>LR738712.1:326793492-326893462 GCA_902687465.1 Secale cereale
GCCCCCCGCAGGCGGCACGGGGCCCTCCAAGAGAGGCGTCGTACCACGTACGGGCGATGCGGCGACTTCCAAGATGCCCACGACGGCACCCACGGCGCGCTCCTCCCAGGTCGTGCGCGATGAGCAGCGTCGCCATACCGAGGACCCCAGGCGCCGCCACGGAAAGAGCCCTGCGCATCAGTCGCGGGATGTAGAGGATCAACATGCTCGCCGAGGTGCTAGCGAAAACATCGTACAGCTGCAGGACCGTTATAGAGCTCCTTCTAACATGGTTAGAAGTCGTTGCGCGTCACGGTCCATGTAGCTTACACCGCCACCCATGCCGGCGGAGGGCTTAGCGTACACGCAGTTGCTCCTCGACTTCCCTCCTACTACAGAGAAGCTCGACGAGTGGAGAGCTACCATCCGAAGCCTCGTCACCGTCGCCAGCAAACATGAGCCATGGCCAGCGGGGCCCTCAGGCCGACACTCTGTCGAGCCGCCACACGCCAGTGGTGGAAGGATTGGAGGCGCCGCAACCATGGTGCATTCTCCTCCTCCTCGCCACCTACCACGATTATCGATCCATCGGGACGACGCTTGTGATAACACATCCATAGCGTCGTCCAATCCACGGACCCACCGCGATCAGCGCCAAGTTCTTCGGGAGCGTGCCTCGCGCCGGCGCTCGATGGTAGTTCGAGCGTCTTCATGCGCGACCCAGGGAGGTGATTGAGCACCATCTTGCTGTCTTCCCTCATGTGCGACCCATCAAGCAGAAGGTCAGGAAGCAAGCTCTCGAGCAGCAAGAGTTCATCAGAGAGGAAACCAGGAAGTTAGAAGCGGCTGGCTTAGTGAGAGGAGTGCTCCATCCAACGTGGTTGGCCACTCCTGTGGTGGTGCGCAAGGCAAATGGGAATTGGAGACTGTGTATTGATTACACATACATCAATAAGGCTTGTCCAAAGGACCCTTTCTCGTTGCCGCGCATTGACCAGATTTTAGACTCCACGGCCGGAAGTGACTTGTTAATCATTCCTCGACGCTTACTCAGGCTACCATCAAATTTTCTTGACAAGAGAAGATGAAGAGAAGACAACATTCATCACCGCATGTGGTACGTACTGTTTCATACGGATGCCTTTCGGGTTGAAGAGTGCTGGCTCAACATTCGCAAGAACAGTCCAAATTGGTTTTGAGCCTCAGCTACATAGAAATATGGAAGCCTATATGGATGATATAGTGGTCAAAACCAACGAGAAAGGAACGCTCGTACCAGATTTGGAAGAGACGTTCGTGAATTTTCTCAATATCAACCTTAAGATGAACCCTGAGAAGTGTGTCTTCGGCGTTCCGTCCGGCAAGCTTATCGGTTTCTTCGTGTCACAGCGTGGGATTGTGGTGAATCCTAACAAGATCAAGGCCGTTGAGCAGATTGAAGCACCCAGGCGCATCAAGGATGTGCGTCGGCTTGCTGGCTGCGTTGCCGCCATGAGCAGGTTCATCTCCAAATCTGCCGAGCGCGCCCTTACCTTTTTCAAGATCTTGAAAAAGGCGGACCCAATGGAGTGGACCCCAGAAGCCGAAGCAACACTACAAGATTTGAAGAAATACCTCTCCTCTACCCCAATACTGGTCGCGCCCAAACCACAAGAGTCGTTGTTGCTGTATCTAGCAGCAACGAGGCAAGTGGTCAGTGCTACGCTAGTAGCCCAGAGGGAGGTCAATGCGAAAGTGATAGCAACAACAAAACCTGATGCCACTGGGGCTGAGGCGACGCAATCAAAAGAAGTAGTGCCAAAGAAGAAGATGATGCAGCACCCGGTTTACTTTGTCAGCTCCCTCTTGCAGGGGCCTAGGTCGAGGTACCCCGGTGTGCAGAAATTGCTCTTCGGCCTCCTAATGGCCTTGAGGAAGCTGCGTCGTTACTTCCAAGCGCACGAAATTACCATCGTCACTCGGCTCTCGTTGCAACGGATTTTGCATAACCCATATGCGACTAGGAGGATTGTGGAATGGGCCTTAGAGCTGTCGAGCTTTAGTTTGAAGTTTGAAAGCACTTCGACAATTCAGAGTGGAGTCTTGGCGGAGTTCGTTCCGGAATGGACCTCAATGCCCGACGAAGAGATCCAGGAGACTACTCTCCCCGGCAAGGAAATGAGTCGCGACTGGATTATGTACTTTGACACGGCTTTCTCGCTGCAAGGCGATGGTGCTGGTGTGCTGCTCGTTGCACCCACGGGAGAGCACCTCAAGTATGTGGTCCAGATGCACTTCCCCAGGGAGATTTCGATGAACAATACTGCCGAGTACGAGGGTGTCACACCCTGATTTTCATATCACATTGCTTAAGCTAATTTTCATGTTAAAAATGTGGATTTGCAAAAACTTTTCAGTGTTTTTGACTTTGCTTGATTTGACTTTTGTCTGCTGTTTGCTAGTGCTCAAAAAATCAAATAAATCCTCCAACTCTTATACTTCATCTCCTTGACCCAAAACCTTTTCCCAATGATGATGCCATGTGTATAGACCAGAATAGAATTTTCTTATAAAAATATTTTGGCCAAATGGTATTTTCTAAAATTAGTTTTCCAAAAACCCCTGAATTGAGGTTTGCACTGCAAGTACCTTATTTAGGGTGTGAAAAATCTTTCAAAAAGTTTATTTGAATCCTATTAGATATAGGACTCCCATAAACCACAAAAGTATATTTTTATATTTTATTTAAAAGCTTTTTCTTAAGGCCAGAAATGGTCTTTAATAGGGAAAAATTATTTAATCATTTCAAAAATATTTGCCAAAATTCAGGGAGACTCATAGGACATATATTGTCCATATATAAGAGTTTCAGCACATGGTCATGTTCAAAATATTGGACAAATCCTTCCAAAACCCTTTCTGGATATTTTAAGCTTTTGAAATATTTACAAAGGAAATATTATCCAAAAATTCCAGGGAAATTCTATCATGTCATATATGACATATTTGATGATCTTGCAAAGCCTCATGCCTTGAAGATCAAGGAAACATCCTCAAACCCCTTTAAAACCATTTTGTCCATATTTGAAGTTTGAGCAACTCTACATTGCCAAACTTGTCCAATTGCTCTCAAATTTGGTGCACATGCTTGAATGGCCTAATAAGGCATCTAGACCAAATGGCACAAGATTTGGAATAGAGCAACTTGATCAGATCACCCCAAAACCCCTTCTGTTCAAATTCAAATTTGAACAACTTTACATTGTCAACTTTTTATCTGGAGCCTCAAACTTTGTGGGCATGTTCTTAACCCCAAATGATGATGCTACACCAAGTGGTGCATCAAGGGGAGATGATTTGCTTGACTCCAACATGGTGAAACCATTTCTGTTCATTTCTACGGTTCACCAAAGTTACATTGGCCACTTTGCCCAAATGAGCTCAAATTTGGTGTAGGGGCCTAATTATATGTGACAATTGATCCTGTTAAGTCCCATGCCAACTGGAAGTCATTTGCCTCCCCAACACTTGATCAAACACCTTCTGTTCATTTACCAAAACCAGTGTTTGAACCTCTTTTACTTTTTCTCCTTACCTCAAATTCTTACCACAGCCTATTCTGATCATCATCTACCCCCAGTAACATTCCCTTGGCCTCAGCTCAATTATTGGAGGGGGTAAAACCCCAAGTTACACTGCTGGACAACAGTTTTCTCCTTCTTCCTCACCTCTCTCCTCATCCCAGAGGCTCCCCAGAGCATCCAAGACTGCCTTCCCATTGTTTACTACCCCCTCTACCCTCTGGACACGGCTGGACACAAGAGGACACGCCAATGACACCGTGTGCATGCCAGGGCATGCAAAGTTCACGCTCTGGAGCACGCTACAGTGCCCTGGCGCACTGTAGCCACCTCCAATAAGGGGCACCCGACAGCCTTGGGCTTCCCCCTCGTGTCCCCCGAGGAGGCCTCGACGTCCGCAACCTGCCGGGCGGTCGGCCCCCTCCTCTCTCCTCCTCCCTCACTCCTGCTCGCACGCGCGCCGTGGCCGCCCGAGCGCTCCAGTGAGCAAGCTCACACGCGCGGCCCTCTGACGCCTCCCAGCTCCTCCTCTCTCTCCCTCTAAGCGTGGACTAACCCCACGAACGCCCCGGACACCCTGCGGCAGGCTCGTGTGGCCCGTGGCACGGCGCCTCGTTGGACCGGTGCCCACCTATATATAGGGCACCCCGAGCCCCCCTTGCACCTCCTTTCGCACTCTCCCACTCCCGTGCAACTCCCAAGCCATCCCACTCCTCCTCCCGTGCCCTCCAGGCTCCTCCCTGGCCGGAGCAGAGCCGTCGGCCGCCGCTCGAATTTGGGCAACCCCGAGCCTCTCTCTTCCTCCTAGCCGCTCCAGTGCTGCCTCAGCATCGCCCCAGGCTCCCCAAAGCTCCAGCTCTTCCTTCCCCCGCCTCTTCCCCGCTGCGCTGAACTTCACCGACGGTCGCCTCCGCGGTCCTCCGAGCCGTCGCCGCTCCAGCCTTCCCCGGCGTGCGTTAAGCCCACGGATGGATGCGGCGTGCCCTCCTGAGCACAACGGTGGGCAGAGCGTCGCCGGAGATGCCCTGCAGCGCCGGCAAGCCGCCGGCGGGCATCGCCTCTGTTCCTCCCCGCCGCGTTGCGCGGGAAGAAGGAGATGAACCTGCCACGAGGGGCCCGCACGTCAGCGACCCTGGGGGCCAGGCCCACCCGTTTAAGTGGAGGCGGCTTCGGCCAACCCACCTCCCCCGCGCGGTGGCGCCCTTCCAGGCGGGCGTCTTCGACGTGGCCGGGCTCCTGTGCACGCGGCCGAGCTGATGGGCCGGCCCAGTCACGATGCAACTATTCCTCGCCCTGTGCGCAAGGGTATAACCCCCCTTTCTTTTTATTTTCTGTTTCCAGTAAACTTCAAATATCTCCCAAGTATTCAAATGAACTCCAAATTGCATGATTCAAATTTCCTATGACTCCATAAATCATGCTCTATCTGTTGGTCCAACATGCACATTATTCTAGAAACTTTCCCCACACAAATATTTATCAAATACCCATATTTCATTTTCTGTGATGAACTTTAGAAAATCACAGAGAGCTCATTTTTGATCCAAATGCAGTGATTCAAGTTCCTAGATGCTTGTCATGTCCAAACTTAGTTTTGGAACATTTTTAATAATAGTTTCTATAACCCACCAAATATTGAGCCATTTCTTCCTATTTATCAGCTTTGCAAAATCCTAGGAAATCCATTTCAAATCCAAATCCAGTGAAACCAACTCCTAAATGCTTCTAAAATCATGACTTGATGATGGGTACCTTTGCTCATCATTCAAGGAAATATTTCTGTATACTTCTTCCAAATCCATAAACCCTTTGGTTCCATCATATTGGAATGTTCCCAACTACCTATTGATCCAACACCTATGAAACCACCTTGGTCATTTCTAATATGACCAGAGGTATCCTAGAAAAGTCCAACTCCTATTTTTAGAGCACTTTTATTGTTGCTTTGATTGTGTTGCTTATTATGATTGTTTCCATCGTTAGTTGACGTAATAAACGGAGTATTCGGAGATGGACCAGAAGATTTGAAGACTCGGAAGAATAAGGAAAGCAGCCCTTTGACTATGTTCAAGAAACCTTTTTATGCATGTCTCATAGCACCTTTATATTCAATGCATCGGAATCATGTTGAGGTAGAAACCACTTTGGTTGCTACCCCTGTTACTTTACTGATGAAACTTGCATCAAACATGACCCTACCTTCCTATGAGGGTTATGTGGGTGGGAGTAGATAGAAGTATGCTATAGTAGTTGGCTACGCAAAGTGGGTCGGGGTTATGCATTGAGTGAAACAAGTGTGGTCTGACATACTTGCAAAAGACCCAGTGGGTGCCACTAATGCCCCTGGGAGTTGATGAGGAGCTAGGGCACTACTTGGTGAGAAGTAGTGTGCCGAGGCTTGACGAAAGTGTTGTTTACAGGGATGGATTAGATTTATGTGTGACTACCGTCCCAACCAAACATGCGCAACCACTCTACCCTTATATGGGAAAAGGGCATTATTGATTACCTAGGTCGATACTAGCATGGTGCCCGCATTACTAGTGATGGGGGTGACATGAGGTCACTCTCGGGAAGGGGTCGCGCTTGGATAGGCGGCCATGACTGTCTTTACAGGGCACCGGACACACCGTTGGTACCCCGTGCTTGTGATATGTGATGAATACGGAGCGAGTCTCCACAAACCTTGAGATGTGAAATGTTTGGCACGGGGCTGTTACCAATCGAGTGGACTCCATATTAGTGTCGTCTAGGGAAAGATAGTGATCGGGTGCTTACCCCGGGTACTTGAGGTATCGCGGCTCGTGGATGACACGGAAGTTCCCCGGATCTTGTGGGTAAAGTGTGCAACCTCTGCAGAGTGCCAAACTATTCGAATAGCCGTGTCCACGGTCAAGGACAGTTGGGTGGTGCTACTTAGACTATGTCCATAAGTTTCTGGGAAACAACATGATTCAGAGATATTGATGATGTGATTGTGAGGAAGTCACAATGAGCTTGTGCATGTGTTGATTACAACTCCTTCTCGATATTGATGTCTGTGACCTCCTGATACTTGTTACAGACACATGCATGCCCTTGTTTTATGTTGATCATAAGTGCATATGAAAAACTAGCTTTCCGCAAAACTGCCAACCTAGCAGTAGAGCCTTGCATATTTATTCTGTTATAACACTTGGGTTGCTTGTGAGTACATTCAATGTACTCATTGGCTTGCCACTGGTTATTTTATTGGCCAGGCATGAGAGCATAGGTTATGATGAAGATTTCTTGGTGACGAGCATGCGAGCTAGGACGCTTCCCAGTCAGAATGCTTGTAGGGTTAAGGCAGATGGCATGGGTCCATGTTGACATTGAGGATTTCCGCTGCGACGATATACTCAAGACTTGACCATTATGGTCCTATTTGTGTAACACGGTATGTAAGGATGTAAGACTCTTGTTATTCAGCTTCTGTGTGTTCAGTGAGCATAGATCTCTGGGATCATTGTACACGTGCATTCGGTGATCACGACTTATGAGTCGGGGTCCCCACAGAGCTGGTATCAAAGCCATCCTAAATGTAGGAAGCCTTAGTTAGCATGGTCGTTAGTTAGGGTAAAGCTATTTTCAAAACTATTACTAGTTTTCAAAACTATCTATACTTCTCTTCCCTTCTCAGTTTTTCGAAAACTAGGCTATACTTGATCTCTTCCTCTTCAAAACGTTGGTCGCTAGAACCCTTATGCCCCTGACCACTGGATTTTCCATAATCCTCGTGGAGTGCACCTTGCCAAACACTCACCGACCTCTTTTGCACGCAAGATTGGTGGCACCACGACAAGATGGTACCAACAAAAACTACATCCTCGATGAGTGAGGACATGAAGACCTAGAAGATGGTGCAACCCTAGCCTACGATGACCAGGGTATAGGTTATGCAAAATCATGATATGCATCGCTAATAGAGTAATCATGTCACTACCGTTGTTGTATCGGCAACCACCGGTGGATGAGAACCTCGCCATTTGGTCCGCCTCACTATAGTGAGCAGGAAAACGGTTCTCTTCATCCCCCGCTCTTGGTGTCGATGTTTTCATCAACGAACCCGAGATGGTGGACCCCTATTATGCCTTGTTATTGTCATTACATATGGATTGCCTACCTGGTACCCTCGACACCCCAGAAGGCACAAGGGATCGTCATGATTAAAGAGACAAGAGAAGACCAAGTCAACGCCAGCTACAAGGAGGCACCTTCACCCCATCACCTCATCAGGCGAGAAGATGTTGAAGATTCTTCAGGCTCAACCCGGATCATTCATCAAGCAACTACAAGGGACATGGCAACACCTGAGGAAGCCCAGTAGACTGCACGAGGCGCAAGTCACGACACTGAGTCCGAGAACCCCTAGGGTAGGATGAGTCGTGTACCCCCTATGCGCAGTCGAGTCCATATGATGGTTCGAATAGAACCATGATTGTGTGTTGTTTGCTTTTATTCGTTTGTGTTTTGATATAAGTCGCACTTTTGCCCCAGGCAACGAGTGCATGGCTATATCACTTTCCTTGCCTTGTTTCTTTTGTTTCGGCCTTTTTGCACCTGTTTGTTGCACCTGCACTATAGCACCCCCCTTTAGGCATTTCCCTCCTCTACGCTGCTTCTTCCCTCTATTCTCTCTCTCCCCAATTGAAGACCCGCAAGACAAGATGCACCAAGGATTCTACCCCGACAGCCAACTGGCACTGAAGACTTCTGCTACAACCTCCACGATCAATTGCAACCCCGTAGAGTTATGTTTAACCCTCCAGACCAGTAACCCCATTCCTAGACCCTTTGAGACTTCCCGAGACACTCCAGCACGAATCCTTAACCATGTGCCTAACCCATGGTAGAGCGAGAGAACCTGTTAAGCCTTTGTAACCATGCACAACACTGGGTTCGTAAAGGAGCTAGTGGACACGATGAGTGAGCACATTATCATCCTGATATAGCACGAGGTCTGACGATGCCATAGATAGACCAGTTCGAGGATATTGAACAGATGACTTGGTGGCTTTAGATCAGTGACTTCGAGGAATTTTCGGAGACCTTGATGGATTGTGAGGTTTTCATGGTGGTAGGATCATGACTTTGGGGAAGCATGTAGGAGTGCCCGTTGGACATGAGACTTGGATTTATGTAGGTGATTCTGGTTGGTATAGATGCTGGATATGTCTGCATGGTTCGGAGTAAGATTGGATTTAGACCGATGATCCTGATTATGATATCATGCTTCTCGGTGGACAATAACCTAGGAGATTGGATTATTTGTCGGAGTTGATTTGGGGATCTATATAATCGTGATCTTGGAGTTTACTTGACCCGGATGATGGGAATTTGGTGGATTTACTATCGTGATGCATAGTCCTTCCAAGTATTTGGGTATTATAGAGACTTGAGATCTTGTGGAACACCGTACACATCGGATTTGTAGGATTGTTGGATTATGTGGTGATTGATGGGAATTACCGGGCTATTGGAAGTGATCTATAGGAAGGAAACAAATCTTGGAGTGGCATATGACGTGTTTCCTTAGATTAGAGATGCATTATCTTGAGCCTTGCAAGACTAGGTTGAGTGCTTGGATTGTGAAGATTAAGTTAAGCTTAGCAGCATGTATGATCTACCCTTGGATTTTAGGGGTAGACATACACATGGATTTGGGGATCATATACAGAATAGTTTTGTTAGACCGTCTCTTGAGAGTCATGAGGATATGCATGGCATGAGTGGTGATTGAGGTTGGTCTATGCTTTTCGTTTGGAGTATTAGATAGAGCTATTGGCATCTCAGAAACTATGCTTAAGGATAAGGTGATATGAGTTCACTCATTCACTAGAATTCTTGAAACCATTAAGCCCCACCGAGCCACCACCTGGTCAGATTCTGACCGCAGGGCCTTGACTCAGAGTCAGGAAGGCCTCTGCAAATACTCAACCGAGACCACCACCAATACCCCAGCTTACCTTGCGTACCCCTTAGACCTCATGGAGTAAGTGGACAAGTTGGGTAACATCATCATTTGATGGCCTACTTGTCTGCCCGAAGACAAAGAAGAGACGGACAGCTGGATAGAAGACGTTTGAAGACCGCCCTGTCAAGAAGGAAGATCTACACCAACCACCGTCATCAAGAAGAAAACTTCCGCGTCGAAGACTGGGCGTATCTGCAAACCACTCCTCCCGGAGGAGCCGAGCTTTTCCGTGTCGAAGGAACGCTCACGCCAAAATGTATCAAGACTTGAACGCACGATTCTGGTGGCACGAGATGAAAAGAGAGATTTGCAACCTATGTTGCAAGGTGTGATGTGTGCCAAAGGGTCAAGCTGAATATCAGCGACCCGCTGGATTGCTTCAACCACTCAAGGCTCCTGAGTGGAAGTGGGATAAAGACGGAATGAACTTCGTCACTGATTTACCAAGGTCGGATAGAGGACATGACTCTGTTTAGGTCATAGTCGATCATTTGACCAAGGTGGTCTATTTCATTCCTGTCAAGACCACTTATGATGGCAACGGGCTGGCAGCTCTCTACATCGACCGAATTGTAAGTCTTCACGGCGTTCCCAAGGAGATTGTGTCAGATCGAGGAGCCCAGTTCACCTCAAGGTTCTGGAAGAAGTTCCGAGAAGCCTTGGGAACCAAGTTATCTTTCAGCACGGCTTTCCACCCCCAGACCGGAGATCAGACTGAACGAGTCAATCAGATTCTCGAAGTCATGACTCCGAGCCTGTGTCTTGGCATATGGAGCCAAGTGGGAGGATTGTCTCCTTTTTGCCGAGTTCTCCTATAACAACAGTTACCAGTCGAGCCTTCTGATGGCACCATTTGAGGTGTTGTACGGAGGCCGATGTCGCACACCCCTCAACTGGTCAGAGGCTGGAGTAGGACTAGTCCTTGGACCGGATATTCTCCGCGCAGCGGAAGAGCAAGTCCAACTAGTCAGAGAACGTTTGAAGGCAGCCAAGTCAAGGCAAAAGAGCTATGC
This sequence comes from Secale cereale, assembly GCA_902687465.1. NCBI lineage: Eukaryota > Viridiplantae > Streptophyta > Magnoliopsida > Poales > Poaceae > Secale > Secale cereale. The sequence goes on from LR738712.1 coordinate 326,804,040, forward strand.
TGACACTCACCATCGGAACATGAGTTTCCATATCGGGGACCACGTGTACCTGCGGGTAACTCCTCTGAAGGGAAACAAGCGTTTCCACATCAAGGGGAAGCTCGCACCAAGGTTCATTGGACCCTTTGAGATCACTGCAAGTCATGTAGTAGACGGCTTCCCAGCTAGATCTACCAACGGAGATACTCTCCGAGCACCAAATCTTCCACGAGCCCCCACTCTGGAAGTACTTCTTACCTCCTAGCTAGCCCGATGCCCGCAAGGACATCGATCACCGAGCCTTTGATAGCTAACCCAACCTAACCTATGCAAGAGACCCCTCAGCAACCTCCATCAAGGACGACATCAAGCAAGAAGCCATACCATCAAGCACTTCAGATTCCAAGGAGCACCGCTCGGAAGCAGAACCAACAAGAAGAAGTGAAGACTACCCCGTATCCAAGACTCCGCCTTTCTTTCCACGCCTAGTCTGGGAATCTCGGGGACGAGATTCTTGTAAGGGGGGTAGGTCTGTCACACCCTGATTTTCATATCACATTGCTTAAGCTAATTTTCATGTTAAAAATGTGGATTTGCAAAAACTTTTGAGTGTTTTTGACTTTGCTTGATTTGACTTTTGTCTGCTGTTTGCTAGTGCTCAAAAAATCAAATAAATCCTCCAACTCTTATACTTCATCTCCTTGACCCAAAACCTTTTCCCAATGATGATGCCATGTGTATAGACCAGAATAGAATTTTCTTATAAAAATATTTTGGCCAAATGGTATTTTCTAAAATTAGTTTTCCAAAAACCCCTGAATTGAGGTTTGCACTGCAAGTACCTTATTTAGGGTGTGAAAAATCTTTCAAAAAGTTTATTTGAATCCTATTAGATATAGGACTCCCAGAAACCACAAAAGTATATTTTTAAAAGTTATTTTTATATTTTATTTAAAAGCTTTTTCTTAAGGCCAGAAATGGTCTTTAATAGGGAAAAATTATTTAATAATTTCAAAAATATTTGCCAAAATTCAGGGAGACTCATAGGACATATATTGTCCATATATAAGAGTTTCAACACATGGTCATGTTCAAAATATTGGACAAATCCTTCCAAAACCCTTTCTGGATATTTCAAGCTTTTGAAATATTTACAAAGGAAATATTCTCCAAAAATTCCAGGGAAATTCTATCATGTCATATATGACATATTAGATGATCTTGCAAAGCCTCATGCCTTGAAGATCAAGGAAACATCCTCAAACCCCTTTAAAACCATTCTGTCCATATTTGAAGTTTGAGCAACTCTACATTGCCAAACTTGTCCAATTGCTCTCAAATTTGGTGCACATGCTAGAATGGCCTAATAAGGCATCTAGACCAAATGGCACAAGATTTGGAATAGAGAAACTTGATCAGATCACCCCAAAACCCCTTCTGTTCAAATTCAAATTTGAACAACTTTACATTGTCAACTTTTTATGTGGAGCCTCAAACTTCGTGGGCATGTTCATAACCCCAAATGATGATGCTAAACCAAGTGGTGCATCAAGGGGAGATGATTTGCTTGACTCCAACATGGTGAAACCATTTCTGTTCATTTCTAGGGTTCACCAAAGTTACATTGGCCACTTTGCCCAAATGAGCTCAAATTTGGTGTAGGGGCCTAATTATATGTGACAATTGATCCTGTTAAGTCCCATGCCAATTGGAAGTCATTTGCCTCCCCAACACTTGATCTAACACCTTCTGTTCATTTACCAAAACCAGTGTTTGAACCTCTTTTACTTTTTTTCCTTACCTCAAATTCTTACCACAGCCTATTCTGATCATCATCTACCCCCAATAACATTCCCTTGGCCTCAGCTCAATTATTGGAGGGGGTAAAACCCCAAGTTACACTGCTGGACAGCAGTTTTCACCTTCTTCCTCACCTCTCTCCTCATCCCAGAGGCTCCCCATGTAATGCCCCGGATGTAATACTTTCCCTTTTGGGTATATAATATATCTCCGGCTTCATCTAATTCCATTTCGGGTTCCTTGTCTTTCGGGCTTTCGTCGTTTTGTTGTGTGAGTGTGTGGCATTCATTCATATCATGTAGACATGTGCATTGCATTGCATTTGTGTTGTGGGTTGCATTCGGTTCGTGGCGTTTCTTCCCGTTGTCCGTTTCGTGTTCCGGAGCTCCCTCACGTGTCCGTGACGTCCCGTAGGTCTACTTTGTTGTTCGGGCGTTTTTCGTTACCGGTGTGCCGCGAGGTTGTGTTGTGTGTTGTTGTTTTGTTGTGTGCAACCCGCCTCTCAAATCTCGTCTCGTTTGGACTCCGTTGACTTTTCCCTCCGTTGTACGTGTTGGTCCGAAGTGCCCTTACTTCGTGTCCCGGAAACACCCCTGTTGCATTCTTTCATCTCCGTCTGGTCCTTTTAAATCATTCCCGCGATCGGATCCGTTGGATCAGATCGGAGGGCTCCTAAACATCCCTAGTCCCCAAACCCTAGTCTAAATCGCTATATATAGACGCCTAGTCTATGTTGGCATTCCCTTCTTCTTCCTCCCCTCTCCTTTCTTTTTTTTCCCTTTCTTCTCAGATCCCAAAGACCTCCCTCTGTTTTCTCCCCGGATCCCGAGAGATCCGGTCGAAGCCGCAGATCGAGCGCCCCGACCGATTCCTCGTTCGGGCCAAGTCAGCGCGCCAGGAGATCGACCGACCGGGCCTTCGCTTCGTCCGTGCCGGGGTCAGCGCCAGCGATCCAGGCCGCTTCCCTCCGTCGATCTGGTCCCCGCTCGCCTCGCGTCTCCGGGCCGCGCCGCAGCCGCGCCAGGCCGAGCGCTCGAGCGGGCCTCCAGCCGCCTCCCCGCGAGCGCCTGGGCTCGGCCCAAGTCGCCGCCGCCCCGCGCGCGGGCCAGCTCCACCGGGCTCCACTCCCGAGCCGAGCCGGGCCGCACCGCCGCCTAGCGGGCCTCGCCTCCTTCCTCCTCCGTCGGCCGCGGTGGGCCGCCGCCGCTTCGCCCCCGTGGGCCGCCGCCCCTTCGCCACCGACGCCGCGCGCCTGGGCCGCCCCGCGCGCCGGATCGGGCCGCGCTACTGTTCCTCCAGGCCGCCGCACTGTTCATCTCAGCCCAGATCTGGATCTAGGTTGACCTAAATCCCTCTAAGTCCTTTTATTCCTGATCTGAGATGCAATCTTTAAACTGCTCTAGTTTGGTGCCTGTTGCTCCGTTTTGCGCGTGTAGCATGTCCAGATGTTCGTGGAGATGTCCTCTACGTTTTACCTGTTGTAGTCATGCATGTTAGATGTCATCTTGACACTTGTTTTGCTGTTGCAAGAGGGCATCTTGTTATAAACTGCTGTTATGTGTTATTTTCATGCCACCTTTGACATGTGATATCTTCTAGCTCGTTTGTCCAAACGATGCAAATGACATGTCCACGTGTTCGTCTTGCCACGAACTACGTGTTGAGTGTGATAGGTTGCATGGTAGATTTATTGTTTCCTTGTTATCATCGTTGCAAAGTGCCATGTTCATATTTTGTGTTTTCACTTGTTATGAAATGCCATCTTGTTGAGCTCGTTGTAATCGGTGAGTTCACCACAAGGATGCATGCTTGTGTGTTTCGGGATCACCTTCATATGTATTTTGATGAGGTGCTTACCCTTTGCCATGTTTAGTTTCGAGGTGACTTAAACATGCTCTTTTGTGTGCTATGATGTTATTGCTGTTTTAGGACTTAGTGAAATTTCACTAAGTCTGAAATCTGTAACGTTCCGATGCCATGTTCGTGTGATGTTGTAGGACAAAGCATGATAGTTTTGGGGTGGATTTTGATTGTTCCTTGAAGTATATATTGTTGTCTTTCCATCCATGTCCTCACATGTCCTTTTGAGGTGCTGTAGCATGTTTATCTTTTGCTCCAAACTTTCAATAAAATTCTGCTGCCAGAATTTTATTTCAAAGTTCAATATGTCCAAGATCATTGCTATTGATCCGTGACTCCGTTTGGGGTGCACTTTGGACCTAGTTGCTGTACATTATATCTAGTTTGTGTTCTTGTCCTTTGCCATGCTTTTTGGGTGCTGTAGATTATTTATTTTGAGCTCCCAAGATGCCATGTTGCTGTAATTTGCAGTTTTCGCTCAAATCTTGTTTCGGGCATAACTTTTAGCCCGTAACTCCGATTTCAGCGAATCTTATATCAAACTTGGGTGATTTTCTGTGTAGATTAATAATATCAGCTTGTTATCTTGTTTTGAGGTGTTTTGCTTGAGTGATGTTTTCCGTGCTCCATGTGCATCTTTAGTGCATCCATCATGCATTCATGTTTTTTTCGAGTGCGCATTGCATCGTGTTGATTGGTGCTTGGTGTGTTTGTCTTGTTTAGACCCGGAAGTTGAGCACGAGTTTTCCAACGAGGTTGAACACGAGGTTTCCAACGAGTTTGAGCAAGAGGACCCTTCTTTCGATCCGAACTTCTTCTCTTCAGGCAAGATGACCGAACCCCGATAACATTACTATCTTTGCCTATTGCTAGTAGTCTCGATCTATAGTTTTTCCTCGATGCCCATGTCTTTCTTGTCAGCCTCCTACTTGTAACCAATTGCCATGTTTAACCACCCTACCTATGCAAACCGTTGCTTGGCTAAGTACGCTTCGCTCAGCCCTTCTTATAGCGTTGCTAGTTGCAGGTGAAGTGAAGATGCTTGCTCCATGTTGAAGTTTGGTTGGGTTATATCACACTATATAAATGCTTTAATTGAAATCACCTATATATTGGCAAGGGTGGAAGGCTAAGCCTTTTGCTTGGTGATTTGTTCCACTCATGCCGTTAGGATCCGTATAAGCCGGTTTTATGTTCCTTGATTATGCGTTCCTAACACGGTTGGGGTGTATGGGACCCCCTCGATAAACCGCTAAGCGCTAAGTCTTTTCCAGCAAATCCCAACATTGGTACTATTTGCCTAATAACAAACTAAACATGCATAGGGAGTAATTAACCCTCTTTCTTAATCAACAACCCCGGGCCAGTGCTCCACATGAGTGTTGGTCCGAAACGGGGAGCCTGCGGGGCCGCCTTGAGGCAACTCGAGGTATTTGGTATCCACCCGTAGCTTCGCCCATCCGGTCGTGTCCTGAGACCTAGATACGCGCGGCTACGATCAGGGTGACGACACGCCGGGAGGATTTGCTGGATTAGCCTTACCTTAGTTCAGTTTAACTTGAGCACGGGATTCCGAGGATACTCGGGTCTTCCCACTTTGGAGTTGCGACTCCGCGGATCGTGGGCTTGTAATGGGTCAAGTTGGAACACCCCTGCAGGGTTTGAACTTTCGAAAGCCGTGCCCGCGGTTATGTGGTAGATGGGAGCTTGTTAATTCCGGTTGTAGATAACTTGACACAATGATGCTAATACACTACCAGCGTGTGTTCCGTGACTGTCAATTTCCGAATAGGGATTCGGGAGTTGAACACGGAGGGGTTATGTTTGTGAGCTTGTAGCTAGGATCACTTAGTGATCACTTCTCGCCGATGCCTTCTCTTCTCGCTCTCTCTTGCGTAAGTTAGTGCTAGTTGCTGCTGCAGACTCTTTGTGTTCCTTCACCTCATTTCTTTCTTCAGCCTTTCTTCACCTAAAGCCTTAAATAGTTCTGTTACCCGGGAACGGGATTGCTGAGTCCTCTGTGGCTCACAGTTACTTCACACACCAGATACAGGTCCAGCTGTGAGCTATCCAGGTGATGGCACCGAGCTGGATTGGGAGTACGACGAGGAGCGTAGTCGTTACTACGTGCGCTACCCGGACGATCAGTAGTGGAGTCTCTTACTAGGATTCGATCCGCCTGTGGTTGTTTTATTTATCTGAGTTTGGTACTTTGACTTTTGGCTTTTGCCCTTAGAGGGTTGTAGTGATCTTAATGTTTGATGTTTGAGACTTGTAATGTTATTCTGTGACGTGGCGATTGTAAGCCAGCTATTTTAAGTTTACTATCCCCTCTTTTATATGAGTTGTGCAAAGTATACCAGACTTGAGATCATTCTAGGATGGAATTATGCCTTTAAGTCGGGCCTCGACCCGTAGGAGGTATAACTCCATCCTGGGCATTACAAGTTGGTATCAGAGCCTTCTCCGACCTAGGAGCCCCCACTGTTTGATCGAACCGTTGACGGTTGAGTCTAGGCACACACTGAAAACTTTTGAGTCCTATATTATATCGGAGAGTAGGATTTCTTTGCTTCTCATCCCCTTTCTCTCTGGTGAGGACTCCTGACGTCTACTCTTGTCTCGCCTATCTTCAAAATTTGCACAAAAATTTTTTTTAGGAATCCCGCGAGTATTCTGGGATTGTTTCGATGTTCTTGTGACAAGGATATTGTTCTCGATGCCTCCTGTTACCGAGGAGTTGAGCTTCGGGGTATCATTGTAACAAGCATATCGCGGCAGTACTAAATACTTAAGACGGCCGACATCGAAAATCTCCCCTATACGGCCAGTGGCAAGATAACCCCGACATCACCCAGTACTGGGGAGGTAGTTCGGGAGTATTGCCATAGCTTGTTATAGTGGATGCTTTTCGAAGGTCCGAGGTACACAGTTTCCGAGAAAGACTGGTTATGTGTTGAAGGATGGATACACCTGGATGTAGGTTAGAGTTGATTGTGCGGTGCTTCCCGTGTATCCCCAACACCTGATTGCATAACTGGAATCTTTCGGAAAGCTATAGGTGGGTTTTATCCAGTAGATCGTAGGCATTCTTCCAACGAATGCAGGTTAGTGAGTTCGGGGTTCGACATTGAGTGAAGGAATTATATGACCGAGGTTATTATCAGGAGTTGCATCTTAAAGGGTCCTTGGCTATGCTGATCCGGGGATTGCAAAACCTTTTCGTAACGCGTTCATATGCTTTCAGCACAAAGATGTTAGAACGAAACTCCTCTCTTGTGTTTGTTCCTTTCCGTACCTTGTTGTTTTTATTATTTTATCCTTTTGATCCCTATGTGGCTTCTCGTGAAGACTGATGTTATCAATTAACTGAGAAATTCATTCGTTCCTCTTGTTCGGATGATTTCATTCGTTCTTATTGTTCGAATGATTATTATGAAGACTTGTTGCAATTCATTCCATTGATTCAGCTTATTCCTTTTGTCAATCACTTGCTGATTCGTGGTCATCTCTTACAGGATGGCTCCGAAAAAGGTTCCGAATGCCAACCCAGAGGTGGAAGAGGTTCCAGAACGTCCTCCTTCCCCTCCTCCTCCGCCTGAGGCTTGGAGAGCAATTATGCAGACTACAGCTCAGAACACTCAGTTGATGATGCAGATGATGCAGCAAATGCAAGCTATGCAAGCTAATCAAGCTAATCAGGGTGTTCCAATGAACCAAGGCAACTTCTTCCAGCAGCACCATGCTACTCTCAACCAGTTCCTGGCTAACAATCCTAAAGCTTTCAGTTACTGTGTCGACCCTCTTGATGCTGAGGATTGGTTGACCGACATAAAGAAGCATTTTGAGTGCAGTAACGTGAAAGAAGATGACTATGTGAAGTTTGCAGCCTTCCAACTGAAAGATCAAGCAGCCGATTGGTGGCAGCAGTACAAAGACTCAAGGCCGGGTCAAGTGATCTCGTGGGAGAATTTCTGCAGGGATTTCCGCTCGCATCACATTCCTACAAGTGTTATCGAGGGTATGCGTGAGCAATTCCGCAACCTCAAGCAGGGCTCCATGACAGTCTATCAGTATAATGTCAAGTTCCAAAACCTCGCTCGCTATGCAAAGCAAGACATTCCTGATGCAAAGAGCAAAATCTATCAGTTCCGTGGAGGTCTCAAAGATGAACTTCAGCTTGCTCTCACCTTGTTCGAGCCAGACGAATTTGATAAGTTCTATAATATGGCTTTGAAACAAGAAGCAGCTCAGCTTAAGATGGAGGCTTCTAAGAAGAGAATTCGAGATGCTGTTCACTCTACCTCATCGTCTCAGTTGGCTGCGAAACAACAGAAATTCTGGCTTCCTCCTCCTCCAATGATTCGAGCTCCATACAACAACTCCAGCAACTTCAACAACTCCAACAACAAGAACTCTAGTGGTCGTGGTTTCTCCCACCCACCCAACCCAAGCAACCAGTCGAAGAAGCAGTTTCAGTCTCAAGGCTCCAAGTCCAGTGGCTCTCAGTTCCGTCCTCTCTCTGAAGTGGTGTGCAACAAGTGTGGCCAGAAGGGTCATTATGCCAACAGATGTCCGAATCCGAAGCGCCTTCCTCCTCCACCACCTGTGAGTTCAGCTATTGTCAGGCATGATCCAAAGGCAGCAAGGGTTAATCTGATGAATGCAGCACAAGCAGAGGCTTCTTCTGATGTCATTCTGGGTAACCTTCCAGTGAACTCTTTTCCAGCTAAAGTGTTATTTGATTCGGGTGCATCATGCTCTTTCATGTCTCAACCTTTTGCATCCAAGCACAGTATTGCCACTTCGAATTTGCCTCAGAGGTTGGAAGTTATTTCTCCAGGGAGACGTATGTCTTCTACTGTCTATGCTCCGGATGTTTCTATTCGCATGGGAGACTATCGTTTTCTGGCTAAACCGGTGATTCTTGGTCATTCTGACATCGACCTCATTCTCGGAATGGATTGGCTTTCTCAGCACGATGCTCACATTGATTGTGCTCAAAAGGAAGTCAAGTTGACTCATTCTGATGAAGATGTGATTATCTTCGCCTCCAGGGATAATACTATTCGGCTTTTCTCTCTTAATGATAAGGGTGAAATTAATGCCATAGAGCAAATTCCAGTGGTGAATGAATATCAAGACGTCTTTCCAGAAGAACTTCCAGGCATGCCTCCACACCGTCAGGTGGAGTTTGTCATTGAACTCGAGCCGGGCACCGAACCTGTTTGCCGGCGTCCATACAAGCTCTCTTCAGATGAATTGAAGGAATTGAAGAAACAGTTGGATGAACAGGAGCGTATGGGTCTCATCAGACCGAGTACATCTCCGTGGGGCTGTGGTGTCTTATTTGTCAAGAAGAAAGATGGCACGGAGCGTCTCTGTGTTGACTACCGGCCACTGAACAAGAAGACGATTAAGAACAAGTATCCGCTCCCCAACATCAACGAACTCTTTGAGCAGCTCAAAGGAGCTAAAGTATTCTCTAAGCTTGACCTCCGAATGGGCTATCATCAAATTCGCATTCGCGAGGAAGACATTCCCAAGACGGCCTTCAGAACGAGCTGCGGTTCATCTGAGTATACCGTCATGTCCTTCGGTCTCGCCAATGCTCCTCCTACCTTTTCAAGGATGATGCATTACATCTTCAACCCCTATACTGGCGAATTCGTGCTTGTGTATCTGGATGATATTCTGGTGTTTTCCAAGAATGAAGAAGATCACGAAAAGCACTTGCGTCTGGTTCTTGATCGACTCCGAGAGCATAAATTCTATGCCAAGTTCTCAAAGTGCGAGTTTTGGCTCGATAAGATTTTGTACCTGGGCCACATTATCTCAGCTGACGGTATTGCGGTTAATCCCGAGAAAGTTGAAGCAATTGTCAACTGGGAAGCTCCTCAGAACGTCAAGCAGCTCCGCAGTTTTCTGGGTCTTGCCAGCTATTGCAGAAGGTTTGTGGAGAACTTCTCCAAGATTGCCAAGCCTCTTTCCAACCTCCTTCAGAAGAATGTCAAATACTTTTGGTCTCCCGAGTGTGAAGTGGCTTTCAAAACCCTCAAAGAGAAGCTTGTCTCAGCTCCAGTTCTGATTCCTCCAGATGAATCCAAGCCCTATGAAGTGTTCTGTGACGCTTCTCTTCAAGGCCTTGGTGGTGTGCTTATGCAAGAGAAGAGAATTGTGGCATACACTTCACGGCAGCTAAAGCCAGCTGAGAAGAACTATCCCACACATGATCTCGAGCTAGCAGTTGTGGTACATGCTCTGATTACGTGGAGACATCTGTTGTTGGGCAGAAAGGTCGACATCTTCACTGATCACAAGAGCTTGAAGTACATCTTCACACAGCCGCATCTGAACCTCCGCCAGACTCGTTGGGTCGAGATGATCCAAGAGTACAACCCCAGCATTGAGTACACTCCAGGCAAGGCGAATGTGATTGCAGATGCTTTGAGCAGAAAGGCATATTGCAACAGCCTTCTTATCAAGCCACACCAGCCTGAGCTTTGTGAAGCTTTCAGGAAGCTCAACCTTCAGGTTGTTCCGCAGGGTTTTCTTGCAAATCTCCAAATTGCTCCTACCTTGGAAGATCAAGTTCGTGAGGCCCAGCTCAGTGATACCATGGTGAAGAAGGTGAAACATGGCATTGCAAAGGGCACTCCAAAATACAAGTGCTTCCGTGTTGATGAGAGAGATACCTTGTTCTTCGAGGACAGACTCGTTGTTCCCAAAGGTGATCTCAGGAAGCTCATAATGGAAGAAGCTCATGACTCTCTCCTTTCCATTCATCCTGGCAGTTCCAAGATGTATCAAGACCTCAAGCAATCTTACTGGTGGACACGCATGAAAAGGGAGATTGCCCAATTCGTGAATGAATGTGATGTATGCAGAAGAGTGAAAGCAGAACATCAACGTCCAGCCGGTCTTCTCCAACCTCTTCCTATTCCTGAGTGGAAGTTCGACCACATTGAAATGGAATTCGTCACTGGCTTTCCTAAATCCAAGCGAGGCAATGATGCTATCTTTGTGGTGATTGACAAGCTTACCAAAGTCGCTCACTTTCTTCCAGTCAAAGAATCAATCAATGCAGCTCAACTTGCAGAGCTGTACACTTCCAGAATTGTGTCCCTTCATGGCATTCCTCAAGTGATATCCTCAGACCGTGGCAGCTTGTTCACATCAAAGTTCTGGGACTCTTTTCAGTCAGCCATGGGCACGAAGATCAGATTCAGCACTGCCTTTCACCCTCAGACTAGTGGTCAAGTCGAGCGTGTGAATCAGATCCTTGAAGATATGCTCAGAGCCTGTGTCATCTCCTTCGGTATGAAATGGGAAGACTGTCTTCCATTTGCAGAGTTCTCTTACAACAACAGCTTTCAAGCAGGTGCAGGCAAAGCACCGTTTGAAATTCTCTATGGCAGGAAGTGCCGTACCCCTCTCAACTGGTCTGAAACAGGCGAACGCCAACTTCTTGGCAATGATTTGATCTCTGAGGCCGAAGAAATGTGCAAAGTCATACGTGATAATCTCAAGGCCGCTCAGTCGCGTCAGAAGAGCTACTATGACGGAAAGCATCGTGATTTGGCTTTCGACATCGGTGATCATGTCTATCTCCGAGTTTCTCCGATGAAAGGAACCCAAAGGTTCGGTATCAAAGGAAAGCTTGCTCCTAGATACGTCGGTCCTTTCAAAATTCTTGGCAAAAGAGGCGATCTAGCCTATCAGCTCGAGCTCCCTTCCAACTTTGCAAATGTTCATGATGTCTTCCATGTGTCTCAGCTTCGCAAATGCTTCAAGGCACCTGAGCGCATGATTCCGTTTGAGGAGATTGATCTTCAACAAGACCTTTCCTACCGAGAGCATCCAGTTGCAATTCTCGAGGAAACAGAACGCAAGACTCGCAACAAGTCCATCAAGTTTCTGAAAGTCAAGTGGTCACATCACACAGACCGAGAAGCTACCTGGGAACGAGAAGATCATCTTCGTTCCGAGTACCCTTCCTTTTTCCCGTCCTAGATCTCGGGACGAGATCTTTTTGTAGTAGAGGAGAGTTTGTAATGCCCCGGATGTAATACTTTCCCTTTTGGGTATATAATATATCTCCGGCTTCATCTAATTCCATTTCGGGTTCCTTGTCTTTCGGGCTTTCGTCGTTTTGTTGTGTGAGTGTGTGGCATTCATTCATATCATGTAGACATGTGCATTGCATTGCATTTGTGTTGTGGGTTGCATTCGGTTCGTGGCGTTTCTTCCCGTTGTCCGTTTCGTGTTCCGGAGCTCCCTCACGTGTCCATGACGTCCCGTAGGTCTACTTTGTTGTTCGGGCGTTTTTCGTTACCGGTGTGCCGCGAGGTTGTGTTGTGTGTTGTGGTTTTGTTGTGTGCAACCCGCCTCTCAAATCTCGTCTCGTTTGGACTCCGTTGACTTTTCCCTCCGTTGTACGTGTGGGTCCGAAGTGCCCTTACTTCGTGTCCCGGAAACACCCCTGTTGCATTCTTTCATCTCCGTCTGGTCCTTTTAAATCATTCCCGCGATTGGATCCGTTGGATCAGATCGGAGGGCTCCTAAACATCCCTAGTCCCCAAACCCTAGTCTAAATCGCTATATATAGACCCCTAGTCTATGTTGGCATTCCCTTCTTCTTCCTCCCCTCTCCTTTCTTTTTTTTCCCTTTCTTCTCAGATCCCAAAGACCTCCCTCTGTTTTCTCCCCGGATCCCGAGAGATCCGGTCGAAGCCGCAGATCGAGCGCCCCGACCGATTCCTCGTTCGGGCCAAGTCAGCGCGCCAGGAGATCGACCGACCGGGCCTTCGCTTCGTCCGCGCCGGGGTCAGCGCCAGCGATCCAGGCCGCTTCCCTCCGTCGATCTGGTCCCCGCTCGCCTCGCGTCTCCGGGCCGCGCCGCAGCCGCGCCAGGCCGAGCGCCCGAGCGGGCCTCCAGCCGCCTCCCCGCGAGCGCCTGGGCTCGGCCCAAGTCGCCGCCGCCCCGCGCGCGGGCCAGCTCCACCGGGCTCCACTCCCGAGCCGAGCCGGGCCGCACCGCCGCCTAGCGGGCCTCGCCTCCTTCCTCCTCCGTCGGCCGCGGTGGGCCGCCGCCGCTTCGCCCCCGTGGGCCGCCGCCCCTTCGCCACCGACGCCGCGCGCCTGGGCCGCCCCGCGCGCCGGATCGGGCCGCGCTACTGTTCCTCCAGGCCGCCGCACTGTTCATCTCAGCCCAGATCTGGATCTAGGTTGACCTAAATCCCTCTAAGTCCTTTTATTCCTGATCTGAGATGCAATCTTTAAACTGCTCTAGTTTGGTGCCTGTTGCTCCGTTTTGCGCGTGTAGCATGTCCAGATGTTCGTGGAGATGTCCTCTACGTTTTACCTGTTGTAGTCATGCATGTTAGATGTCATCTTGACACTTGTTTTTCTGTTGCAAGAGGGCATCTTGTTATAAACTGCTGTTATGTGTTATTTTCATGCCACCTTTGACATGTGATATCTTCTAGCTCGTTTGTCCAAACGATGCAAATGACATGTCCACGTGTTCGTCTTGCCACGAACTACGTGTTGAGTGTGATAGGTTGCATGGTAGATTTATTGTTTCCTTGTTATCATCGTTGCAAAGTGCCATGTTCATATTTTGTGTTTTCACTTGTTATGAAATGCCATCTTGTTGAGCTCGTTGTAATCGGTGAGTTCACCACAAGGATGCATGCTTGTGTGTTTCGGGATCACCTTCATATGTATTTTGATGAGGTGCTTACCCTTTGCCATGTTTAGTTTCGAGGTGACTTAAACATGCTCTTTTGTGTGCTATGATGTTATTGCTGTTTTAGGACTTAGTGAAATTTCACTAAGTCTGAAATCTGTAACGTTCCGATGCCATGTTCGTGTGATGTTGTAGGACAAAGCATGATAGTTTTGGGGTGGATTTTGATTGTTCCTTGAAGTATATATTGTTGTCTTTCCATCCATGTCCTCACATGTCCTTTTGAGGTGCTGTAGCATGTTTATCTTTTGCTCCAAACTTTCAATAAAATTCTGCTGCCAGAATTTTATTTCAAAGTTCAATATGTCCAAGATCATTGCTATTGATCCGTGACTCCGTTTGGGGTGCACTTTGGACCTAGTTGCTGTACATTATATCTAGTTTGTGTTCTTGTCCTTTGCCATGCTTTTTGGGTGCTGTAGATTATTTATTTTGAGCTCCCAAGATGCCATGTTGCTGTAATTTGCAGTTTTCGCTCAAATCTTGTTTCGGGCATAACTTTTAGCCCGTAACTCCGATTTCAGCGAATCTTATATCAAACTTGGGTGATTTTCTGTGTAGATTAATAATATCAGCTTGTTATCTTGTTTTGAGGTGTTTTGCTTGAGTGATGTTTTCCGTGCTCCATGTGCATCTTTAGTGCATCCATCATGCATTCATGTTTTTTTCGAGTGCGCATTGCATCGTGTTGATTGGTGCTTGGTGTGTTTGTCTTGTTTAGACCCAGAAGTTGAGCACGAGTTTTCCAACGAGGTTGAGCACGAGGTTTCCAACGAGTTTGAGCAAGAGGACCCTTCTTTCGATCCGAACTTCTTCTCTTCAGGCAAGATGACCGAACCCCGATAACATTACTATCTTTGCCTATTGCTAGTAGTCTCGATCTATAGTTTTGCCTCGATGCCCATGTCTTTCTTGTCAGCCTCCTACTTGTAACCAATTGCCATGTTTAACCACCCTACCTATGCAAACCGTTGCTTGGCTAAGTACGCTTCGCTCAGCCCTTCTTATAGCGTTGCTAGTTGCAGGTGAAGTGAAGATGCTTGCTCCATGTTGAAGTTTGGTTGGGTTATATCACACTATATAAATGCTTTAATTGAAATCACCTATATATTGGCAAGGGTGGAAGGCTAAGCCTTTTGCTTGGTGATTTGTTCCACTCATGCCGTTAGGATCCGTATAAGCCGGTTTTATGTTCCTTGATTATGCGTTCCTAACACGGTTGGGGTGTATGGGACCCCCTCGATAAACCGCTAAGCGCTAAGTCTTTTCCAGCAAATCCAACATTGGTACTATTTGCCTAATAACAAACTAAACATGCATAGGGAGTAATTAACCCTCTTTCTTAATCAACAACCCCGGGCCAGTGCTCCACATGAGTGTTGGTCCGAAACGGGGAGCCTGCGGGGCCGCCTTGAGGCAACTCGAGGTATTTGGTATCCACCCGTAGCTTCGCCCATCCGGTCGTGTCCTGAGACCTAGATACGCGCGGCTACGATCAGGGTGACGACACGCCGGGAGGATTTGCTGGATTAGCCTTACCTTAGTTCGGTTTAACTTGAGCACGGGATTCCGAGGATACTCGGGTCTTCCCACTTTGGAGTTGCGACTCCGCGGATCGTGGGCTTGTAATGGGTCAAGTTGGAACACCCCTGCAGGGTTTGAACTTTCGAAAGCCGTGCCCGCGGTTATGTGGCAGATGGGAGCTTGTTAATTCCGGTTGTAGATAACTTGACACAATGATGCTAATACACTACCAGCGTGTGTTCCGTGACTGTCAATTTCCGAATAGGGATTCGGGAGTTGAACACGGAGGGGTTATGTTTGTGAGCTTGTAGCTAGGATCACTTAGTGATCACTTCTCGCCGATGCCTTCTCTTCTCGCTCTCTCTTGCGTAAGTTAGTGCTAGTTGCTGCTGCAGACTCTTTGTGTTCCTTCACCTCATTTCTTTCTTCAGCCTTTCCTCACCTAAAGGCTTAAATAGTTCTGTTACCCGGGAACGGGATTGCTGAGTCCTCTGTGGCTCACAGTTACTTCACACACCAGATGCAGGTCCAGCTGTGAGCTATCCAGGTGATGGCACCGAGCTGGATTGGGAGTACGACGAGGAGCGTAGTCGTTACTACGTGCGCTACCCGGACGATCAGTAGTGGAGTCTCTTACTAGGATTCGATCCGCCTGTGGTTGTTTTATTTATCTGAGTTTGGTACTTTGACTTTTGGCTTTTGCCCTTAGAGGGTTGTAGTGATCTTAATGTTTGATGTTTGAGACTTGTAATGTTATTCTGTGACGTGGCGATTGTAAGCCAACTATTTTAAGTTTACTATCCCCTCTTTTATATGAGTTGTGCAAAGTATACCAGACTTGAGATCATTCTAGGATGGAATTATGCCTTTAAGTCGGGCCTCGACCCGTAGGAGGTATAACTCCATCCTGGGCATTACACCCCAGAGCATCCAAGACTGCCTCCCCATTGTTTACTACCCCCTCTACCCTCTGGACACGGCTGGACACAAGAGGACACGCCAATGACACCGTGTGCATGCCAGGGCATGCAAAGTTCGCGCTCTGGAGCACGCTACAGTGCCCTGGCGCACTGTAGCCACCTCCAATCAGGGGCACCCGACAGCCTTGGGCTTCCCCCTCCTGTCCCCCGAGGAAGCCTCGACGTCCGCAACCTGCCGGGCGGTTGGCCCCCTCCTCTCTCCTCCTCCCTCACTCCTGCTCGCACGCGCGCCGTGGCCGCCCGAGCGCTCCAGTGAGCAAGCTCACACGCGCGGCCCTCTGACGCCTCCCAGCTCCTCCTCTCTCTCCCTCTAAGCGTGGACTAACCCAACGAACGCCCCGAACACCCTGCGGCAGGCTCGTGTGGCCCGTGGCAACGGCCACGACCTCGCCGGCGCACGGCGACTCGGTGGACCGGCGCCCACCTATAAATAGGGCACCCCGAGCCCCCCTTGCACCTCCTTTCGCACTCTCCCACTCCCGTGCAACTCCCAAGCCATCCCACTCCTCCTCCCGTGCCCTCCAGCCTCCTCCCTGGCCGGAGCAGAGCCGCCGGCCGCCGCTCGAATTCAGGCAACCCCGAGCCTCTCTCTTCCTCCTAGCCGCTCCAGCGCTGCCTCAGCATCGCCCCAGGCTCCCCCAAGCTCCAGCTCTTCCTTCCCCCGCCTCTTCCCCGCTGCGCTGAACTTCACCGACGGTCGCCTCCACGGTCCTCCGAGCCATCGCCGCTCCAGCCTTCCCCAGCGTGCGTTAAGCCCACGGATGGATGCGGCGTGCCCTCCTGAGCACAATGGTGGGCAGAGCATCGCCGGAGATGCCCTGCAGCGCCGGCAAGCCGCCGGCGGGCATCGCCTCTGTTCCTCCCCGTCGCGTTGCGCGGGAGGAAGGAGATGAACCTGCCACGGGGGGCCCGCACGTCAGCGACCCTGGGGGCCAGGCCCACCCGTTTAAGTGGAGACGGCTTCGGCCAGCCCGCCTCCCCCGCGCGGTGGCGCCTATCACACCCTGCATTTTGTAACATGTTATTTGTAACTTTGAAGCATGAAAATTTGGACCAGCAAAATTTTTTAGCATCATTTGGCTTTTATTTGGTATTGAGTTTTCTTCATTTGCTTTTTCATGTGCTCTTTAAAGTCAACTATGATCTCTTGTAGATTTCATCTCCTTATCCAAAACTTCTGCCCAATGATCAGGCCAAGTGATATATAGCAGTATAGTATTTTCTTACAAAATTAATTTGGCCAAAAAAGTATTTTTATAAATTAGTTTTCCAAAAACCCCTGAATTGAGATTTGCACTGCAAGTACTTGATTTAGGGTGAGAAAATTATTTCAAAAGGTTTATTTGGGACCTAGTAGTCATAGGACTCCCAGAAACCACAAAGGTATAATTTTAAAAGTTATTTTTCTATTTTATTTAAAAGCTTTTTCTTAAGGCCAGAAATGGTCTTTAATAGGAGAAAATTATTTAACTATTTCAAAAAAATATTTGCCAAAATTCAGAGAGACTCAGAGGACATATATTGTCCATATATAAGAGTTTCAACACTTGGTCATGTTCAAAATAATGGGCTAAACCCTCTAAAACCCTTTCTGGATATTTCAAGCTTTTGAAATATTTACAAAGGAAATTTTCTCCAAAAATTCCAGGGAAATTCTATCATGTCATATATGACATATTTGATGATCTTGCCAAGTCCCATGCCTTGGGAAGCAAGAAAACCTCCTCAAACCCCTTCATAACCATTCTGTCCATATTTGAAGTTTGAGCAACTTTACATTGCCAAACTTGTCCAAATGCTCTCAAACTTGGTGCACATGCTAGAATGGCCTAATAAGGCACCTAGACCAAATGGCACAAGGTTTGGAATAGAGCAACTTGATCAGATCACCTCAAAACCCTTTCTGTTCAAATGCAAATTTGAACAACTTTACATTACCAACTTTTTATCTGGAGCCTCATACTTTGTGAGCATGATCAATACCCCAAATAAGGATGCCACACCAAGTGGTGCATCAAGGGGAGATGATTAGCTTGACCCAATCAAGGTGAAACTGTTTCTGTTGATTTCTAGGGTTCACCAAAGTTACATTGGCTAGTTTCTTCAAATGGGCCCAAATTTGGTGAAGCACCCTATTTTCTCATGTATTTCAACCCTGTCAAGTGCCATGTCAAGTGGACTTCATTGGCTTGATCAAACCATGATCAAACACCTTCTGCAGAAATTCTAAAACCCCCATTTTTACCACTTTCACTTTTCTCCATGGCCTCAACTTCTTACCACAGACTCATTGGGTTACCAGCAAACCCCAGTAACTCCCCCAGCACCCCAGCTCCATGATTGAGGGGTGAAACCCCAGCTTTACCTTGCTGTACAGCCAACTTTCACCATTTTTACCAACACACTCTCTCTCTCTCTGCACCCCAGAGCATTCAAGGCCTCAGGGCATTTCTTTAGTCCTCCCTCTATGCACTAGACACTGTTGGGCACGCTGGAACGGACCAAACCAGCGAGAGCGCGTCGATGCCGGTCACACGCGCGCTCTGGAGCGCGTGAACAGTGCTCCCGCACGCTGGCTCGGGCCAACCAACCTCCCCCGACCACCTCGAGCCTCCCCCTCGCGCCAGTCGAGGTGCCTCGACGTCCGCAACGTCCCCGGCGCTGTCCCCCCTCCTCCTGCGCCCTCCAGTGAGCATCGCCGCACGCGCACCGGCCGCCCGCAGCAGCCACTCCTCTGCCTCGCACGCGCACGCCTCTCTGTCGCTCCCCCGCTCCTCCTCTTACCTCAGCTAGGCGTAGGGCTCGTCCAGGAACTCCCCAGACTCATCCCCGTAGCCTCCCGTGCGCTGTAGCGACGAGCTGGAGCTCGCCGGCGCACTGGACCTCGGGTCCTCGTCGAACCCCTATATATAGGCCTCCCCGAGCTTGTCCAACTCCACCACAAGCCTCACACCTCTCCACTGATCCCTCCTGCACCCTCAGTTCAACCCCGGAGCGCCCCAGTGCTCGGGATCGACCGGAGCTCCGCCGCGTCGGGCCGCCGGCGATCTCGAGGTACAGGCCTCCCCTGCCTCTCCCTCCGCTCGTTTCGGAACCGCAGCACACCACTGACCCTTTCCCCTCTCTTTCCCCCTCTTTTTGCAGTCGGAAACGGCCGCAGCAACTCCCCTCCGACGAGCCTCCGCCGTCGCACCTCACCGCCGGTGAACCAGGGCTCCCCGCCGTGCCACGCTACCACCACTGCAACCGCAACACGCCACTGAGTCCGTCCCTGGCCTCCGTTGCCGTTGCCATGGCCGGAGTCGTCGCCGGTGAGCTCGCCGCCGCCGTGACCGCGGGGTTAGAGATGACAGGCGGGCCCCGCCTGTCATCCCCCCACCTCTCTCCCCTCCTCTATGCCGCTGACCCACGGGCCCCGCCCGTCAGGTTTGAAACCTGACGTGCGCGCGCGCTGGCTCCGTGCGGCCAGGCCGAGCCGTCTGGGCCGTGCACTGTGGCCTCTTCTGGCCCAGTGCACAGGACCCTTTTTCTCTTTTTCTTTTCTGTTAATGTTTTAAACATTTATGCAGAAAAGAATATTGGTCCAAATTAATTATTTCCAACTCCAAAAATCTTGTAATATTCCAACCTATTTAATGGTACCACTTTCATCCAAATCCATGAAACTTTTCTGTACTGTTCAAATTTAAATTCAAATTTGAGCAGTATAACTCCTGTTCAAAAATCAATATATCCTATTCTGTAACTCCAAAACTCCAACTAAGATTTTTTTCCCATCTTAGAAAACCCTCTAGTATTTTACAAAAATGAGTTGACATTTTTCTGAGCACTTTGGTTTTTCTGTTTTATTTGTATTCTTATTTTTCCGTTATTATTATGCGACGTATAGATCCCGTATTTGACGAAGTTGCCGTGGAAGAAGAAGGAGAAGGACTTGAAGACTTTGAAGACCAAGCCAACCCATGCAAGCAGCCCTTTGACCATGATACACTTGTTCTCCGGAACCCGTTTGTTTCCGATGCATGATGATTAGGGTTACGATGATAACCTAGATGAACCACCACATGATGCATGCTTTAATGTTGATCTTGCTATGTGCTAGATGACATGTTGGACATGATGCTAAATGATGCATGTGTGAGATGAACCCCCGTAGTTGAAAACTTTGTATGAACCCATCGGGTGCCCCTAATGCCCGAGGGTGATGAAGTGTTAGGTCATCACTTGAGGAAGAAGTGATGTGCCGGTAATATCATGTGCATGGTGGAATGATGGATTAGATTTATGTGTGACTACCGTCCCAACCAAACATGTGCAACCACACTACCCCTTATGGGACGGGGCTTTATTGATTACTTAGGTCGATACTAGCATGGTGCCCGCATTACTAGTGACGGGAAGACTTGAGGTCTTTCCCGGGACGGGGTCGTGCTTGGATAGACGGCCATGACTGTTTTTACAGGGCACCGGACACACCGTTGGTCCCTTCGGGCACGCGTGAATATTTAAATTTGGGAAAATCCCGTGATCTATTGTTTGTACCCGAGGGCCGTGTGCCAACGAGTGGACTCTATGTTAGTGTCGTCTAAGGAAAGGTAATGACCGGGTGCTTACCCCGGGTACTTGAGGTACCGCGGGTCGTGGATGACACGGAAGTTCCCCGGATCTTGTGGGTAAAGTGCGCAACCTCTGCAGAGTGTAAAGCTATTCGAATAGCCGTGTCCACGGTCATGGACAGTTGGGTGGTGCTACTTAAACTATGTCCAGAATTTTACTTCATCAGTATTGGTATGTGTGTGATGAGTCAAGATGGTGACTTGACTCAATGAGATGAATCATATTCATGTTGATGTCGGTAACCTGTTCTCGAGGTTACGCGAAGTTATTGATGCATAACTTGATGATAGCATATTGTTCTAGCCTCCTGCTAGATTGTTCATTATTATTCAATTGCATTGTTACTTGAGCCACATCATGGGTTGCTTGTGAGTACATTCAAAGTACTCATTGGCTTGCCACTGGTTATTTAATTGGCCAGGCATGGAAGAACAGGATTATGAGGAAGAGTCCTTTGGAGACGACCATGCGAACTAGGACGCTATCCCAGTCAGAATGCCTGTAGGGTTAAGGCAGATGGCATGGGTTCTACCCGTTATCGAAGACTTCCGCTACTTGTGTTATTTCCCATTCAGCCCGTGAGGCTCTATCTATGTAAGACTTGGCCATAATGGCCTTAATTCGTGTAAGACTATTTGTATGGATGTAAGACTCTTGTTATTTCAGCTTCTGTGTGTTCAGTGAGCATTGATCTCTGGGATCACTGTACACGTGCATTCGGTGATCTCGACTTCTAAGTCAGGGTCCCCACAGAGCTGGTATCAGAGCCATCCTGACTGTAGGAAGCCTTAGTTAGCATGGGCGTTAGTTAGTTGAGACCCCTTTTTCAAAACCTTCTGAACCTCTCTTCTTTTCTAAACCTGAGATTTTCTCAGCTTATTAACCCCTCCTATTCCACCTTTGTAGATGGCCGCTGTTCCCGAAGAGCACCTGACCACTGGGTTTCCCCTACTTCTCGAGGATAGCCTCCAGGAGTGTCAGTTCCACCGAGCACCCATCCTCACCTACCACGAGCATTGGGTGAGCGATACTGAGGTGCAGTACCATGTGGAAGTGATCGTGAAGGCAAACGATCCTCCCACAAGTTGGTTCTTCGAGGGACCCCAGATGACGACACTACCACTCGCTGCCGAGGCTGCTGCACTCAAGGCTCTAACCCGTCTCCGCGAGCTTCTTCCAGAGATGGCAGCCAAGATGGCAACTCGCTTCTTACCTTACCGGAAGGAAGGTGACGAAGAAAGCAGCGCACTAGCCCCTCCACTAAAGGATGGACTCTCGCTTCGGTTCCAGACCTACTTCAGTCTATGTGCCGACAGCCTGGCACAAGACTTGGCCTCGGAATCAATGAAGCTTCGAGAAGAACTTTACAAGACCAAGGCACTTCTTCGTCGAGCTCAAGAGAAGGCAAGCAGGATCAAGAAGGAAGGAGCACCTTCTGGACAATCCGCTATCGCATATCGAGGCGGAAGGCCCTCCGAGGATGTGTCTTCCAAGGGTGAAGAACCACCTCGGCGACGCCGGATGACAGCAAGGGAATACCGCAAGCTTTTCCCTGCACCACCGTCGAAGCACCGTCGTATCAAACTCCTCCAGTCCCCCACTCCCTCCGGTGACAAGGGAGCCCAGACAGATGAAGGCAAGGAGGAAGACCCAGAAGAGCCGGAATACGCGACCGAGCATTCCGCCGCTTAGGCATTATTCGCTACTCGGATATGCCAGTTGTAACCCCTACGGTAGGATAGGTCGTGTAACCCCTATGCGCAGTCGAGTCCTTGTATGGTTCATATGAAACCATCTAGTGCTTTCTTTTGTTGTGTCTGGATGTATGTCGTATTCTTCCTTCGGGAAGGTGTAAACGACTACATCGCCCATTTGGATTTTAATGAAAGTGTTTTGGCCTTACGGCCCTTGCATGATTTTGATTTAGTGTCACACCCACCCCCTTACTAGGCACCTATCTATCTTGCTTTTCCTCTTCCGAGTCATGAGACCTTTTACCGCTCCAACAGGATGCCTGTTGTAACTCGTACTGGTACCTCTACCCAGCAGCCCGAAGCCGGAGCGTCCTCTCAGCCAGAGGCAGACCACGACCAAACCAACGACCAAGCTCCACCACCACCTCCTCCAAGCATGGACATGGCTCAGCTTCTCCAAGCTTTCCGAGAGGAACGCCAAGCCAACACTGCAGCTCTTCAGCTGATTGCTCAAGCTGTCGCCAACAACCGCCAGCCGGCGGGGAATGGCAATGGACGTTCCACGTTGGCAGAGTTCAAGAAGCATGCACCGCCAACCTTCATCGAGACTGCTGAACCCTTGGATGCAGATGAATGGTTCCGTTCCATTGAGGAAATCCTGGAACTAGTCGGATGCACCGAAGATCGCGAGAAAGTGGCTTATGCAGCCCACTGCCTCGGGGGAACCGCAAGAGCTTGGTGGGATGGATTCAAGGTCATGCATGCTGAACAAGACATCACTTGGGTTAACTTCAAGGCAGAATTCCGCAAGGCCCACATTCCTTCTGGAGTCATGGCTATCAAAAAGCGTGAGTTCCGAGCCCTGAAGCAAGGAAGTGGCACTGTCAAGGAGTACATGCAGAAGTTCAGTATTCTGTCAAGGTATGCCCCTGAGGATGTCAGCACTGATGCTGCCAAAAGGGAGCACTTCATGGAAGGCCTTAATCAGACTCTGCAATATTCGCTTGTCGTGTGCGACTGCCCGTCTTTCCCTGACCTGGTGAACAAGGCACTTATGCTTGAAGACAAGCGGCGTGCTTTGGAAGACACTCGCAAGCGCAAGTTGATCAGTAAGGGAAGTTCCAGCAACCAGAAGCCTCGTCCGTGGCAGTCAGCCCCGGCCAAGCCAACCTACCAGCAGCCAAGAGCTCCTGCACCTCGTGCCAATCCTCAGCCTCAGCAGTATGCCAACCCCAGGCGAGCTTTCAACCCCAATACCAATGGTGGCAACAAGATCAACACTCCAAATCAAGTCACTTGTTTTGGGTGTGGTCAGCCCGGACACATCTCCAGGGTGTGCCCCAATAAGAAGCCTGATGCCCCGCGCCCCAATGCGCAGAACCAGGGACAAGGCCGTGGAATGCCACCAAGGAACCCAGCCCCTCGCAATCCACCGAACTATGGGAAGGGGCGTGTGAATCACGTCACTGCTGAAGAAGCCCAGGAAGACCCGGACGTCGTGCTGGGTACGTTCCTTGTCAACTCAGCACCTGCAACTGTCTTGTTTGATTCTGGAGCAACACATTCATTTGTCACTCAAAGATTTGCATTAAAAAGTGGCATGACCCCTACACCCCTGAATAACCCTATGGTGGTACAAACCCCCGGAGCCGAGATGAGAGCCAAGATAGGCTGTAAAGGAGTCAGTATTACCATTAATGGTGTAGACTTCCTAGCAGACCTTATCGTCCTGCGATCGCAAGGCTTGGATGTGATCATAGGTATGAATTGGCTCAGCAAGCACCAAGGCTTGTTAGACTGTGCCAATCGGACAGTCACCGTGACCAATGACCAAGGAGTAG
This sequence comes from Secale cereale, assembly GCA_902687465.1. Taxonomy (NCBI): domain Eukaryota; kingdom Viridiplantae; phylum Streptophyta; class Magnoliopsida; order Poales; family Poaceae; genus Secale; species Secale cereale. Next base: position 326,828,086 of record LR738712.1, read on the forward strand.
AAGTCAAGTTTGCCCCCAACTCCTATTCCGCTCAAGCCGCTAAAGTCAACTGTCTGGCTGAAGTTGGGCTAGACCAAGTACCGGTGGTATGTGAGTATCCTGATGTCTTTCCGGATGAACTACCGGGAATGCCCCCTGACCGTGACATTGAGTTCATCATCGAGCTCGTGCCCGGAGCAGGACCCATCTATAAGAAGCCTTATAGAATGGGAACGGAAGAATTAGCCGAGTTGAAGAAGCAGCTAGAAGAGCAGCTAAGGAAAGGATTTATCCGCCCGAGTGCCTCCCCTTGGGGATCTCCTGTTCTATTAGTGGCAAAGAGGGACGGTACCATCCGCTTATGCATTGACTATCGTTCCCTCAATGAAGTTACAATCAAGAACAAGTACCCACTTCCCAAGATCAAAGATCTGTTTGATCAACTCAGCGGAGCCAAGGTATTCTCCAAGATCGACCTCAGATCTGGGTATTACCAGCTGAAGATCAGACCCCAAGATATTCCGAAGACGGCATTCGTAACCAGATATGGCCTGTACGAGTGCACGGTCATGTCTTTTGGGTTAACCAATGCCCCAGCTTACTTCATGTATCTCATGAATAAAGTCTTCATGGAATACTTGGACAGGTTCGTTGTTGTCTTCATTGATGACATCCTTGTGTTCTCGAAGTCGGAGGAAGAGCATGAGCAACATCTGAGAATGGTCCTAGACAAGCTTCGTGAGCACCAACTGTATGCCAAATTCAGCAAGTGTGAGTTCTGGCTGCATAAAGTTGGATTCTTAGGTCATGTCTTGACCGAGGAAGGATTATCTGTTGATCCTGCAAAAATCGAAGCTGTGACCCAATGGCAATCTCCAACGACCGTCAAGGAAGTCAGAAGCTTCCTCGGATTAGCGGGCTATTACCGCAAGTTCGTGGAAGGATTCTCTAGCATTGCACGACCAATGACTCAGCTCCTCAAGAAGGACAAGAAGTTCGAGTGGACGCCGAAATGCGAAGAGAGCTTCCAAGAGCTCAAGAAGAGATTGACCACCGCCCCAGTTCTGGCAACACCTGATATCCACAAGGAGTTCGTGATATATTGTGATGCCTCTCGAACCGGATTGGGAAGCGTTCTGATGCAAGAAGGCTGCGTCATAGCATACCTCTCCAGGCAGCTACGACCCCATGAGGAGAACTACGCTACTCACGATCTTGAGCTAGCGGCAGTAGTTCATGCCTTGAAGACATGGCGGCATTACCTCCTAGGGAAACGGTGTGAGATTTACACAGACCACAAAAGTCTGAAGTATATTTTCACCCAAAAAGAGTTGAACATGAGGCAGCGGAGATGGTTGGAACTCATCAAAGATTATGACCTCAGTGTTCAGTATCACCCTGGGAAGGCTAACGTGGTGGCCGATGCCTTAAGCAGGAAGGCTTGCTCTTTGAATGTCATTATTCAAGAAAGACAGCCAGCCTTGTTTAAGGAGATCGATCAATTCAGTTTGGAATTGGTCACCCCCGGATTTTTGGATCATTTGGAAGTTAGACCAACCCTGATGGACGACGTCAAGAAGGCTCAAGATGGACACGCAAGCATTGAAGGTATCAAGAGGAAGATGAAGATGGGCAAAGCCCCAGGATTCTCCGAAGACGAGCACGGGATTGTTTGGTACAAAGGTCGTCTCTGCGTACCAAACAACACCGAGTTGAAGACGCTGATTCTGCAAGAAGCCCACGACACCCCGTATTCCATCCACCCCGGAGGAACCAAGATGTACCAAGACTTGAAGGCACGATTCTGGTGGCACGGTATGAAGAGAGAGATTGCAACCTATGTTGCAAAGTGTGATGTGTGCCAAAAGGTCAAGGCTGAATATCAGCGACCCGCTGGATTGCTTCAACCACTCAAGGTTCCTGAGTGGAAGTGGGATAAAATCGGAATGGACTTCATCACTGGACTACCAAGGTCGAGTAGAGGACATGACTCTATCTGGGTCATAGTCGATCATTTGACCAAGGTGGCTCATTTCATTCCTGTCAAGACCACTTATGATGGCAACCGGCTGGCAGCTCTCTACATCGACCGAATCGTAAGTCTTCACGGTGTTCCCAAGGAGATTGTGTCAGATCGAGGAACCCAGTTTACCTCAAGGTTCTGGAAGAAGTTCCAAGAAGCCTTGGGAACCAAGTTGTCTTTCAGCACAGCTTTCCACCCACAGACCGGAGGTCAGACTGAGCGAGTCAATCAGATTCTCGAAGACATGCTCCGAGCCTGTGTCCTGGCATATGGAGCCAAGTGGGAAGACTGTCTCCCTTTCGCCGAGTTCTCTTACAACAACAGTTACCAGTCAAGCCTTTAGATGGCACCATTTGAGGTGTTGTACGGACGCAGATGCCGCACACCCCTCAACTGGTCAGAGACTGGAGAAGGACTAGTCTTTGGACCGGATATTCTCCGCGCAGCAGAAGAGCAAGTCCAACTAGTCAGAGAGCGATTAAAGGCAGCCAAGTCAAGGCAGAAGAGCTATGCTGACACTCGACGCCGAGACATGAGTTTCCATGTTGGGGATCATGTGTACCTGCGGGTAACTCCCCTGAAGGGAACCAAGCGTTTCCATGTCAAGGGGAAGCTCGCACCAAGGTTCATTGGACCCTTTAAGATCACTGCACGACGAGGAGAAGTGGCTTATCAGTTGGAACTACCACCTGAGCTATCCGATGTGCACAATGTGTTCCATGTGTCACAACTCCGGAAATGTCTCCAGGTTCCGGACAAGCCCAGTCTCTACAAGGATGTGGATCACCAAGCCATTGATCTGCAGCCTGACTTGACCTACCGCGAGAAGCCCATTCGTATTCTGGACGAAGCAGAACGACGTACGCAGAGCCGTACCATCAAGTACTTCAAGGTCCAGTGGAGCAACCACACCGAAGCAGAAGCAACCTGGGAACGAGAAGACTATCTTAGATCCGAGTTTCCCGATCTCTTTTAAGCCCTAGTTTAGGAATCTCGGGGACGAGATTCTTGTAAGGGGGGTAGGTCTGTCACACCCTGCATTTTGTAACATGTTATTTGTAACTTTGAAGCATGAAAATTTGGACCAGCAAATTTTTTTAGCATCATTTGGCTTTTATTTGGTATTGAGTTTTCTTCATTTGCTTTTTCATGTGCTCTTTAAAGTCAACTATGATCTCTTGTAGATTTCATCTCCTTATCCAAAACTTCTGCCCAATGATCATGCCAAGTGATATATAGCAGTATAGTATTTTCTTACAAAATTAATTTGGCCAAAAAAGTATTTTTATAAATTAGTTTTCCAAAAACCCCTGAATTGAGATTTGCACTGCAAGTACTTGATTTAGGGTGAGAAAATTATTTCAAAAGGTTTATTTGGGACCTAGTAGTCATAGGACTCCCAGAAACCACAAAGGTATAATTTTAAAAGTTATTTTTCTATTTTATTTAAAAGCTTTTTCTTAAGGCCAGAAATGGTCTTTAATAGGAGAAAATTATTTAACTATTTCAAAAAAATATTTGCCAAAATTCAGAGAGACTCAGAGGACATATATTGTCCATATATAAGAGTTTCAACACTTGGTCATGTTCAAAATAATGGGCTAAACCCTCTAAAACCCTTTCTGGATATTTCAAGCTTTTGAAATATTTACAAAGGAAATTTTCTCCAAAAATTCCAGGGAAATTCTATCATGTCATATATGACATATTTGATGATCTTGCCAAGTCCCATGCCTTGGGAAGCAAGAAAACCTCCTCAAACCCCTTCATAACCATTCTGTCCATATTTGAAGTCTGAGCAACTTTACATTGCCAAACTTGTCCAAATGCTCTCAAACTTGGTGCACATGCTAGAATGGCCTAATAAGGCACCTAGACCAAATGGCACAAGGTTTGGAATAGAGCAACTTGATCAGATCACCTCAAAACCCTTTCTGTTCAAATGCAAATTTGAACAACTTTACATTACCAACTTTTTATCTGGAGCCTCATACTTTGTGAGCATGATCAATACCCCAAATAAGGATGCCACACCAAGTGGTGCATCAAGGGGAGATGATTAGCTTGACCCAATCAAGGTGAAACTGTTTCTGTTGATTTCTAGGGTTCACCAAAGTTACATTGGCTAGTTTCTTCAAATGGGCCCAAATTTGGTGAAGCACCCTATTTTCTCATGTATTTCAACCCTGTCAAGTGCCATGTCAAGTGGACTTCATTGGCTTGATCAAACCATGATCAAACACCTTCTGCAGAAATTCTAAAACCCCCATTTTTACCACTTTCACTTTTCTCCATGGCCTCAACTTCTTACCACGGACTCATTGGGTTACCAGCAAACCCCAGTAACTCCCCCAGCACCCCAGCTCCATGATTGAGGGGTGAAACCCCAGCTTTACCTTGCTGTACAGCCAACTTTCACCATTTTTACCAACACTCTCTCTCTCTCTGCACCCCAGAGCATTCAAGGCCTCAGGGCATTTCTTTAGTCCTCCCTCTATGCACTAGACACTGTTGGGCACGCTGGAACGGACCAAACCAGCGAGAGCGCGTCGATGCCGGTCACACGCGCGCTCTGGAGCGCGTGAACAGTGCTCCCGCACGCTGGCTCGGGCCAACCAGCCTCCCCCGACCACCTCGAGCCTCCCCCTCGCGCCAGTCGAGGTGCCTCGACGTCCGCAATGTCCCCGGCGCTGTCCCCGCTCCTCCTGCGCCCTCCAGTGAGCGTCGCCGCACGCGCACCGGCCGCCCGCAGCAGCCACTCCTCTGCCTCGCACGCGCACGCCTCTCTGTCGCTCCCCCGCTCCTCCTCTTACCTCAGCTGGGCGTAGGGCTCGTCCAGGAACTCCCCAGACTCATCCCCGTAGCCTCCCGTGCGCTGTAGCGAGGAGCTGGAGCTCGCCGGCACACTGGACCTCGGGTCCTCGTCGAACCCCTATATATAGGCCTCCCCGAGCTTCTCCAACTTCACCACAAGCCTCACACCTCTCCACTGATCCCTCCTGCACCCTCAGTTCGACCCCGGAGCGCCCCAGTGCTCGGGATCGACCGGAGCTCCGCCGCGTCGGGCCGCCGGCGATCTCGAGGTACAGGCCTCCCCTGCCTCTCCCTCCGCTCGTTTCGGAACCGCAGCACACCACTGACCCTTTCCCCTCTCTTTCCCCCTCTGCTTGCAGTCGGAAACGGCCGCAGCAACTCCCCTCCGACGAGCCTCCGCCGTCGCACCTCGCCGCCGGTGAACCAGGGCTCCCCGCCGTGCCGCGCTACCACCACTGCAACCGCAACACGCCACTGAGTCCGTCCCTGGCCTCCGTTGCCGTTGCCGTGGCCGGAGTCGTCACCGGTGAGCTCGCCGTCGCCGTGACCGCGGGGTTAGAGATGACAGGCGGGCCCCGCCTGTCATCCCCCCACCTCTCTCCCCTCCTCTGTGTCGCTGACCCACGGGCCCCGCCCGTCAGGTTTGAAACCTGACGTGCACGCGCGCTGGCTCCGTGCGGCCAGGCCGAGCCGTCTGGGCCGTGCACTGTGGCCTCTTCTGGCCCAGTGCACAGGACCCTTTTTCTCTTTTTCTTTTCTGTTAATGTTTTAAACATTTATGCAGAAAAGAATATTGGTCCAAATTAATTATTTCCAACTCCAAAAATCTTGTAATATTCCAACCTATTTAATGGTACCACTTTCATCCAAATCCATGAAACTTTTCTGTACTGTTCAAATTTAAATTCAAATTTGAGCAGTATAACTCCTGTTCAAAAATCAATATATCCTATTCTGTAACTCCAAAACTCCAACTAAGATTTTTTCCCCATCTTTGAAAACCCTCTAGTATTTTACAAAAATGAGTTGACATTTTTCTGAGCACTTTGGTTTTTCTGTTTTATTTGTATTCTTATTTTTCCGTTATTATTATGCGACGTATAGATCCCGTATTTGACGAAGTTGCCGTGGAAGAAGAAGGAGAAGGACTTGAAGACTTTGAAGACCAAGCCAACCCAGGCAAGCAGCCCTTTGACCATGATACACTTGTTCTCCGGAACCCGTTTGTTTCCGATGCATGATGATTAGGGTTACGATGATAACCTAGATGAACCACCACATGATGCATGCTTTAATGTTGATCTTGCTATGTGCTAGATGACATGTTGGACATGATGCTAAATGATGCATGTGTGAGATGAACCCCCGTAGTTGAAAACTTTGTATGAACCCATCGGGTGCCCCTAATGCCCGAGGGTGATGAAGTGTTAGGTCATCACTTGAGGAAGAAGTGATGTGCCGGTAATATCATGTGCATGGTGGAATGATGGATTAGATTTATGTCTGACTACCATCCCAACCAAACATGTGCAACCACACTACCCCTTATGGGACGGGGCTTTATTGATTACTTAGGTCGATACTAGCATGGTGCCTGCATTACTAGTGACGGGAAGACTTGAGCTCTTTCCCGGGACGGGGTCGTGCTTGGATAGACGGCCGTGACTGTTTTTACAGGGCACCGGACACACCGTTGGTCCCTTCGGGCACGCGTGAACATTTAAATTTGGGCAAATCCCGTGATCTATTGTTTGTACCCGAGGGCCGTGTGCCAACGAGTGGAATCTATGTTAGTGTCGTCTAAGGAAAGGTAATGACCGGGTGCTTACCCCGGGTACTTGAGGTACCGCGGGTCGTGGATGACACGGAAGTTCCCCGGATCTTGTGGGTAAAGTGCGCAACCTCTGCAGAGTGTAAAACTATTCGAATAGCCTTGTCCACGGTCATGGACAGTTGGGTGGTGCTACTTAAACTATGTCCAGAATTTTACTTCATCAGTATTGGTATGTGTGTGATGAGTCAAGATGGTGACTTGACTCAATGAGATGAATCATATTCATGTTGATGTCGGTAACCTGTTCTCGAGGTTACGCGAAGTTATTGATGCATAACTTGATGATAGCATATTGTTCTAGCCTCCTGCTAGATTGTTCATTATTATTCAATTGCATTGTTACTTGAGCCACATCATGGGTTGCTTGCGAGTACATTCAAAGTACTCATTGGCTTGCCACTGGTTATTTAATTGGCCAGGCATGGAAGAACAGGATTATGAGGAAGAGTCCTTTGGAGACGACCATGCGAACTAGGACGCTATCCCAGTCAGAATGCCTGTAGGGTTAAGGCAGATGGCATGGGTTCTACCCGTTTATCGAAGACTTCCGCTACTTGTGTTATTTCCCATTCAGCCCGTGAGGCTCTATCTATGTAAGACTTGGCCATAATGGCCTTAATTCGTGTAAGACTATTTGTATGGATGTAAGACTCTTGTTATTTCAGCTTCTGTGTGTTCAGTGAGCATTGATCTCTGGGATCACCGTACACGTGCATTCGGTGATCTTGACTTCTAAGTCGTGGTCCCCACAGCGCCCTTCCAGGCGGGCGTCTTCGACGTGGCCGGGCTCCTGTGCACGCGGCCGAGCTGATGGGCCGGCCCAGTCACGGTGCAACTATTCCTCGCCCTGTGCGCAAGGGTATAACCCCCCTTTCTTTTTAATTTCAGTTTCCAGTAAACTTCAAATATCTCCCAAGTATTCAAATGAACTCCAAATTGCATGATTCAAATTTCCTATGACTCCATAAATCATGCTCTATCTGTTGGTGCAACATGCACATTATTCCAGAAACTTTGCCCACACAAATATTTATCAAATACCCATATTTCATTTTCTGTGATGAACTTTAGAAAATCCCAGAGAGCTCATTTTTGATCCAAATGCAGTGATTCAAGTTCCTAGATGCTTGTCATGTCCAAACTTAGTTTTGGAACATTTTTAATAATAGTTTCTGTACCCCACCAAATATTGAGCCATTTCTTCCTATTTATCAGCTTTGCAAAATCCTAGGAAATCCATTTCAAATCCAAATCCAGTGAAACCAACTCCTAAATGCTTCTAAAATCATGACTTGATGATGGGTAACTTTGCTCATCATTCAAGGAAATATTTTTGTATACTTCTTCCAAATCCATAAACCCTTTGGTTCCATCATATTGGAATGTTCCCAACTACCTATTGATCCAACACCTATGAAACCACCTTGGTCATTTCTAATATGACCAGAGGTATCCTAGAAAAGTCCAACTCCTATTTTTAGAGCACTTTTATTGTTGCTTTAATTGTGTTGCTTATTATGATTGTTTCCATCGTTAGTTGACGTAATAAACGGAGTATTCGGAGATGGACCAGAAGATTTGAAGACTCGGAAGAATAAGGCAAGCAGCCCTTTGACCATGTTCAAGAAACCTTTTTATGCATGTCTCATAGCACCTTTATATTCAATGCATCGGAATCATGTTGAGGTAGAAACCACTTTGGTTGCTACCCCTGTTACTTTACTGATGAAACTTGCATCAAACATGACCCTTCCTTCCTATGAGGGTTATGTGGGTGGGAGTAGATAGAAGTATGCTATAGTAGTTGGCTACGCAAAGTGGGTCGGGGTTATGCATTGAGTGAAACAAGTGTGGTCTGACATACTTGCAAAAGACCCAGTGGGTGCCACTAATGCCCCTGGGAGTTGATGAGGAGCTAGGGCACTACTTGGTGAGAAGTAGTGTTCCGAGGCTTGACGAAAGTGTTGTTTACAGGGATGGATTAGATTTATGTGTGACTACCGTCCCAACCAAACATGCGCAACCACTCTACCCTTATATGGGAAAAGGGCATTATTGATTACCTAGGTCGATACTAGCATGGTGCCCGCATTACTAGTGACGGGGGTGACATGAGGTCACTCTCGGGACGGGGTCGCGCTTGGATAGGCGGCCATGACTGTCTTTACAGGGCACCGGACACACCGTTGGTACCCCGTGCTTGTGATATGTGATGAATACGGAGCGAGTCTCCACAAACCTTGAGATGTGAAATGTTTGGCACGGGGCTGTTACCAATCGCGTGGACTCCATATTAGTGTCGTCTAGGGAAAGATAGTGATCGGGTGCTTACCCCGGGTACTTGAGGTATCGCGGGTCGTGGATGACATGGAAGTTCCCCGGATCTTGTGGGTAAAGTGTGCAACCTCTGCAGAGTGTCAAACTATTCGAATAGCCGTGTCCACGGTCAAGGACAGTTGGGTGGTGCTACTTAGACTATGTCCATAAGTTTCTGGGAAACAACACGATTCAGAGATATTGATGATGTGATTGTGAGGAAGTCACAATGAGCTTGTGCATGTGTTGATTACAACTCCTTCTCGATATTGATGTCTGTGACCTCCTGATACTTGTTACAGACACATGCATGCCCTTGTTTTATGTTGATCATAAGTGCATATGAAAAACTAGCTTTCCGCAAAACTGCCAACCTAGCAGTAGAGCCTTGCATATTTATTCTGTTATCACACTTGGGTTGCTTGCGAGTACATTCAATGTACTCATTGGCTTGCCACTGGTTATTTTATTGGCCAGGCATGAGAGCACAGGTTATGATGAAGATTTCTTGTTGACGAGCATGCGAGCTAGGACGCTTCCCAGTCAGAATGCCTGTAGGGTTAAGGCAGATGGCATGGGTCCATGTTGACATTGAGGATTTCCGCTGCGACGATATACTCAAGACTTGACCATTATGGTCCTATTTGTGTAACACGGTATGTAAGGATGTAAGACTCTTGTTATTCAGCTTCTGTGTGTTCAGTGAGCATTGATCTCTGGGATCACTGTACACGTGCATTCGGTGATCACGACTTATGAGTCGGGGTCCCCACAGAGGGACTGCTTGCTGGTCTCAGGATCGCGGCAGACCTCAGAATCACGAAGCTCATCGTCAGAGGTGATTCGCAGCATATCGTCAAGCAAGTTAACAAAGATTACCAGAGCCCGTTGATGGAGTCCTACGTGGATGAAGTGAGGAAGCTGGAGGAGCCTTTTGACGATATACAAGCAGAGCATGTTCCCCGAGCGGAGTATGACGTCGCCAACTACTTGTCAAAGCGCGCAGCCCTCAAACTGCTTGTGGAACCAAGTACCTTTATGCTTCGATTAACTCAGAGATCCGTTGAATCATCGACCGAGCAGAACAAGTGAAAGAAATCAGGCCTCGGCAAGTACTTTCCCGCCGAGCCCCTAGGGGTCGCCGGCAAAGATGTTCCCGGGACACAGAGCTTGCCATAGGGTAACAGACTCCGGCAGCATCAAGCCTTGACCATGGAGACAATTGCCCCCGTGGCAGAGGAGATGCGTTTGGTCCTTACCGTCGAGCCCCATGCTCCGGCATGGGCACATCATACCGTCCAATTCCTCCAATCCGGGGAGCCTCCTGAGGAGCAGGAAGAAGTAGAGAAAGTAGCCCGTCGGTCTTCCATGTACCAGTTCGTCGACGACCTCTTGTACAGAAAAAGGCCGAACGGTGTGAAATTGAAGTGCATTCCCCGGGAGGAAGGACTGGGGCTATTGGCGGAGATACATGGAGGCATATGTGGCTCCCACATAGGGTCGAGGGCCCTTGTCAGCAAGGCATTCTCGCAAGGTTTCTTCTGGCCCACTGCCCTCCGGGATGCAACAGCACTAGTAACCAAGTGTGAAGTGTGTCAGTTCCATTCAAAAAAGCTTCATCAACTAGCTCAAGCTCTCCAAAAAATCCCTCTTTCCTGGCCATTCTCAGTCTAGGGGCTCGACATACTGGGCCCCTTTCCCCGTGCTGTGCGAGCAGCGCGCTACCATCAAGACTTGCGCCGCTATCATAGCCGCAAGGTTCATACCCAAAGTTTTGAGGAAGGCGACCTTGTTCTTCGGCACGTTCAGTCGGCCAAGAATTCCAAGAAGTTGACGCCGAAGTGGGAGGGCCCTTATCGGGTAAACGAGTCACCAGGCCTGGCGCAGTCCGCCTGGAGACCGAAGATGGTATTCTAGTGATTAACTCCTGGAATATCTAACATCTTCGCAAGTTTTGCCCGTAAGGCACGGTTGCCGGGCTTCCCGGCAAGCCACCCTTTTGTACAAGCCTTGCCGGCAAGGCATGTAACCCTTCATACAAAGCCAGGTGCAGACCCTAAGCATAGATAAATGAAGCACTGGCGCCCTAAGTTTTAGCATGCATGCCAGGTTCAGTCTCTCTCTCTGTTGGAGTTGATAGTGCTTGACGGCGGCTAACCCCTAGCATAAAGGTCAAGTTTGCGTCTCTCTATTTCCTTTCCGTCCTCTTGTTCGCAGGATGCATGGACATTTTCTGCCGAGCTATTTGGAAGAAAGAGAACTAGCCGACGCTCCAACCCCGGCAAAACAAAGGTTGCTGGGAGGCTACAGGACCAAGGGTCGGGCCACGGTAAGACAAGGTTGCCGGGAGCTACAAGACCAGATAAGTGTTTCATCCCCCAGTCCATACTTCCGTATGAAACTTGAACGTACGAGGCTTCGTTCACTCTTATGCCACCATGCTCCCTTTTTCCCTGTGTCCAACAAACTTTGTTTTTGGACCGGAACTCGGTAGTAGTGTGATGGTAAGAAGGCAGACGATGGGCCTAATCCTACTCTGCTCCTACTTCCGCCAAGCGCGTGAATACGGTCGAGCTATGGAGCGGGGGAGACGGCAAGTCCTGTTGCCGGGGCACGATGTTTATCTTAAGATAATAAGGATCCGTTCCTTGGTATGGCTCCTGCCCGCGCACAAAAGAAACTTGGCGAACACCCTTCTCTTCATTAATATGTTGTAAACAAGTACAATTTGTACGGAATGCATACATGAGCAAGGGGGTTACAAGATTTAAATCTTAAAAAGGCCCATAGGCTTAAAAACTAAAAAGATATAAGATGCCCGTAATCCCTTTCTTGTCCCTCTCCTCAGGAAATGGAATAAGATGGCAAAGGGCAAAGGCAGCACCTAAGCGAAGCGCGAGCAGCAGAAAGCACCAAGAGAACATCCTGGTGGTCGTCTCGAAGAAGGCTCGCGATGATGGCGCCGGGAAAAGAGCCAAAAGATGGGGCAGCGGGCCGGCAATGCGCGAGTTGATGCCCGCGTACTCTGACATATTGACCGCCGCCCACCTTCTTCGCCTTCTCCGGCCTCCCAACCCCAGTCGCCCAAGGAGGCGACCCCGTGAAATTCGAGGAGCTGGCGATGCAGATGATGGTGCTGTCGGCATCGCCCAGTGACGGCATATCCGCCGCCTAGTCGGACCCGTCATCCTCCCGTCCGCTGCCCTCATCATTGCTGTCACTGTCCTCCCCATCACTCTCGCTCGGGGAGAAGTTTTCATCGTCGGTCGAGCTCTCTGCACATCACCCTAGCCAGTGTCCCGAGCGCTCGAAAACCTTGACGGAGAGCACATCACTCTCCGCTAACCTGAAGCAGAGGACGTGCTCCTTCATCAAGCAGTGGGCACGCGCGAGGTCTTCCACCCCCGGTGGAGGAGCATTACATGAAGAGTGGGGAACTTGGTGTTCACCCACATGGCGCCATGGCAACACCCCTCCATGTGAAGCCTCAACCTCGATGGCTGGTCGACTTCCAACACCCTCGCGAACGCTTCAGGAAGACGGAGGCGACTGCGCGGCGGTTCGCGCAGTTGCAAGATGAACTCCAGCGCAGTGTCCCTGACATGGCTGCATGGGGAGGTAGGAGGAGACAACGAAGGAGATGGAGACGGATATGCTGACGGCGCGGGTGTCCCCCGACCTCGTCCGCCCCTGCCACGACCCTGACCAGCGCCTCTGCCTCCAGCATGACCCTCATCCTGGGCATCTGGCTCTTCTTTGACCGCCGCAACCCTTTGACGGGAGGACGACCTAGTCACCTCCACAGGGGCACGACCACGGCCGCGCCCTCTCGGCATATCTTTGGGAGGAAAGGAATCAAACTCGAAGAGGATGAGTGGAGGGGGGGTGGAAGCACCGTCCCTCTCCCCCCTCTTTATAGAAGGGCGACCTTCCGAATCAACCAATCCAATCGCCGGAAGCACAAGAAAACAAGACCGACCTGCTGCTCCAATCAGCGGCGCCCGACCCCACACCTCGGTGTTAAAGCCCGCACCCTCTGCGTCCATCGCCTGCCCTCCCCGATGCATGAGGGGCACATGGCGGGCAGATCAGGGTTCAGATGGCACGTGGTATGACCATTTTTGCACCCCGTGATCATGGAGTGACCCAAGTCCGCTTAGTGAACAAGCCGCACCCCCGCAACTTCCTCTATTTTTTATGATGAGAACGCGAACCGTCTCTTTACTGTTGGGAACCACGAGATGATGCAAGCATGCTACGGTCATCGCACGCACAACCCCCATGTCAACGCAGATCATGGGGAAGCGCAACCACCGGCGGATTTACTGCGGTAAAAAGGGATCCAACTCCACTGCCCACGCACCATTCTGGTCCTAGCCCAACAACGTGTCGCGCTTATGTATGACCCAGGCCCGGGGGCTCCTGTCGGTGTACAAAAGTAGGGGCGCTCCTTTATACCCCTTACATGTGCACGGGCAGTCAAAGCCATGCCTGCGACCACACATAACAAGGCAGAGGAGGGAAGCCAGAGACACAAAGTTACCAGAGCAACGCCAAGACGGTGGCACAACAAGGCCAAGCAAGAAGACAGGCTCTCCCCTGACAAGCCTCTTGCCGGGGCAACTTGCGCACCCCCGACAAGAACCCTTGCCAAGCAACTCACCCAATGCCTCCGTTACAGCCACCCTTGAGCATAGGAGCTCCAACAACATCAGCGGTGTAGGAACCAAGGCTCAGGAGGCGCCCACGGGATGGCATGCAGATCTTTGTAAAGACAAGGGTCTATGACTCCCAAGACGAGAACAAGATGACAAGCCAATCACAAGGCTCCTTGCCGAGGATGCCCACAAGGCCCCGACAAGGATCCTCACCTAAGACACCCCGAGGCCCCTGCAAGCCTCTTGCCGAGGACGCTCGCAGAAGCCCCGACAAGCCTCTTGCCAAGAACGCTCACGGAGACCCCGGCAAGACCCTTGCCAGGAACAGACACAGGACTTCAGCAAGCCCTTGCCGCCCCATCGTCGCCCCATCTCGGCGGCCAACCCACTAGCCCAGGAAGGTACCCATGTGGCGGTACATGGTTCCTGGTCCAGCTAGTCAAGCATCTGCATGGTGGCATGCAGATCTTCATGAAGAGCCTACCACCACGCCATCTCAGCTGCCTGTCCCGCTGGCCTGGACGCGCGTCGCAACCAAACGGAGTGGCCACGGACGGGACGATCCTTTTTTCCGTCCATGATAAAGCAAGTGGGCACCTAAGTAGCGCATTTAATGCATCTTGTCCCATAATGGCATGAGATAAGCATGTACACTGTACACCTTTCCACCTCCTGTGTACCACTGTGGCAGCCCCTTTGGACTATAAAAGGAGGCCCGAGGCATACTGGAGAAAGATTCGGATTTTTTGAGCTAGACATGAACCATAGCTAGTTCAAGAACTCAAGAACACTCAAATACACACAAAAGCATGACTAGGGTATTACGCATTCTCGCGGCCCGAACCTAGGAAAACGATCCTTGTACTGACTCTTAGACCCGCTCTTTGCACAACCTCGTGTCCGCCAACTGTAGAAGGGATTCCAGGGATCCCATAGGTGTCGTTCTCCATCGACAATCCCCCTTGTGGGCGAAACGTAATCACTGCCTCTTTTCATCTTGTATTTTCTTCTACTGGCAACAAGGAACGACATGTTATCCGTGCTGAAATTTAAACTTATTCAGGGCTTGTTTGGCCTTTTTATGCACTAATTGAGTTTCCTAGGCATTTAATGTCCATATTTCAAACCTGAACTTCAAATACATGCTCCTGTTCACCAAAATGGCTAGAACATTTATACATGTGTCCTTGGGTGCATGTTTAGGTCCCATGCCGGGAATGGGAACAAATTACAACCGTACCTGCGTCCTGGCTCGTCCTCAAACATTTGGAATCTCAGTTTTAAAATCCCCGTAAATCCTAAACTCACCAGAAAGTCATCAAAGGTGGCATGGTGTCACGTCATGGCACATATATGTCGTGGTAAAAACATTGTCCAATTTGGGCCTAGAATTATTACAAACCTCTTACAAACCGGAGCTTCTCTCAAAGAAGCCTCGTGGTTCCAATAGGGAAACATGTTCCCTTTGTGGGCGAAACATAATGATTGCCTCTTTTCGCCTTGTATTTTCTTCTACGGGCAACACGGAATGACATGATATCCGTGCTGAAATTTAAACTCATTCAGGGTTCCTTTGGCCTTTTTATACACTAATTTAGTTTCCTAGGCATTTAATGTCCATATTTCAAATCTGAACTACATATAGATACTCCAGTTTACCAAAATGGCTAGAAAAATTATACATGTGTCCATGGGTGCTTGTTTAGGTCCCATGCTAGGAATGGGAACGAATTACAACCGTACCAGTGTCCTGGCTCGTCCTCAAACATTTCGAATCTAGGTTTTTAGATCCCCATAAATCCAAAACTCACAGGAAAGTCATCAAAGGTGGCATGGTGTCACGTCATGGCACATATATGTCGTCGTAGAAACATTGCCAATTTGGGCCACACATTATTACAAACCTCTTACAAACCGAAGCCTATTGCAAGTACCCTCGTGGTTTCCATAGGGAAACATGTCCCTTTGTGGGCCAAACAATAATCGCTCCCTCTTCTAGCCTATTATTTTCTTATACATGCAACACAGAACAATGGGAGATTCGCGCTAACTTTGAAATTATTCAGGGTTCATTTGGCCTTTTTCATTCATTAATTGAATTTTCTAGGCATTTAATGTCCATAATTTAAATTCAAACTACAAATACATGCTCCAGTGCACCAAAATGGCTAGAAAAAATGTACATGTTTCCTTGGGGTGCATGTTTAGGTCCCATGGAACGAATGGGAACGAAATCAACCGTCTCGCCAACCTATCTTGGCCACAAAAATTGTGAATCTCGGTTTTTAAATCTCTCTAACTCCAAAACTCACCAGGAAATCATGAAACTTAGCATGGTGTCACTACATGGTACATATAAATGTCCAATTTGGGAGAAGCTATATTACAAGACTCTTACAAACCAGAGCCAGTCGCAACCCTCGTGGTTCCGGTAGGGAAACATGCCCCTCCTGTCAGCGAAAGATAATCGCTGCCTCTTCTCGCGTTGAACTTTGTTTTCTACAGGCAACATAGAATAAGAGGAGTGTCATGCTGAAATTTGAAACTGTTCAGGGTTCATTTGGCCTTTGTATATATTACTAATTAAGTTTTCTACTCATTTAATGTAGTCCATATTTCAATTTTGAACTACAAGCACATGCTCTAGTGAAGCAAAATGGGTGGGAAATCATACATGTGTCATTGGGTGCATGTTTAGGTCTCATTTATGGAATGGGAATAAATTACAAACTTGTCATCGTCCTGAAACATTGAGAATCTCGGTTTTTAAATCCTAGTAAATCAAAAACTCACCCCAAAAACATGAAACTTGGCATGGTTTCATGATAGGGCAAATATCTGCCATGGTTAAAAAAATTGTCCACTTTGAGAAGAGGCACACATTAGTAGACAACGAAGTCATTTTTTAAACAAAAAGCTGACATGTTAATATCGCAAACGGTTGTATTATATTAACCGTGTAGAAATTTCACCATACTCGATGGCGTGTGTGTAGCCGTTTGATTACACGGGACAAGAGCGAGCAGTCCGCCGTGGAGGCTGTACGGGACACGTGCGAGTAGTCCGCCGCGTATGCATATCGTGTAGTTGCTGCAACTAGTGAAGCTTGTTCAAATACAAAAGAATACAGTTTAGCTCTATAATATGCTATACTATGGATACTTCGTCCAATTCTGTTCAGAATCACACAAAGCATCAGGGGCTACTGGCTATATATGTGCATATAAAACAAATAAAGTTCCATAAAGAACATTACATTGCTTACCTCAAAGCCTGTTAGTAGGCTGTTGAAATCTTCATTCAGTCCGCCTTTGACGGACTGAATCTTCTACAACACCGCATCCATCACGGTGCAATGCTCCTCCATGACGGGAACACTCTGTAGTGCTCCCTCCAGAGGGTCCGGCACCTCCGGATTTACCTCGGGCGCCATCGTATCCTCCCCCGACTTGGGGGTCTGGTCTTCGGACCCCGGAGCCGCGCTAGGCTCCAGATCAGTATTCGGCGGGGCTCCAGATTGTTTGGGCCCCCCGTGTTCGGTTTCTATGGAGATTGTTTCCCCATGGTCAGCGGCAGCCGAGGTGTTACCCTCGGTCGCCCTATCACTTGCCCCGCCCCCATCTCCTTGAGCGGAAGACACACGCTAGGAGACACTTCGATGTCTCCGCGGGCCACGTGCAATGGAGCTCGGACCAGCGGGTTAGTCTCCGTCTCTCCAGGCGCTAGAGCGTTCCCCTTCGATAAGGAGACGTCGGGGTGTGTTCGGGGAGGGCTGTAGGTCAGCTGGTGATAAATACTTAGAAAGCATTAAAATGCTAAATAAACAAGGTGCGACATTTGATATATCCGAACAAACTTATGTTTCGGTTGGGGGCTTCTCCCTAGGCTTCACCACAAAGCTATGTTCGGACGATGAGTCCGAACAAATGGGGAGGTTCAGCCTCCTTCGGGGTGCGACCTTGCTTGCATCAGCAGCAGCCACCCTCTTCTTCCCCCTACCTTGCACAGGGAACTCTTCTTCTTCGTCATCCTCCTCCTCTTCATAGGAGAGGAAGTTGATCTCCTCGGACTTCGCGTCCACAGGGCGGGGGCCGCTCTCGGCCTCCATGCTCTTCTTCTTGGACTTCTTGTCTGGCGCCTTGTACGGCGCCGAGGCCATCATCGCCGTCGGTTGAGGCGTCTCTGGGTCTTCTGGCAAAGGCGCCGGACACTTAATCCGAATTGCCTTCTTCGTCCAGCCCTGTATATCACGCAAAAACTCCGATTCCTATTATTGTTAAAATAAGAAGGGGATATATGTTCGGCATAATTTTTTGATTACCTCTGGTGCGGTAAACGCAGGGCTATAGCATGCGTCCTCCGTTTCCTTTGGCCACTCCTTCTGGCTCCTGAGGAGATGCTTCCAGATCTCTTTGTGCGTGAAGCCGAAGAGATGCTTCAGGGGCCGGTCTCCAGCTGGATCGAACTCCCATTGGGAGGAGGCCCGGTGTTGGCAGGGAAGAACGAGTTGGGCCAGCATTACCTAAACCACGGTTGTGAGTTGGTAGCCCATGGAGATCATGTTGGACACACGGCCTTGGAGTGTCGTCAGCTCAGTCTGAGTCCCCCAGTTCGGACCCTTATCGGTCCAAGAGGTTAGCCCAGCCCACCAGCCCCGCTCCTGTCGCCTTCCTCCTCGCGCCAGTAGGCAGCGCGCGTGGCCACCGCGCGCCGGCACGCGCCCGGCCACCTCCAGCCTGCCTGCCTGCATCCCCGACGGCCTGGACACCTCCATGCATCGCCACGCAGCTGCCCCAACCTCTCTCTCACTTCCCCTCGTCCTCATCTCCTTCCCCTGGCTCTCTCCCTCTCATCACCGAGGCTGCCCGTCGCCGCCATTCGCCGTTGCCGCACTTAGAGCCTCCCCCTCGTCCCGTGAGAGTGTCCAGAAGGATCGCCGCGACGCCCTCTTCCTCCTCGCTGAGCCACGGATCGCCGGGAGCCCTGCAGCGCCTTCACGCCGTCGTCCCCCTCCTCGGATCGCCAGAGCTCCTCGCCGTCGATTAAGGAGCTGCAGAGTGTCCCCGACCTCTCCGTCGAGCTCGCTAGCACCGCTGTGAGCCCCTACGCCGAATCCCTCCCTCCCCCGCTTCGTTTGCGCCGCGTAGCTGCTGCTCCGCTGATCACCGAAACCCGCCGCCGCCGTGCTTGCCGCCGGTGATGCTCCGATGACCATTTGGTCACGGACGCACGTCCATCTCGCTCGCCGCAGCACGTAGATGAGCTAGGTGCCACGCACGCATCGCCTAGGCCACCGTAGCCGCGTCTCCACACACGCCCGAACGCCGGCCGCCGCTGCCGAGCTCGTCGCCGTCGCCTCCGGCCACAACAGGCCCGGCGGCCACCACCTCTCTATGCGCACCAGCAAGGGCTCTCCAACGCGCCCAACCGCAGCTCGAACCGTGCCTTGTAGGCGATTTCCGAAGCTCGCCGCCGTGTTTGGCCTCGCCGGCGTCACTTCGCCGGCGAGTTTGACTCGTTTGACCGGGGGGTTGACCACCCCTGGGTCGCTGACGTGTGGGCCACCCCTCCCCTAATTAGCTAGTTTAATTAAGTAAATGTTAATTAAATTAGTTAGTTAGTTTAGTCACTGACCCGTGGGCCCAGACCCCACTGACACCTAATTAGTTCCTAGCTTAACACTAATTAACTTTGCTAATTAGCTATGACACTGACATGCCGGGCCCACATGTCATGTTTGACCTGGACCAGCTCCCGTTGACCTGCTGACGTCAGCATGAGGTCATGCTGACGCAGTAAAGAGCTTCTAGAATTAATTTAAATCTTAAATGATTTATGAATTTCAGAAAAAATACCCAAAACTTCTAAAAATCATATAAAATCAACAGTAGCTCAGATGGAAATAATTTATATATGAAAAATGATCAGAAAAATCCAATCTTTCCAATGGCACTGGTTTCATGCATGTTTGAGCAAGTTAACCTTGCTGTATACATTAAAACATGATAATGCACTTAATTAAATAATAGCTAAAGTGCCAATTTGAATCTTTGATTCAAATAGGCTCAAACCCTTCTGGTTATAGTTGCATTAGCCCAAAACACATGCATCTTGCCATGTCATGAGCATGCATCATATTGTTGCATTTGTTTGTTTAATGATTGTATTGCCGGTATTCTCCGTGTTAGGTCCTGCTCCCGAGGATACTGCTGCGTATCCAGCTGAAGAGCAGTACCCGACAACCGCTTTGTCAGGCAAGCAATCATTGATCATTCCGATACGAACCCATCTTCTCGCCCCTGCTCTCTTTTACTGCATTAAGGCAACAACGTGTGAACTGCTACTTGCTGCGGTAGTTGAACCCTATTCCCTTGCATTACCTGTAATTGCCACAGTAAATAGTTGAAACCCACTAGCATGTGTAGGAGTTGATTGAGCCATGTGATGTGTGATCCACCATGTTATTTGCTTATGTTGCCTGCTATGCTTAGAGTTGTGTCTGGTCTGGTTCATCTGGGTGATGGATCAGAGTGAAATGATCATACCGATAAAGAGAAGGAAGTGTGGAATATGCTTGGTAAAGGTATCGATGAAAGGCCATGTAGGAGTACGTGGTGGGTTGTTTCATTGGAATCGTCCATAGGACCCAAGATCTGTGTGTGTGATTCAAGTTACAGTTACTACCACACATTGGGCCCTGAAATATGACCCCGCTCGACTTATCGACTGTCATGTTCTCTGTCCAGGAGTTGCAACTAGTTTCTGGTGTTTGTAGTTTACTGGTGGTCGTGCACAGCGCTGACCCTCGGGGTGGGCTGTGATGCGACAGGTACGTGGCACGATGTACCGGTTGCCCGTTTGGTGACTCAGGAACCCTGTACACATCGTTTGGGGCCGTGAGTGACACCCCGGCCGGATCTCCCCACGGATGGAACCCAAATAGGCGATAAACCTGGACGAGAGACTTGATTGGTTGGTTAGGTCGTGGTCTACACCCACGTCGGCTTTCGCTTGAAGTCTGCCGACCACATGTCGTGTGCAGACGCTAAGTGCTGAAAACATGTGTGAAGAAGTACACCCCTGCAGGGTTATCAATCTATTCGAATAGCCGTTGTTCGCGGTACGGACTACTTGGTTACTCTTACAGTTCGTAGACAAGTTGATGGATACTACTAAAAGCCTCAAGATAAGTGTGAGTGCCCTGGATGGCCCTTCCGTAGGATGACGGAAGAGGATCCTCGGTAGTGTATTGTTGTGGTGAGTAGAGGACTCGTGTTCGTAATAACATCTTGCAATCCGTTGAGAGTTGTAGTATAGTTTAGCCAAGAGTCAAAGCTGGCTTTCTGCTATGAACTCCACTACCCCCTTTGATAATGTTGCATGTATGATAGGTTCTGTGGTAAGACTTGCTGAGTACCTTTGTACTCATGTTTGCTTAATAACTGTTGCAGAGGAGAACACTACCCCTGCTGATGGGTTATACATAGATGTTGACGTCGACGAGTAGCTTGACACCCAGACGGAGATCTGGAGCTTGCGAAGGGCCTTGTAGATAGTCAGGCTACACCAAGCCTGTTTTATTTTCTAAGTTGTCTGTACTCAGACATGTAGCTTCCGCTTGTGCTTGTATGACTGTATGACTTGAGTGTTGGGTCATGTGACCCCTACCTGTATGGATATGTTATGTATGGCTCTTGGAGCCTCTTAAATAAAGTACTTTGAGTCATAGAGTTCTGTTGTGATGCAATGTTGTATTTGCACATATTGAGCATATTGCGTGTATGGTTGAAATGCTTGGTATGTGTGGGATCCGACACCTAGTTGTTTTCCTTTGGTAGCCTACCTTACAGGGAAATGCCTCCTAGTGATTCCAATGAGCCTTGGTAGCTTGCTACTGCTCGGAACACGTAGGCTGGCCGGCATGTGTCCTTCTTCGTTCCTGTGTGTGTCCCTTAGGGGAAATGTCACGCGTTGTTCCTTTAAGTCCATGTAGCTTGCTACGACTTGGGTTCATACGTTGATGACCGACACGTTCGTTGTTGGGTCATGGATGCCTGTCTCTGTAATCTAGTGCCACTTTTGGTTTATAACTAGCCATGTCGGCCCGGGTTCTCTGTCATATGGATACTAGCGACACTGTCATATACGTGTGCCAAAATGCGCAAACGGTCCCGGGCCAGGTAAGGTGGCACCCGTGGGGTTACCGTGCGTGAGGCCGCAAAGTGATATGACGTGTTACAGCTAGATCGATGTGACTTAGGATCGGGGTCCTGACAGCGTTGGTATCAGAGCCTGACTGCCTGTAGGATTAGTAAGCCAAACTGGTCGAAGTCGTGTCTAGAAACTCTTTAGTTATATAAGGGAATTGATTGTGGAAGGGAACGTAAGGCTCTTTTTACTCCTTTACCTTATGACCCTCTGATCTGAGTCACCTTCTTCTTTCCACGGGGATTAAGAACTAGGATTCTCATTCTATTTATCAAGATCACGTTATTGAGGAATCAACCCTCAGTTTAGTTTCTTCTACCTCTGTTTGTTCAACTGTTGGTCTCAAAACCTTGACATTATGATGTTAAGTGGATATGCTACCCCTATGCTTGGATCTCAAAAGTATTTTCGAGCATTTGCAGCCGTTATGCTGTCCGAGTCATCCCAGGTTTCTAAATAGTCCGATGCATTTGCAAACCATTCATATCTGTTCTTAATGTCCTTTTAGGCCAGATTAATCACACCAGTCGGTGTGTGGAGGTACTCCGTTACCTCGACACATGTGTTGGAGTTATTGTTATGACCCTAGGTGTCTTAGAAGATCACCAGTAATCTAGCAATGCTTTATATTCCCAGTGTGATGATTCTGGCCATTATTCTCGAAAGCATCCCGTAATGCCATTTAGTTAGTAGGCATTCTACTCCTGGGTTCTTGGACCCGAGATTCACTCTACTTACTTCATGTGGATAGTATTGCTCGTTCCTTTAGGATATTAGTAACCTTGTGATAGTCCTCGAGTTCCGTGGTTATCGTTCTTCCAATACCATGAACCATCATGGAAGAAGTTCTCCCGAACCAAAAGATCACAACCAGAGTGCTCCTGAGTGGTACTCCATTCATATTGTGACTCTGCCAGTCCTACTTTTCTGCATGGGTTATCCGGAAGAAACATGCTGTACTAGTTCGACATACTAACCTATGCATCCACAACTCAGAAAGTTATATGTTCCTTTGAGTTGTCCCCTTTTAGTTGTATTATGACCCTCGTCTATCAGATGATATTCAGGAGTAGTTGTGCACTCGTGTTCATCGATGCCTTTTACTCTTGTGGTCCGTCAAGCCATTGTATTCCGGAATGACTAGGAGAAACAAACTCTAGTACCTTATCCATATCCAGGATTGGGTCAAAGAAGTTGTACTTTGCAGATGAAGAATGCTAATCCAGCTTCTAAACTGTTCTATCCTGGAGTATTACCATCCTTATGTCAAGAATTTCATGGGAATTGCACAACCTCCTATGAACTCTTGATACAGTGATACTTCTCACCATCACCGTTCATTCCTCGGTCTCCGTGTTGTTGTAACCGGAATACTGACAAGTGAATTGTGATGTGTGAAAACAATACTCCTAGCAACCCTGTTGCTTGGTAGTTAAAGGACAACAATTTCATTCTTAGTGTGTTGGTTACTGAATCACCATTTCTAAGATTGATCGTGCTACCTAGTCCACTTTCTTGGTGCACTCCTTGATTGATGAGTTAGGATTTCGTTAAGTCCTCGCTCATTTGATCATATCATTTTGCCCTGAAAAGCAAGATTGTTCTCGAGCTTAGTAACATATCGGTGGTTCGTGGTTTTCCGAATATCTTCTCGGAAGTATTACTAGGTTGTTTCCTAACCGCTATGTTGAGTTTGTGATCAAGTTGGTTCCTTATAAACCACCACTTCTCCTAGAATCTATGTTGGATACCCTGAACTAGTTGGTTAAGCTAAACAACAACTTGGAGAGTTCGAAGATAAAAGCTTAATCCACATAGCTCACCTCAAAGGGATATCTTGTGTGTATATTGAAGATAGATGATATCTTCTTCAAATGATCTTCGTGATCATTTGTGGATCTATCGTCTTGTGCATACTTTGATTTGAGTATGGGTTATCGTCAAGTCAAATCAGAACCAATGATATTCGTAACGTTGTCTTACTCGTGGTTGATCCCTCGAGCATACACCGTTATATCTCTTTGTCTGACCAATGCTATCACCGTGTTCACTTAATAGTGGAATTCCACCTATATGGAAACCTGGATGAGTTATTGTTGAGCCCATCGACAACATCCCTATCCTCTCCATGATTTTGATGAACATTAAGCTAGTGTTGGAAACTTTGTAAGCAACGCCTATGTGTTCCATCATGAAGCTTACGCTTGGATGGAAGAAGTGACTTCCTCCAATTCATGTGCATTTGGTGCAAGTTGCTGCCGTGAGTTCGAGAAAGTTTGTTTTGCTTCCGTGGAATCATCCCAAGTCAGTCATGCATACGTGCGAAGTATTCTGTGGTTTGGAGACTTGTAACCTTCACTCTATATGTATCCTTAGCACACCAAGCCAATGATTGATTTGTTTAAGGAGAAGGAGTTCCTTCTCAAGAGCTAACCCGGGCTTAATCAAGGACTTCGATATCCTCGATGATGGTTCCCCAACCCGAACTTGGTAGTGTTTCATTGTAAGACTACTACGTGGTCATGTTTGTCTTGGACAGTGTGTTCACATGTATGTAGCAGAACCAGCTCATGTTTTGGAGCATGCTATCGTAGTTCACTCCTCGAGAATCGCGCAACGCCATCTTGTCGATTTGTGTTGTAAAATTTCATTTTTCTTTCTAGACTCGATGAGTCTGGAATATCCTGACACCAACCAGAACTGAATCTCAGGCAGATATGATGGTTGGAGCCTTTTTCCTAGAACTATAATATTGGTCTCTCAATAACCGGTAAAGTGGATGTCGTGGCCAACACACCCAGCCGGAAGACCTATTGTTGTAGTATCTTGATTGAAGAAGTTGGCCACCTCCCCACAAGGACTTCGTAGGATTTACTCCCTAGTTGTTCCTTATGGATTGTTGTGCTCCTGAAGTCCGACCTTTTACTTGACGTTCTAGGTACAAAACAATTTTAATAAATGGATTGCACTAGCACGTCAAGGAGAACATTAGAAGCGGACCGCTAAATGTCTATCGGTCAATCATCCAGATTTTGCCCTTGACTCCGCTAAGGTGAAATCTGAGAAAGCGTTATCTTCCTTTGCATCTACATCGTCCCTCATTATTCATCATGGTAGCATGTTGTGTTGCCAGGATCCTTGACACGGATATTGGTAAAACTTTGATGAATATGGGAATGCTCAAGTTCTTGAGAGCACGCTCAAGCACTAGGTGTTATCACTGGCACTAACCGGGATTGCTTACAGTGTTCTTGGTTATGTTATAAACCCTCAAAGAGTAGATTTACCCTCTACTGTTGGGTTTCTTCCCAGTCACCAGAATCATTCCTACCATTTGCATTTTGTTCCCAGCTTGCACCGCCAATGTGCCAATTTTCCATGGGTTGCCCTTCTCAGCATCTGCTGCTCAGGATTATCTTCAAAAGTGGTCCTACCATGGGTCCCATCCATTTCCGATGATAACCAAAATCATCCCTTCTGTTGTCTTCAACAAGGTAGTCCACATCATCCATTTTGGCCCGAGAATGTCATTCCTTCGGACTCCGTCAAACGATCGATTGTGTTTGCCTTAGGCTGGTATAGGGAATCTCAATGATCTCTATATCAAAAGTAATTCTTTTTGCCACTTAAGGGGATAATTCTACGAGTCACCTTCTCTGAGGTGCCCCGTCTGGTGACCTCGATCACCCTCTTCTTAGGAGTGGAATTATTGCCACTAGGTGAACCTTCATCGTTTGTTTCACTCTATCCCCCTGGAGGTGTACTCTGTGTCTCAGCTGAAGAGATGTCTCAACGTCTCACTCCATGAGTTGATCTTGAGTTGCTCGATCTTTCAGAAGATCAATTTTGTAGAGTTTCTATCATCGTCACCGTTTGGACAAAGCTCTCGAAAGCAAGGATGCCGGGATCAACATGATGCTAGCAATCAACATTCATATGAAGGGCACTTGGATCATGAAGATTGTGTTAGTTAGTGTCCCCTCTAATTTCTTACCATACGCTTGAATCTCGGGACGAGATTCTTGTTTAGTGGGGGTGAGTTGTCACAGCCCTAGACCAGCCCTTGCCTGCCTTGCTCGGTCCTCAGGTGCATCATGTTTACTTTCAAAGAAACTTGAAATGGGAATGACAGAAACCCCAGCACCCCTCTTCTAACAACTAGGGTTTGATAAAATCTTTTCCAATGTACCCAAAATGCCCTTAAAAAATGTTCATCATTTCTGCCTTGGTCCTAAACCTCTGCCAAAAATGGTGCACAATTTTCTAGGACCTCTAAGGTCTTTGAATTAAATCATATGGTATTTGTATTGGGCATTTAAATGCTATAAAATATTTTAAACGCTCAAATAATCATAAACTATAATGTTCCATACTATTCATATTATATACAGTGGGCATGATTAGTTTTATGAGATATAAAAATGTTCTGGCATTTTTATTAATTAAACAAAGTTGCAAAAGAAATGAAACAGAAAAGAAATAGGAAAAAAGAAAGAGAGAGAAAGGACTTACCTGGAGACCAGCACTATTGCAGGCCGGCCCAGCCCACCAGCCCCACTCCTGTCGCCTTCCTCCTCGCGCCAGTAGGCAGCGCGCGTGGCCACCGTGCGCCGGCACGCGCCCGGCCACCTCCAGCCTGCCTGCCTGCGTCCTCGACGGCATGGACACCTCCATGCGTCGCCACGCAGCTACCCCGACCTCTCTCTCACTCCTCCTCGTCCTCATCTCCTTCCCCTGGCTCTCTCCCTCTCATCATCGAGGCCGCCTGTCGCCGCCGTTCGCCGTTGCCGCACTTAGAGCCTCCCCCTTGTCCCGTGAGAGTGTCCAGAAGGATCGCCGCGACGCCCTCTTCCTCCTCGCTGAGCCACGGATCGCCGGGAGCCCTGCAACGCCTTCACGCCGTCGTCCCCCTCCTCAGATCGCCGGAGCTCCTCGCCGTTGATTAAGGACCTGCAGAGCGTCCCTGACCTCTCCGTCGAGCTCGCTAGCACCGCTGTGAGCCCCTACGCCGATTCCCTCCCTCCTCCGCTCCGTTTGCGCCGCGTAGCTGCTGCTCCGCTGATCGCCGAAACCCGCCGCCGCCGTGCTTGCAGCCGGTGATGCTCCGGTGACCATTTGGTCATGGACGCACGTCCATCTCGCTCGCCGCAGCACGTAGATGAGCTAGGTGCCACGCACGCATCGCCTAGGCCACCGTAGCCGCGTCTCCACACACGCCCGAACGCCGGCCGCCGCTGCCGAGCTCGTCGCCGTCGCCTCCGGCCACAACAGGCCCGGCGGCCACCACCTCTTGACGCGCGCCAACAAGGGCTCTCCAACGCGCCCAACCGCGGCTCGAACCGTGCCCTGTAGGCGATTTCCGAAGCTCGCCGCCGTGTTTGGCCTCGCCGGCGTCACTTCGCCGGCGAGTTTGACTCGTTTGACCGGGGGGTTGACCACCCCTAGGTCGCTGACGTGTGGGCCACCCCTCCCCTAATTAGCTAGTTTAATTAAGTAAATGTTAATTAAATTAGTTAGTTAGTTTAGTCACTGACCCGTGGGCCCAGACCCCACTGACAGCTAATTAGTTCCTAGCTTAACACTAATTAACTTTGCTAATTAGCTATGACACTCACATGCCGGGCCCACATGTCATGTTTGACCTGGACCAGCTCCTGTTGACCTGCTGACGTCAGCATGAGGTCATGCTGACGCAGTAAAGAGCTTCTGGAATTAATTTAAATCTTAAATGATTTATGAATTTCGGAAAAATACCCAAAACTTCTAAAAATCATATAAAATCGACAGTAGCTCAGATGGAAATAATTTATATATGAAAAATGATCAGAAAAATCCAATCTTTCCAATGGCACTGGTTTCATGCATGTTTGAGCAAGTTAACCTTGCTGTATACATTTAAACATGATAATGCACTTAATTAAATAATAGCTAAAGTGCCAATTTGAATCTTTGATTCAAATAGGCTCAAACCCTTCTGGTTATAGTTGCATTAGCCTAAAACACATGCATCTTGCCATGTCATGAGCATGCATCATATTGTTGCATTTGTTTGTTTAATGATTGTATTGCCGGTATTCTCCGTGTTAGGTCCTGCTCCCGAGGATACTGCTGCGTATCCAGCTAAAGAGCAGTACCCGACAACCACTTTGTCAAGCAAGCAATCATTGATCATTCCGATACAAACCCATCTTCTCGCTCCTGCTCTCTTTTACTGCATTAAGGCAACAACGTGTGAACTGCTACTTGCTGCGATAGTTGAACCCTATTCCCTTGCATGACCTGTCATTGCCACAGTAAATAGTTGAAACCCACTAGCATGTGTAGGAGTTGATTGAGCCATGTGATGTGTGATCCACCATGCTATTTGCTTATGTTGCCTGCTATGCTTAGAGTTGTGTCTGGTCTGGTTCATCTGGGCGATGGATCAGAGTGAAATGATCATACCGATAAAGAGAAGGAAGTGTGGAATATGCTTGGTAAAGGTATCGATGAAAGGCCATGTAGGAGTACGTGGTGGGTTGTTTCATTGGAATCGTCCATAGGACCCGAGATCTGTGTGTGTGATTCAAGTTACAGTTACTACCACACATTGGGCCCTAAAATATGACCCCGCTCGACTTATTGACTGCCATGTTCTCTGTCCAGGAGTTGCAACTAGTTTCTGGTGTTTGTAGTTTACTGGTGGTCGTGCACAGAGCTGACCCTCGAGGTGGGCTGTGATGCGACAGGTACGTGGCACGGTGTACCGGTTGCCCGTTTGGTGACTCGGGAACCCTGTACACATCGTTTGGGGCCGTGAGCGACACCTCGGCCGGATCTCCCCACGGATGGAACCCAACTAGGCGATAAACCTGGACGAGAGACTTGAGTGGTTGGTTAGGTCGTGGTCTACACCCACGTCGGCTTTCGCTTGAAGTCTGCCGAGCACATGTCGTGTGCAGATGCTAAGTGGTGAAAACATGTGTGAAGAAGTACACCCCTGTAGGGTTATCAATCTATTCGAATAGCCGTTGTTCGCGGTACGGACTACTTGGTTACTCTTACAGTTCATAGACAAGTTGATGGATACTACTAAAAGCCTCAAGATAAGTGTGAGTGCCGTGGATGGCCCTTCCGTAGGATGACGGAAGAGGATCCTCGGTAGTGTATTGTTGTGGTGAGTAGAGGACTCGTGTTCGTAATAACATCTTGCAATCCGTTGAGAGTTGTAGTATAGGTTAGCCAAGAGTCAAAGCTGGCTTTCTGCTATGAACTCGACTACCCACTTTGATAATGTTGCATGTATGATAGGTTCTGTGGTAAGACTTGCTGAGTACCTTTGTACTCATGTTTGCTTAATAACTGTTGCAGAGGAGAACCCTGCCCCTGCTGATGGGTTCTACATAGACGTTGACGTCGACGAGTAGCTTGACACCCAGACGGAGATCTGGAGCTTGTGAAGGGCCTTGTAGATAGTCAGGCTACACCAAGCCTGTTTTATTTTCTAAGTTGTTTGTACTCAGACATGTAGATTCCGCTTGTGCTTGTATGACTGTATGACTTGAGTGTTGGGTCATGTGACCCCTACCTGTATGGATATGTTATGTATGGCTCTTGGAGCCTCTTAAATAAAGTACTTTGAGTCATAGAGTTCTATTGTGATGCAATGTTGTATTTGCACATATTGAGCATATTGCGTGTATGGTTGAAATGCTTGGTATGTGTGGGATCCGACACTTAGTTGTTTTCCTTTGGTAGCCTACCTTACAGGGAAATGCCTCCTAGTGATTCCAATGAGCCTTGGTAGCTTGCTACTGCTCGGAACACGTAGGCTGGCCGGCATGTGTCCTTCTTCGTTCCTGTGTGTGTCCCTTAGGGGAAATGTCACGCGTTGTTCCTTTAAGTCCATGTAGCTTGCTACGACTTGGGTTCATACGTTGATGATCGACACGTTCGTTGCTGGGTCATGGATGCCTGTCTCTGTAATCTAGTGCCACTTTTGGTTTATAACTAGCCATGTCGGCCAGGGTTCTCTGTCATATGGATGCTAGCGACACTGTCATATATGTGTGCCAAAATGCGCAAACGGTCCCGGGCCAGGTAAGGTGGCACCCGTGGGGTTACCGTTCGTGAGGCCGCAAAGTGATATGACGTGGTACATCTAGATCGGTGTGACTTAGGATCGGGGTCCTGACATTACAAACATGGGCGATCTAAGGGCTTGGGTCGGCAGCTTATACTTATCCACGAATCCCCTTGAAATGTATGAATGCGATGCACCAGTATCGAAAAGAACGAGTGCAGTAAAGGACTTAACTAAGAACTTACCTATAACCGCATCTGGTTGCTCCTCTACCTCCTCCATAGTCACGTGGTTCACTTGTCCTTTGTTGAACGGGTTGGGCTTCTTCCCGGCGCTTCCATTGCCGTTCCCATTCTTAACTTCTGGGCATTCATTGGCATAATATCCAATCTTCCCGCACTTGTAACAAGTGACATGGCTGAATCCCTCTTGGTGGGTGTGGACGGTGTAGGGCGGTTCTGGTTTCCATTGGCTCCATTCCCATTTCCATTGCCATTTTTGGTGCCATTGTGATTGTGCGAGCTACCTCCTCCATGGGTATGCTGAAACTGTCCTACCGCTTTAGGTGTAAAACGGGGCTTCTGCTGAGCTCCAGAGTTATACTTTCCTTGCCCATACTTCCTCTTGCGACTCTCAATCTGTTGATGCTTCCTTTCAATCATAAGGGCGCGGTCAACCAACTCTTGGTAATTATTGAAAGTTGCCACCATCAACTGTACACTCATCTCATCATTCAGCCCTTCCATGAATCTCTCCTGCTTCTTGGCATATGTAGCCACATCATCTGGGGCATAACGAGATAGGGTACTAAACTCATCCACGTACGGAGCCACAGTACGATTTCCTTGGTGCAAATTGCGAAACTCCTGCTTCTTCATGCTCATTGCTCCGGTTGAGACATGGGCGGTACGAAAAGCTTGCTGAAACTGATCCCAAGTCACATTGGCTATGGGGTAAGTGGCTGTGTAATTCTCTCACCATGCTGCGGCTGGTCCAGACAACTGGTGTGCGGCAAATCGCACCTTCTCAACATCCGAGCAGTTGGCGGTGGTCAAGTCCCTTCCAATCTTGCGTAGCCAGTCATTAGCCACAATTGGTTCGATGCTGCTAGCAAACACGGGTGGTTGCAACCTTAAGAAACATGTCAGGTTGTCCACGGGTGGTGGTGGTGGAGGGTTGTTGTTGTTGTTCTGGTTGTTTCTGAGTGTTCTGGACAAGAAGTTGCATCAGGGTGTTCTGCTACTGGATCAACTGGGTGAGCTCAGGGGGAAACTCGAATTCACGTCTTGGAGGCATCTGATGTGGGTAGAGGGAAGAGATTAGAATAGAAAAGAGGTCTAAGGGAAAATCACTACCCATATGCACATTAGACAAACACACAATCATATCACACCAATCAATTCCAAACAAGGTCTTACAAATCTAACGATCGTTACGAAAGTGCTCTAAAACTAATATATGGAGGTAAACTACTAGTCACATGGTGGTCATCTAAAAATATTGATCGGCAGAGGATTCCATAATATCTGCTCCAGCTTCATCATCATAGTCTTCATCCTTGCTATCCTCAGCTTCCGAATCCGTGTCATCTATGATGATATAGTCTTCCGGTGGTATCTCCTGGGGTTCTTCTTCCTCGTCTTCTTCTCCCATGAGTATCCCTAACTTCCGAGTCAAATCATCATTCTTCTCCACAAGTATCTTCATCTCCTCCTCATATCCGTCGCGTGTAGACTAGAGTTCTTCCTCTAGCTCCAAATTCCTATTTAGGGCTTTCTTCAAATCTATCATCCCAGCACACATCTGGTGCTCCTGGCGACGAATGTGGTGCTTCAACTCCTGGATGAATGCTGCAATGGATCTATCCTTCCGGGTGCTGATCATATCCCAATTCTCATCTCGGCATCCACAAATCTGGTAGATGGTGTCCTTTAGCTCTTGCTTGTAGACTTCTCCAATCCTTCCCATAGCAATGTGGGCTGCCATACTCCTTCCTAGGCTCCATGTAGGTGCATTAAAGGAAAATGCTATGAGTGTGGTGACGGGTGCGAACGTCCTTCCTGGAACTTGAGCTTGAATCAACCAACGCTCCTTCTCAGGTAAAGTGGCATTGTAGGTTCCGGTGAAACTTGGTAATCCAATGTTTAGATATCTGGTGACTTCCTTCAGGTGTCGTCCAAATGGCGTATCATCATCCGGTTGCATGAACTTGTGCTTTGCTTCCACCATCCTAAAGAGTAGAAAAGATGAGGAGTCAAAAAAGAGAAGAGTGAATTGTGCTCTAGGGCTTGTCTTAGTGGTCGTGTCCTACAGTCAGCGTGTGCTTTGATACCATCTTGTTGCGACCAGACCTCAAACAGTCTGATCTCTGTGCATCAGTGTCATCCCTGGATCAGTAATGCTGACACGCACAATACTTGAAGGATTTATAACAGAGTAGCAATCACACACTTATTACATCGATAGTCCAACGATGAATTTATTACAAATAATATGGCTGAAGGCCATATAACACGATAACAGCGGAAGGCTTGGAAGATAAGTGAGTCCATCAACTCCAGCGGCATCACTGAGTATAGAACCACGACCTAAAAGGGCATCTTACTCGTCTTCTGAAAAGTCTGCAACATGAAACGTTGCAGCCCGAAAACGGGTCAGCACATGGAATATGCTGGCAAGGTAACACAAGAGAATGCAATGAAAGTAAAGCTATACTATATGCAATATTTGGCTGGTGGAAAGCTCTACGGTTAAGTTTTTGTGTAAAGCCAATTTTTCCCTACTTCAAAGGAATAGATTTTAATTAACTATCATGGTAGTTGAAACGTCGTTGAGAAGATAGACATCCTCTCAACCCCAATTAAAGTTCATCATTAAACCCAACAATATTAAATTAGAGTAACATGATGAGATGCACATGATAATCCAAGTACTAGATACTCAAGACGTCCATAACCGGGGACACGGCTAATCATGATCAGTTTGTACACTCTGCAGAGGTTCGTGCACTTCTCCCACAAGACTTGATCGCCTCCGTTTGGTTTCTCGCACTTCATGGTGTTCGAGAAACGGATGACCGAGACATAGTCTTTCAGAAGCGCTAGCACCTTACGATCGGGCGGACCGTACCAACCTACATCCCCTACATCTGCTAGTCCACCACTGTAAGAGTTCGCACAACTTACTCATACTATGCTAGAGCCCATAATAGCATTGTGGCTGCACACGGAAGTTTCTAGTATGAATAATCTCATGATCCCTTTGAGCTTGGCTGGCTGTCCAAAAGAAAAACAGGCAATCACTGGAATACCCAGATGCCTCAATCCACCCATATGTGGATTAATGTTGCCGCCTTAAGTTGAACCATTAATTAACAAACTCACATCTATCATGGATTTCACTCACCCAATCCATGTATACGAGCATAGCATGTCCTAACAGCAAACGTAGAAGTAACTCCCAAAGGTTTGAATGTAATGAAGGTAATAGGTACTACCTCAATCTAATTCCCAGTCCCACAAATTAATTAATCCTACTCATGCAATGTGTGAGGGTTTGACTAATGCAATGAAAACTGGGTAATTCAAAAGTATGATCAAAGTGTTACTTACCTTGCTGATGATCCGCAAAACCTAGAGACTCAAAGTAGAAAGCGGCGCACTACGGGTACTCTATCGCAATCAAACAAGCACACAATAAGTACTTAACTAATGCACGGGTAAAACTCAAATAAGAGATCTAACCAGAAAGTTCAACTTAAGAACTCCGGTTTGCAAAAAGAATCAACTCGAAAGAGGCAACGAAACTCAAACAGCAAAAGAAACGAGCTCCGGTTTACTAATTGGCCTAAAGTCAAATTTTATAGTAGCCAAAACTTTGTTCAAGTTGATTAAACGGAAAGAGGGCATCGAGACGAAGATCTGGGATTTTGAATCACCTGATTTCGACTCTCGAGCGAAAAGAAAAACGGAAAACAAGATCAGGGCAGAAATCGCGATCGGAATAACCACGGATAAATACCCCGAAAAGGAAAAATGGACGAACAGGCTAACGAACGAACGTTCGCTGTCTGCGGCTAACTAACAAAAACCGTTCATTAAAACGAACGTACGGACGAACGTGCGCTAAATAACTAAACCGACGAAAAACCGAACCGATCTATTCTAAAAAAAACAGATCTAGGGTTTCCTAAAAAAAACGATCGGTCTTTTGGAGAAAACCGATGGCGGCGGCGGTTTCTTCCTTGGCGACGGCGGCGAGGTCCGGCGACTCCGGCGGCGGGGCGGCGGCGGCGCGGTGCGGGCGGCGGGCGGCGCGGCGCGGCGGTGGCAGCGGCGGGAGGCGGCGGGGCGGCGTGAGGCGCGTGGCGGCGGGGTGCGGCGCGGCGGCGGCGGCAGCAGGCGGCGGGGCGGCGGCGCGCTAGGGTTAGGGCAGGGGCGGCTGGCGGGCTGGGGGCGAAACGGGCCGGAGTGCTGGCTTATAAAGCCCAAAGTCCTACTCCTATACGAATCCTAAGTCGGTTCACTTTTTTTTTCTTTTTCTAAAAGAGTCCCGGCGCAGAAAAATTAACGAAAGAAATACCAAACGGACTCCAAAATTCCCGGACTAAATTTTCATCGTCCTCTAATAATATTTAGGACAAAGTGAACATTTTTCCCGGACCTAAATGCAGTTTTGAAAAATGCGCATTTTTCCTATGCAAATAAATCCGCAAATAAATCCAGAAAAATACCAAAAGTGATTTTAACATTTTACCTCCAATATTTCTGTTATTTTGGAGAACTCATATTATCTCCGCTCATATTTTGTGTTTAGAAATATTTTTAGGAGAAAAAAATAATTAGAATCACACTGTCCTCGTACCGGTATTCGAGCGAACTCAAATACGAAAACGGTAAAATTCCCAACTCTCTCCGTAGGTCCTTGAGTTGCTTAGAATTTCGAGGAACGCCATGAACAAAAATGAAAAAAGCATGCAATGCAAATATGATCGATGTATAACATTCCAAATTGAAAATTTGGGATGTTATAGATAGGTTAGGGAGGGAAGGGAAAGATATGATGAGGGGGGAGGGCGTGCGTGCGGCGGCGCTGGTCGCAGGGGAGGCCGAAGGAGAAGCCTGATCTTTGGCCCCAATGAATCTGAGCGGTGGTTGTAAACATACATTCGTGGAGGTGTTACAAGAAAAGCATGTGTGGAAGATGGGAGGACGGGTTGTGAGGATAAGTTCAGAGGCAATAGCGGTGCCAGGACCAGACCACACGCGGCGCCCGCGTGCGAGATGACTGGTGCCCAAGTGGGCTATACACATCGAACAGATTCTTGCCGTCCAAACAAACCAGATTAAAGAAAGAAAGAAAATAACTCAGGAGGGAATGTCGTTGTTGCATGAATTTGTTTGTTTTTTCGTATCTACCTACATGCACTGTTGCATACGATTGACGGGTTTGGTCCTACTTTTTTTTCCTTGGCAAAGTTGATACATGGAAAAGATTGACGGGTTTGATTCTACATTTTTCTTCTTTTATTTTTTGGAAAATATTTCAATCCTTGGCATTCATTGTAAACCCATCTGATTTTGTTTTTGACAAACTCACCCTGACTACATAGGTGAGGACAAACACGGTGAAAACATATATGCGTGGACGTCGAATGAAATAAATACATAAATTATCTCCGGGCGCTATTGATTCCAGTTTATACGAGTGCATAATAAACTATCTGCGCCAAAACATGGGCATTTACATGTCATGGCCACAAGGTCTTTAATTGTTCAATAAAGTTGTTTTTTCAGATCAGGAAGAAGATGCCATGGTTAACGTCCCTAATGATGGTCATGGTGAAGGTGGCACGGAGGAACGAGGCAGCCACCTTATACATGCTTTTGACCCAAACATTTAAGCTATTGAGAAACAAGAACAAATGCATTAAGGTAAATTTACTTTGAAAGCGATGTATATACTATTTTTTTGTCTCGTGTTTGTGCAATAATTAATTTGTCAGTGTGGTATGCTCTGTCAGTAGGCATGGAATGACTAATTTATAAAGTCATACTGAAGTCGTATGACAAACATGGTGAATATTGATATATCAGTGCACTTACTTCAATATCATTTTTTTGTTTTCTAAATTACTTCAAGGATAAACATGATACTCCAGCAAGAAAAAACAAACATGTTCTGATTCTTATGTCCATTGTAATTAGATTATTTATAAGTAGCTACATATGCTCTATGATGCAAATTTTATATCAGTTTTCCAATCAACTACAGATTCATATAGTGCACAAAACTATCACTGATGTAATCTATTTGGATGGTAGTCTGGAGCCATAGATGCCATGGAACAAAGAAAGGAAAGAGATGGAGAGTGATATTATTAACTCAAAATAAGTGTTGCGTGTATATTTTTATTATTATCAGTGTGATGGTTAATTTAGAGGTAAGATATGTGTTGTCACTATATTTTGACGGTCTAATCTACACGTTGTATTTAAGTGAGACGCATACCATCATGTGTGCTATTACTTCAAATATTCTTTGAATTATTAACTGAACTCTTGAAAAATGTGTTGCAAAGTCAAAAAAATACACTCCGTGGAAAAATCTCCAACCACTGCCCCTCCACCCCGTAGCAACACACGGGCAAGTTTCCTACTAAAAGTAAATTTGCTAAGTGCACACAGAAAGTGTACACAACATAGTGTATGTGAGGCTGACAGTGGGGCCAGTGGCTGAGTCAGCAGGTCAACTGTTGACCAGTTGACTGGTCAACAAGTCAACACGGGGCCCACCTATGATTGACTGGGGCTAGCCCAGTCAGCAGATTGATTGGTCAAACTAAATAGGGGGCCCACCTACCATTGGCTGATACTTAACAGAGTTTTATTAGCTAGTTTAATTAATAGTGAAGGCCCACACATCATGCACTTCTTAGGGGGTTAGTGCAAAGTGGGGGAGTTAGGCCCCTAATTAATTAACGGACGGGCGGGCCCGCTTGTTAACCGCTCTGGCTGGGGGTACGTGCGCACGCAGGCGATGGGGCCGGGCATGGCGGAAACCCACCGGAGTTCGAGCGGCAGGTAGGTGCATTCGAACGAGGGCGGCGACGCGAATCGACCGATGGCACTTGTTCGTCTAGAGATGGCCGGAGCTAGTCGGAGCATTGATAGCAAGCGGCGGTTGAGATTTGGCGAGCATGGGGTCCGTGCTATGAGGCATGGCACGACGAGCCTAAGGGCCTGTTGGCTACCTGTGGCTCCCAGGAGCTGGACTA
The DNA here is from genome assembly GCA_902687465.1 of Secale cereale. Classification (NCBI taxonomy): domain Eukaryota; kingdom Viridiplantae; phylum Streptophyta; class Magnoliopsida; order Poales; family Poaceae; genus Secale; species Secale cereale. The sequence goes on from LR738712.1 coordinate 326,865,256, forward strand.
AGTGCTCAGAAGCAAGCTTTGCTCGTCGTGGCTAGAGCAGCGAGCTCGCGAGCGGCGGCCCGCATCAGGACTCGCCGGAGGCAGCGCTATGGGGCACGGGAGGGGGTGTGTGTGGGTGTGTTATGCTCTTGGGAGCACTAGCAACACGATGCTGTGGTCAGGCGAGGCCCACGAGGGCCGTGGCCGCATCGGCGAGTTGAGCAGCGGCGGCGCGGGCATTGTAGTGGCAACGGCGAGCTACGGCAAGGATTCACAGCACAGACAGGGAGTTTTCATGGAGGAGCTCACCACAGAGAGGGAGCACTGATCAATGGGCATAGGGAAGCGCCGGAGTCGACGAATCACGCGGTGATTTCCGGCGAGGCAGAGCTGGAAGAAGGCGTAGAGGAGCTCGATGCGGAGACGTTGAGCTCCAACCGGTGGCCTTGGGTGACGTAGGAGACGACGACAGTTCTCCAGGACCCAACGACGCGGTAAGGGACATCAGGTGAACACGGTGACGATGTTGGCGCGACGGCTACATCTCGGTAGCGGGCTCAAATCGGGGAGAGCGAGTGGAGAGGGAGAACTGAGGGGCGCTAGGCTTTCGTCCGAGGGGAGAGAGGGGCGGCCTTATCCTCTTTGGGACTGTAGGATGCGAGCCACGGTGACTTCACCGATCGGGGAGGCCTGGATGGCCGCCATGCTCTCCTCTGCCTCATGCTACATGAGGTTGAAAGAGATATGGTGGTGGTGGGCTGGGCCATACTATTCATAGTGGGCCTAAGTGCGCAGTAGTGCATTCAATTTACCTTATTTCTTTCCTGTTTTATTTTTTCTAGTCTATGTTTTGCACTTAATCCAATTAGGAAATGGGGTTTTTAATGTGGAGATGGACACCTAACTAGTATTGCTATATTTGGTGCTGCCACAGAAAGTTTGAGAATTATTTGAGGTTGTTTGGAATTTTCATAAATGGAAAAATATTTCAATTGTTATTTTGGCACTGCTTTAATTCCTTTAGGAAGTATTTTATAAAATCTTGGTTTCACCACCATGGTTACCCATGATTTATGTGACACATTTAGAACATTTTAGTTTTAATATTTGAAAACTTTTATTGTTAGACTTGATTTTGATTTTGAATTCGAACAAGATTAGAATCACTGTGAGATTAACAACAGTAATCGTGGTGACGTGGAATCATTAGTAGAGGGTTACTATAGCTAAATTATCCGGGCGTCACAATTCTCCTCCACTACAAGAAATCTCGTCCCGAGATTTAAGAGGGGGAGTAAGAGGGCAGGGATTTGGTTACGAAATTCTAACGATTCTTCTCGGTATTGGCTGCTCTTCTCAAAGAGGTTGATCCACTATATTGATGTCTTCAATACTCTGCTTTAGGTCATCATGATGAAGTCATCATCCTTTCTTTGGGAACTCCGTCATACTTCCAAAAGAATAGGGTGGGGTATTCTGGGACCTCTTCAGGGTTGACTATTGCTACCTCTTGAGCTTGCGTTGTTTTTCCCTTGAAGAGGAAAGGGTGATGCAGCATAGTAGCGTAAGTATTTCCCTCAGTTTTTGAGAACCAAGATATCAATCTAGTAGGAGACCATGCACGAGTCACTCGTACCTACACAAACAAATAAGAACCTTGCAACCAACGCGATAAAGGGGCTGTCAATCCATTCTCGCCCACTTGCAAAAGTGACATCTGACAAAGATAATAAGATAATATTTTTGGTATTTTTGTTGTAGATTGAAAGTAAAGATAGCAAAGTAAAAGTAAAGTAAAGATAAATAGTTGATGGAAGATTGATATGATAGAAGATAGACCTGGGGGGCATAGGTTTCACTAGTGGCTTCTCTCATGATAGCAGATTTCTACGATGGGTGAACAAACTACTGTCGAGCAACTAATAGAAGAGCGCATAGTTATGAGAATATCTAGTCATGGTCATTGTATATAGGCATCATGTCCGTGACAAGTAGACCGAAACGATTTTGCATCTACTACTATTACTGCACACATCGACCGCTATCCAGCATGCATCTAGAGTATTAAGTTCATAAGAACAGAGTAATGCCTTAAGCAAGATGAGATGATGTAGAGGGATAAACTCATGCAATATGATGTAAACCCCATATTTTTATCCTCGATGGCAACAATACAATACGTGCCTTGCTGCCCCTGCTGTCACTGGGAAAGGACACCGCAAGATTGAGCCCAAAGCTAAGCACTTCTCCCATTGCAAGAACTACCAAACTGATAATTCGAAGAGACTTGCAAAGATATTTAAATCATTCATATAAGATTTCAGAGCAAATATTGTTCAACGATAATCTTGATCATAAACCCACAATTCATCGAATCTCGACAAACACACCGCAAAAAGAATTACATCGAATAGATCTCCAAGATGTCAGGACCCCGATCCTAAGTCACACCGATCTAGCTGTAACACGTCATATCACTTTGCGGCCTCACGCACGCTAACCACACGGGTGCCACCTTACCTGGCCCGGGACCGTTTGCGCATTTTGGCACACGTATATGACAGTGTCGCGAGCATCCATATGACAGAGAACCCGGGCCGACATGGCTAGTTATAAACCAAAAGTGGCACTAAATTAGAGAGACAGGCATCCATGACCTAGCAACGAACGTGTCGGTCATCAACGTATGAACCCAAGTCGTAGCAAGCTACATGGACTTAAAGGAACAACGCGTGACATTTCCCCTAAGGGACAGACACAGGAACGAAGAAGGACACATGCCGGCCAGCCTACGTGTTCCGAGCAGTAGCAAGCTACCAAGGCTCATTGGAATCACTAGGAGGCATTTCCCTGTAAGGTAGGCTACCAAAGGAAAACAACTAGGTGTCGGATCCCACACATACCAAGCATTTCAACCATGCACACAATATGCTCAATATGTGCAAATACAACATTGCATCACAACAGAACTCTATGACTCAAAGTACTTTATTTAAGAGGCTCGAAGAGCAATACATAACATATCCATACAGGTAGGGGTCACATGACCCAACACTCAAGTCATACGGTCATACAAGCACAAGCGGAAGCTACATGTCTGAGTACAGACAACTTAGAAAATAAAACATGCTTGGTGTAGCCTGACTATCTACAAGGCCCTTCACAAGCTCCAGATCTCCGTCTGGGTGTCAAGCTACTCGTCGACGTCAACATCTATCTAGAACCCATCAGTAGGGGTAGGGTTCTCCTCTGCAACAGTTATCAAGCAAACATGAGTACAAAGGTACTCAGCAAGTCTTACCACAGAACCTATCATACATGCAACATTATCAACAGGGGGTAGTGGAGTTTATAGCAGAAAGCCAGCTTTGACTCTTGGCTAACCTATACTACAACTCTCAACAGATTGCAAGATGTTATTACGAACACGAGTCCACTACTCACCCCAACAATACACTACCGAGGATCCTCTTCCGTCATCCTACGGAAGGGCCATCCAATGTACTCACACTTATCTTGAGGCTTTTAGTAGTATCCATCAACTTGTCTATGAACTGTAAGAGTAACCAAGTAGTCCGTACCGCGAACAACGGCTATTCGAATAGATTGATAACCCTGCAAGGGCGTACCTCTTCACACACGCTCCCACCACTTATCGCCGTTTACTCGACATGTACTCGGCAACCTTCAAGCGGAAGCCCAGCGAGGGTGTCGGCCACGACCTGACTAACTACTCAAGTCTCTCGTCCAGGTTTATCGCCTATTTGGGTTCCATCCGTGGGGAGATCCGGCCGGGGTGTCGCTCACGGCCCCAAACGATGTGTACAGGGTTCCCGAGTCACCAAACGGGCAACCGGTACACCGTGCCACGTACCTATCGCATCACAACCCACCCCGAGGGTCAGTGCTGTGCACGACCTCTAGTAAACTATAAACAGCAGAAACTAGTTGCAACTCCTGGACAGAGATTGAGGGTAATTAATAAGCCGAGAGGGTCAATTAAGGATCCCAATGTGTGGTAGTAGCTGTAACTTGAACCACACATACAGATCTCGGGTCCTATGGACGATTCCAATGAAACAACCCACCATGTAGTCCTACATGGCCTTTCATCGATACCTTTACCAAGCGTATTCCACACTTCCTTCTCTTTATCGGTATGATCATTTCACTCTGATCCATCACCCAGATGAACCAGACCAGACACAACTCTAAGCATAGCAGGCAACATAAACAAATAGCATGGTGAATCACACATCACATGGCTCAATCAACTCCTACACATGCTAGTGGGTTTCAACTATTTACTGTGGCAATGACAGGTCATGCAAGGGAATAGGGTTCAACTACCGCAGCAAGTAGCAGTTCACACGATGTTGCCTTAATGCAGTAAAAGAGAGCAGGAGCGAGAAGATGGGTTTGTATCGGAATGATCAATGATTGCTTGCCTGACAAAGTGGTTGTCGGGTACTGCTCTTCAGCTGGATACGCGGCAGTATCCTCGGGAGCAGGACCTAACACGGAGAATACCGGCGATACAATCATTAAACAAACAAATGCAACAATATGATGCATGCTCATGACATGGCAAGATGCATGTGTTTTGGGCTAATGCAACTATAACCAAAAGGTTTGAGCCTATTTGAATCAAAGATTCAAATTGGCACTTTAGCTATTATTTAATTAAGTGCATTATCATGTTTTAATGTATACATCAAGGTTAACTTGCTCAAACATGCATGAAACAAGTGCCATTGGAAAGATTGGATTTTTTTGATCATTTTTCATATATAAATATTTTCCATCTGAGCTAATGTTGAATTTATATGATTCTTTGAAGTTTAGGCATTTTCTGGAATTTCCTGAATTATTTTTAAATCTAAAAATCCCAGAAAATCCTTTACTGCATCAGCATGACATCATGCTGACGTCAGTCAGTCAACAGGGCGGCCCAGGTCAAACCTGACCAGTGGGACCCACTGGTCAGTGTCACAGTTAACTAATTAACTAATTAGAATTAAATTAACACCTAAACTAGGTTTGACTTGCAGGCAGGGCCCACATGTCAGTGACCCAGGGGGGTCAAACCCGTGGTCAAACAGGCCAAACTCACTGGCGTTTAGCCGCCGGCGAGGCCAAACACGGCGGTGAGGTGCGGGTTTCGTGCTCCGGCTGCCAAAATGACGGCGGAGCACACCTACGGGTAGCTGGAGGTAAACCGCATCGAATGGAGGTGGTGGCTGGCCTCGGGGTCGCCGGAGATGACGCCGGCGACGAGTCTAGCGGCTGCCGGAGTTTGGCGAAGTCGAAAACGACGGTGCGGTGCTTGTAGAGGAGCGTGGAGTGGTCCTACAGCACCTACGCGTGACAGTGAAGCTGATAGGCACGGTGGCCGGACCATTGGATGGCCGGAGCCTCGTCGGCGACGAGCTCCACGGCGGTGCGTGCAGGTGAGCTTCGTGTGGTGCATTCCAGGGTAGTAGAGAGCCAACGGAGAGGGGGAGGACGAAGCTGGGCTCACAGAGGTTGCAGCAGACGCCGGAGCGAGCTTGGGTGTGGTCGGAGCTGAGCGGGACGGCGAGGGGGATCTCCGCGGCCGGAGTTGGGGAAGAAGGGGTCGGGCATGTCTCCAGGGAGGGCGAGCGCTCGGGGCTCGGCCTGCTCGAAGTAGTCGAGGACGGCGGAGACAACGGACACGGCGACTAGGCTCAGGGACGACGGCGGGCGCGGCTACTACGATGGTGCGAGCACGGCGGCGTCGGCCATGGTGCGGGGAGGGCGAAGGAGAGGAGCTGGGGAGAGTGGAGAGTGTCTGCGAGGTCGGGGGCGAGGTGGACGTTTGATCCAGGCCTCCAGGGCGGCGAGGGGGAGGAAGCAGGGCGGCGGGCAGCTGCGTGGCGCGCGCTGCGGCCGCCGTCGAGCACCTGCCTGCCTGCCCGGCTGAGCCAAGCAGCTCGCTGGAGCGGCAGCTGGGCTGGGCCGGCAGGTGGGCCGGGTGGGGCGCCAGGTAACCTTTCTCTCTCTCCCTTTTCCTATTTCTCTTCTGTTTCATTTCTTTTGCAACTTTGTTTAATTATTAAAAATGCCAGAACATTTTTATAACTCATAAAACTTGTCATGCCCACTGTATATAATATGAACAGCATGGGACATTATAGTTTATGATTATTTGAGCATTTAAAATATTTTATAGCATTTAAATGCCCAAATGCAAATACCAAATGATTTAATCCAGAGACCTTGGATGTCCTAGAAAATTGTGCACCATTTTTGGCAGAGGTTTAAGACCAAGGCAGAAATGATGGACATTTTTGAAGGGCATTTTGGGTACATTGGAAAAGATTTTATCAAACCCTAGTTATTAGAAGAGGGGTGCTGGGGTTTCTGTCATTCCCATTTCAAGTTTCTTTGATAACTAAACATGATGCACACTCTAGCTAGTCCTAATGCAAGTGCTAACTAGGGATGTGACACAAGAATATCAAGGAGAACTTTGTATTGAGATCCATAGAAAGAGAAGAAGCCATCTAGCTCATAACTTTGGACCCGAAGGTCCGTGGTAAACTACTCACAACTCATCGGAGAGGCTATGGTGTTGATGTAGAAGCCCTCCATGATCGATGCCCCCTCCGGTGGAGCTCCGGAACAGGCCCCAAGATGGGATCTCACGGGTACAGAAGGTTGCGGCGGTGGAATTAGGGTTTCGTGGCGCTCTCGGATGTTTTCAAGGTACGTGGGTATATATTGGAGGAAGAGGGACGTCGGTGGAGCAACATGTGGCCCACGAGGGTGGGGGGCACACCTACCCCCATGGGCGCGCCCCCTGCTCACGTGGCCGCCTCATTTCTTCCCTCCCATGTACTCCAAGTCTTCTGTGTTGTATTTGTTCCAAAAACGACTCTCCCGAAGGTTTCATTCCGTTTGGACTCCGTTTGATATTCCTTTTCTGCGAAACACTGAAATAGGCAAAAAACAGCAATTTACACTGGGCCTTGGGTTAGTAGGTTAGTCCCAAAAAATAATATAAAAGTGTATAATAAAGCCCATTAAACATCCAAAACATATAATGTAATAGCATGGAACAATAAAAAAATTATAGATACGTTGGAGACCTATCAAGCATCCCCAAGCTTAATTCCTGCTCATCCTCGAGTAGGTAAATGATAAAAACAGAATTTTTGATGTGGAATGCTACCCAACATAATTCTCAATGTAATTTTCTTTATTGTAGCTTGAATGTTCAGATCCGAATGATTCAAGACAAAAGTATAATATTGACATAAGAATAATAATACTTCAGGCATACTAACAAAGCAATTATGTCTTCTCAAAATAACATGGCCAAAAAAAGTTCATCCCACCAAAGTCATGTAGTTTGGCTATGCTCCATCTTCGTCACACAAAATACTCAAATCGTGCACAACCCCGGTTTCATCCAAGCAATTGTTTCATACTTAAATTTTTTCAAACATTTTCAACTTTCACGTAATACATGAGCGCGAGCCATGGATAGGGCACTATAGGTGGAATAGAGTGGTGGTTGTGGAGAAGACAATAGAGGAAGATGGTCTCACATCAACTAGGCGTATGAATGGGCTATGGAGATGCCCATTAATAGATATCAATGTGAGTGAGTAGGGATTGCCATGCAACGGATGCACTAGAGCTATAAATGTATGAATGCTCAACAAAAGAAACTAAGTGGGTGTGCATCCAACTTGCTTGCTCACGAAGACCTAGGGCATTTGAGGAAGCCCATCGTTGGAATATACAAGCCAAGTTCTATAATGAAAATTCCCACTAGTATATGAAAGTGACAAAACGAGGGCTCTCTATCATGAAGATCATGGTGCTACTTTGAAGCACAAGTGTGGAAAAAGATAGTAGCATTGTCCCTTCTTTTCTTTTCTTTTTTTTCCTTTTTCCCTTTTTTGGGCCTTCCTTTTTTCTTTGGCCTTTCTTCTTCTTTTTCTTTCTTTTTTCTTTGGGACAATGCTCTAATAATGATGATCATCACACTTTTATTTACTTACAACTCGATACTAGAACAAAGTATGACTCTATATGAATGCCTCCGCGGTGTACCGGGATGTGCAATGAATCAAGAGTGACATGTATGAAAAATTATGCAAGGTGGCCTAGCCACAAATACGATGTCAACTACAAGATCATGCATGGCAATATGACAATGATGAAGCATGTCATATGAACGGAACGATGGAAAGTTGCATGGTCATATATCTCAGAATGGCTATGGAAATGCCATGATAGGTAGGTATGGTGGCTGTTTTGAGGAAGGTATATGGTGGGTGTATGGTATCGGCGAAAGTTGCACGGTACAAGAGAGGCTAGCAATGGTGGAAGGGTGAGAGTGCGTATAATCCATGGACGTAACATTAGTCATAGAGAACTCACATACTTATTGAAAAAGTCTACAAGACATCAAAACAAAGTACTACACGCATGCTCCTAGGGGAAGGTTTGGTAGGAGTTAACAATCGCGCGATCCTGACCTCCACACAAAGGATGACACTCAATGAAATACCTCGTGCTTCAAATTTGTCACATAACGGTTACCATATGTGCATGCTACGGGACTTGCAAACCTCAACACAAGTATTTCTCAAATTCACAACTACTCTACTAGCATGACTCTAATATCACCATCCTCATATCTCAAAACAGTCATCAAGTATCAAACTTCTCATAATATTCAATGCACTTTATATGAAAGTTTTTATTATACTTATCTTGGATGCCTATCATATTAGGACTAATTTTGTAACCAAAGCAAATTACCATGCTGTTCTAAGAGACTCCCAAAATAATATAAGTGAAGCATGAGAGATCAATAATTTCTATAAAATAAAACCACCACCGTGCTCTAAAAAGATATAAGTGAAGCACTAGAGCAAAACTATCTAGCTCAAAAGATATAAGTGAAGCACATAGAGTATTCTAATAAATTCCGACGCATGTGTATCTCTCTCAAAAGGTGCGTCCAGCAAGGATGATTGTGGTAAACTAAAAATAAAAGACTCAAATCATACATGATGCTCCAAGCAAACCACATATCATGTGGTGAATAAAAATATAGTCTCAAGTAAAGTTACCGATATACGAAGACGAAAGAGGGGTTGCCTTCCAGGGGCATCCCCAAGCTTAGGCTTTTGATTGTCCTTTAATTTTACCTTGGGGAGACTTGGGCATCCCAAAGCTTATGCTCTTGCCAATCTTTGTTCCATAGTCCAACAAATCCTTACCCACAAACTTGAAAACTTCACAACACAAAACTTAACAGAAAATGTCGTGAGCTCCGTTGGTATAAGAAAACAAACCACCACTCGAAGGTACGATAATGAGATCATTCTTTATTTATATTGGTGTTAAACCTACTATATTCCAACTTCTCTATGATTCATAACCCCCAATACTATTCATAGATTCATCAAAATAAGCAAACAACACACAAAAAACAGAATCTGTCAAAAACAAAAAAAGTCTGTAGCAATCTGTAACTTTCGAATACTTCTGTAACTCTAAAAATTCTGAATGAATTGGTGAGGAATTTGTCTATTAATCATCTGCAAAAAGTATCAACTAAAAATCACTGTCCAGTAAAAAATGGTAGCTAATCTTGTGATCGCAAAAGTTTCTGTTTTTTACAGCAAGATCGCAAAGACTTCACCCAAGTATTCCCAAAGGTTTTACTTGGCACAAACACTAATTAAAACATAAAACCACATCTAACAAGAAGCTAGATGAATTATTTATCACTAAAAAGAAACGAAAAGCAAGGAACAAAAATAAAATTGGGTTGCCTCCCAACAAGCTCTTTCTTTATAGCCATTAAGATGGGCTTGAGAATGCAATGATACTCACATGAAAGACAAGACTTGAAACACAAAAAGAGCATCATATAGCATGTGAAAATCACATCTAAGTCTAACATACTTCCTATGCATGGGAATTTTCTAGGAAAACAAATTAGCAAGACAAGCAAGATCTAACATATGCAAGGAAGAAGAAAGAAACAAGATCAATTTCAACATGAAGAGAGGTAATTTAGTAACATGAAGATTTCTACAACCATATTTTCCTCTCTCATAATAATTGCATGTAGGTTCATAAGAAAATTCAACAATATAGCTATCACAAAACATATTCTCAACACTATCCACATATATACGAAGTTGACACTCTTCCAAAATAGTGGGATCAATATTAACTAAAGTCATGACCTCTCCAAACCCACTTTTATCAAAAAATTCATAAGATTGAACATTCTCCAAATATGTGGGATCTACAGTTGACAATCTTCCAGACCCACTTTCAATATTATTGCAAACATTATTATCAATCTTACATTCATCATGGGGATTAAATATATTTTCAAGATCGTAAGAAGCATCACCCCAATCATGATCATTGCAACAAGTAGTGGGCATAGCAAAATAAGCATCCCCAAGCTTAGGGTTTTGCATATCATTAACACAGTTGACATTAATAGGAATTATAATAACATCATTGCAATCATGTTTTTCATTGAAAGAGCTATCCTGAATCACTTCATAATTTTCTTCTTTCAACACTTCGTCACAATTTTAAGATTCACGAATTTCAAGCAAAACCTCATAAAGATAATCTAGTGCACGCAGCTCACTAGCAATTGGGTCATAATAATTGGATCTCTTAAAAAGATTAGCAAGTGGATGAGGATCCATAATTTAGCAAGAGAAGATGCAAGCTAATAGAGGGCACATAGCAACACAAGCAAACAGAAAGGCGAACGAAAAAGGGCGAATAAAACGGCAAGGGTGAAATGGGGGAGAGGCAAACGAGAGGCAAATGGCAAATAATGTAATGCGAGGGATAAGTGTTTGTAATGGGTACTTGGTTTATGAATTTTGCGTAGATCCCCCCGGCAACAGAGCCAAAAATTGGCAAGTTGATGGGAGATCAAATCTTGACTTGACTTGGCGTAAGTCTCCCTGGCAACGGCGCCCGAAATTCTTCTTGCTACCTCTTGAGCTTGCGTTGTTTTTCCCTTGAAGAGGAAAGGGTGATGCAGCATAGTAGCGTATGTATTTCCTCAGTTTTTGAGAACCAAGGTATCAATCCAGTAGGAGACCACGCACGAGTCCCTCATACCTACACAAACAAATAAGAACCTTGCAACCAACGCGATAAAGGGGTTGTCAATTCCTTCTCGGCCACTTGCAAAATTGAGATCTGATAAAGATAATACGATAATATTTTTGGTATTTTTGTTGTAGATTGAAATTAAAGATTGCAAAGTAAAAGTAAAGTAACGATAAATAGTTGATGGAAGATTGATATGATAGAAGATAGACCCGGGGGCCATAGGTTTCACTAGCGGCTTCTCTCAAGATAGCAGATTTCTATGGTGGGTGAACAAATTATTATCGAGCAATTGATAGAAGAGCGCATAGTTATAAGAATATCTAGGCATGATCATTGTATATAGGCATCACATCCGTGACAAGTAGACCAAAACGGTTCTGTATCTACTACTATTACTCCACACATCAACCGCTATCCAGCATGCATCTAGAGGATTGAGTTCGTAAGAATAGAGTAACGCCTTAAGCAAGATGACATGATGTAGAAGGATAAACTCATGCAATATGATGTAAACCCATCTTTTTATCCTCGTTGGTAAGAATACAATACGTGCCTTGCTGCCCCTGTTGTCACTAGGAAAGGACACTGCAAGATTGAACCCAAAGCTAAGCACTTCTCCCATTGCAAGAACTACCAATCTAGTAGGCCAAACCAAACTAATAATTCGAAGAGACTTGCAAAGATACTTAAATCATGCATAAAAGATTTCAGAGAAGAATCAAATATTGTTCATAGATAATCTTGATCATAAACCCACAATTCATCGGATCTCGACAAACACACAGCAAAAAGAATTACATCGAATAGATCTCCAAGAAGATCGAGGAAAACTTTGTATTGAGATCCAAAGAGAGAGAAGAAGCCATCTAGCTACAAACTATGGACCCGAAGGTCTGTGGTAAACTACTCAAAACTCATCGGAGTGGCTATGGTGTTGATGTAGAAGCCCTCCGTGATCGATGCCCCCTCCAGTGGAGCTCCGGAACAGGCCCCAAGATGGCATCTCACGGGTACAGAAGGTTGCGGCGGTGGAATTAGGGTTTTGTGGTGCTCTCGGATGTTTTCATGGTACGTGGGTATATATAGGAGGAAGAGGGACGTCGGTGGTGCAACAGGTGGCCCACGAGGGTGGGGGCACGCCTACCCCCCTGGGCGCGCCCCCTGCCCTCATGACCGCCTTGTTTCTTCCCTAGTGTGTACTCCAAGTTTTCTGTGTTATACTTGTTCCAAAAACGATTCTCCCGAAGGTTTCATTTCATTCGGACTCTGTTTGATATTCCTTTTTTGTGAAACACTGAAATAGGCAAAAAACAGCAATTTGCTCTGGGCCTTGGGTTAGTAGGTTAGTCCCAAAAATAATATAAAAGTGTAGAATAAAGTCCATTAAACATCCAAAACATATAATATAATAGCATGGAACAATCAAAAATTATAGATACGTTGGAGACATATCAACTATCTGGTAAATAACAACGGGGAAGGTGGTGGAAAGTAACTCTCGAATTGAAACTTAAGAAGATATCAAGAGTAAAGTAAGAAAGTACCATGAGAACTTTCGGACGGGCAGGCAATGGTTCGATGTCTGAAACAACACGTGAAAGGGGTTCAGAGCAACGAGATAAGTATAGTGTATGATACCAGAATAGATCACGACAAAGGTGGCCCGTGAATTATATACGAACTCAAGCATGAGGAATAGCTTTGGCAATAGGGGTGTATAGGAGAGTTAGGTTTCGATCCTGTGGAACTGTGGGTTATGGACCCACCATGTGGGTTAAAAGTAGAAAGAGCGATGACATCTTGCACGGTTATGATAGCAAGGGATGTGAGAGGATAGGCTGCCAGTTATGTCGGCAACAACATTGGTACCTAGGGCGAGAGGTGAAGACAACCATTTTCCTACTCATTGAATGAGGCGGAACAATAGGCAAGGTTCTCATCCATCGGTGGTTACCGGAATGTCATCAACAAAAGTAGCAGGGTCTTACTGACACGGTTGTACACCAAGGTGTTTACATAAACAAAAGAATATTACTGCTTAGATCATATAGATAACAAGAAATGTTAAACAAAACAATGGAAAGGAAAATGTGTTTAAACACATATTTCAGGGGTATATCCTTCCCAAGGATAAGCAGAGCATGATATCCATGACAGGATATAATGTATAAAACCCTTTAGGAAGGGGGAGAGAAATTTCATGACATTACCCATACAACGGTGTTTGGGTAATTAAGCAAGAAACATTTAGCATTGGGCTTCAAATGTTCTTGTTTAAAATTGGAGTACCACAGACATGCTTCGAGATAGCATTGACATGGTGTAAGTGCATCTAGTGCCACCCCTAATTGGTTTTGCAGCATTGACGACAAACCTGGTTGAGGGACTAATGTGTTTGTGAGAATTGCAGGATAACACAGGTAGTAGTCCCTCATTGATTCGGTTAACCTACCGGAGATGACCCCTAAAAATGTATGAAGACATTAATATCAGTGATGGTATATGAAGAAAATCATATTGAAGACAATGACATGAGAAGACATTGTGTGAAGACTTTGGAAAGCGAAGACATAGATGTTTCGTTGTTTCCTTTTCTTCTTTATTGAGTCATAGGAACCACCGTACTGTTAAGTGGGGTCCAAGTGAACTAAGTCAGAGTGATTGAAGTGATGCTCAACCAAATCCTTTGTCTTTGAGCGAAGACTATGAGAGCAAATCTTATCCAGAGTCGGATGAGTCAGCTTTACTTGTAGCTCAAGTAAAGTTGCCGTGTGTGTTTGAAATCTAACCGTTGGAACACGTGTCAGTGCCTTAGTTACCCAAGGTCACTTCGGACAAATCAGGTCGGGTTGCCCAGTGGCTATAAATAGCCCACCCCCTAAACCATAAATTGGTGGCTGCTCAGAGTTATTGCACGGCTTTTGTCGTTTGAGAGCAACCCACCTTCGAAGCATTTGAGAGAGAAATCCGTGCAAGGACAAAGCCCAAACACCCAGAGCCAAAGAGTGTTAGGCATCACTGAAGTCTTTCTGTCTGTGTGACCTCAAGATTTATTACACTTGAGGACCGTGTTTCCTCCAGCCGGTTAGGCGTCGCGTTCTGAGCATCCAAGAGTCATTGTGGATCGCCGGTGAACAAAGTCTGTGAAGGTTTGGAAGTCTACCTTGAAGACTTACCAGAGTGATTGGGCGAGGACTAGGTGTCCTTAGCTCAAGGGGAACAAGGTGAAGACGCGGTCTTCTGAGTTAAATCTCAGCCTCCCTAACCAGACGTACACTTGTCACAACAACTGGAACTGGTCTAACAAATCTCTCTCTTCCCCGAGCTGCTGTTTCTACCCTTCCCTTCCTTTTAATTACTGCTATACGTTGTGAAGTCATTGCATTCTTGCCTTATCTGATTGACTTCACTGAGTATCTACTAGTTGTGATTGGCTTCATTCTTTCTTCCATAATGATCCCTACTGCCTAGCTGCTGTTAGTCTTCGTGCTTTCACTTCATTGAATACATGACTATGGCTTATCTAGTGTAGTCCACTTTCCGCTGCATACTAATAGGATTGAGTTTATTGTTTGTCTTCTAAACTACCATGGTTTGAAGCATTTCATAAAAATCGCCTATTCACCCCCCCTCTAGTCGATATACTGCACTTTCAATTGGTATCAGAGCAAGGTACTCCCTTGTTTTCTGTGATTCAGTTTAACCACCTGGAGTTTTAGCTATGTCGACTGCAAGGATAATCAAAGTCTCCGCTGCGTGCCCCGTCTTCGATCGCACCGAATATCCCTACTGGAAGAACAAGATGCGCATGCACCTTGAAGCCATTGACGTGGACCTCTAGTTTGTCGTCAAGAACGACGTCCCCAAGACTGGTGAAGGTATCACCCCTGCTGATGTCAAGAGGCTCGTTCAATTGGATTCAACGGCCAAGAACATCATCTGTGGTCATCTGACCAAAGGACAGTATGGTCGTGTAAGTGCTCTGGACACGTCAAAGGAAGTTTGGGACTGGCTCTCAAAGGTCAATGAAGGAGTCTCTACCCAGAGAGATCAAAGGATCAGCGTCCTTCGCAATCTCTTCAATCGCTTCAAGAGACATGACAATGAGAATGTCCAGCACACATTTGATCGTCTCACTAACATCACAAATGAGCTTCAAGAACTTGGCGCTACTGAGATTACCAAGCATGAAGTCATCAAGACCCTCCTGAGATCACTCGACAGCTGATTTGATATCCTTGCCCTAATGATTCAAGAACGCCCTGACTTCAAGACTCTCGATCCGTCTGATATACTTGAGAGGCTCAACACACATGAGTTCCAGCTATCTGAGAAATGTGACATCTATGGTCCCAACTATGGCCGATCTCGTGCCTTAAAGGCAAAAGCTTCTTCTTCATCTGAATAAGAATCTGACTGCAGTTCTGATGATCCTGAAGACATTGGAAAGGAGCTTGCCATGCTTGTGAAGAAGTTCCAGAAATTCACTAGGAAGAAAGGCTTCAGAAAGTCTTCACGATCCAGCTCAAGAAATGATGAAGCTTCTACTCATGACTACAAGAAGAGAACATGTCATAAGTGCAAGAAACCTGGTCACTACATCTCTGAGTGTCCTCAGTGGGACAATGAGAAGAAGAAGAAGAAGAAGATCAAGGAATATGATTCTGATGACAAGAAAAAGAAAAAATACTCAAAGTCTTCTTCAAAGTCTTCATCAAAGTATTCATCACACAAGAAGAATTCTTCTGGCAAGGCTCGCACATTTGTTGGCGAGGAGATGGATTCTGAGGAAGAGTCTGCTTCTGAAGAGGCGGAGGTGGAGTCGGAGGAGGAGTGTGATTCTGGTGCTGCAAGTCTGGCTTTAGCCACTGCCTACGTGGGCAAGTCCATCTTCAACACTGAAGACAATGGCCCCGTCCCCAACATTGATGATGAGGACGACGACTCTGCTCCCACCTTCTGCTTCATGGCACGCGGTGCCAAGGTAAAATCACGTGATGCTTACTTTCAAACATCTAGTGAAGATGACTCTGATTGTGAATCAAAACCTAGCTACAAAACACTTGCTAAAATTGCCACTGAACAACAGAAAGCCATGGAACATATTCAAAAACTGTTAGACAAAAGCGATGACCTGTTCGACGCAGAAATAACCCGTTCTCAGTCCTTAATTGAAGACATAAAAAATCTTCATGTTAAGTAAAAGGAACTTGAAGGTCTTTATGAATCGCTCTCAAAAACTCATGAAAAGCTTTTCCATGATTACATTCAAAGGAAACGAGAACTTGAGAAATTGAAAGCGGCTCATGAAGATCTTCAAAAGGAAAATGAGTCACACTGCACGCAACTGATCAGCTCCACTCACAAAGGGTTTGAACCACCATGTTTAAAATGCATTGAGCGTGATAACGCTACATCTGTTGCTGAATGTTCTACTGCTGCCACTGTTGCAATATCTTCAACTGCTGATGTGGTAACTAACCCCTGTGCTGAGGATACCACTACTATTGCTGATGAAAATGCTAGGTTGAAGACTTTGCTTGAAACAGGGATGTACAAAAGCCTCAAAGGGCATCAGACTCTATGTGATGTCCTCAAAAAGCAGATACTGAACCGAAACCCTAGGAAAGAGGGTGTTGGGTTCGACAGGAAAATGAATGTGGACGGTTCATACTAGAAGCCTGAGGAGTATCCCAAAACCACATGGGTTGCAGCAAAGGAACCTTCAGTGGATCCATCTACCTTATCTGGTTTCACTTGTGCTAATCCTGTTATCATTGATGAATCCTTTGATGTAAACTATAAACTGTTTAAGAATCAAAATGGTGAAGTGTTTGCCAGGTATATTGGTACTAACTGCAGGAACGGGCCACCTATGAAGAAGATCTGGGTACCCAAAGGTTGTCTTGAGAAGCTTCCAGCAAATATTATCATGACACCTCCTGGGATGAAGACAAACCCCAGACCAAAGGCTTCATATGGTCCTAAGGCTTCATACAGATAAAGGACTCAGCTGAGTCACCCTAACGCGAATGTTTTGCAGGAAAACCATACTCAGATCCATGAATATGAGTGTGTTTCTTCAAACCGCTATATTCATAAATCAAAGAATTTTTCTTCCTATTCTTATGAGTATTATTCTCCTCCTGCAAGACTATTTGCTAGGGCTCCAAAGCCAAAATTCTCAGATGCTGCTCTTAGACTCATTGCTTCTAAGCCACCCCTGAAAATGTGGGTGGTTAAGAAGAACTAACTTTCTCTTGCAGGGAAAGGTCTCCAGCCAATAATCAAAGGCGTCTGATGCTATTGCTGGGGACCTAAAACACTTGTAGGGCACAAGATCAAATGCCCAAACTGACTTACTGCTCATACTATTCATAAATCATTTGCTGAACATCGTATCGGTCCTAACTTTCATCTAAGCTTTCATAATCCACTTATGCATCAAATGTTTATGCTTCATAATGGCTTTTGCTGAAGCCTATCCTCCTAACTGCATTGTAGGGAGTGACACCAAAGTCTTCAGAATGGATTATGGATAGCGGATGCACAAATCATATGACTGGTGATCGAAATCTTCTCATGGACTCAACCTTACGTCCATCTAACAAGAGTCACATCACATTTGCTGATACTGGTAAAAGCAAAGTGTTGGGTCTAGGTAGAGTTGCAATCTCAAGAGATCGGCACATGGATAAAGTCATGCTTGTTGAATCTCTTGGCTTCAACTTAATGTCTGTCTCAATGCTTTGTGACTTAAACGTGATTGTGATCTTTGGTAAATTTCGTTGCCTTGTACTAATGGAATCTGACAAATCTTTAGTATTTGAAGGATACAGAAAAGGTGATATCTATATGGTAGATTTCTTAGCTGGACCGCAGATGGCCGTATGTCTTCTAGCAAAAGCTTCAGAGTGCTGGCTCTGGCATCGGAGGCTAGGACATGCTGGTATGAGGAACTTGCACACTCTCGCAAAGAAGAAGCATGTCGTAGGCATCGAGGAAGTCAAGTTCAAGAAAGATCATCTATGTGGTGCCTGTGAAGCTGGGAAGATGACTAGAGCCAAGCACCCCTCGAAGATAATCATGACTACATCCAAACCCTTCGAGCTGCTTCACATGGACTTATTTGGCCCTACTCACTACTCCACATTCTCTACCACAGCCTGTCTCTATGGCTTCGTTATTGTTGATGATTATTCAAGATACACATGGGTGCACATAATACTCTACAAGACTGAAGTGCAAGATGTCTTCAGGCGCTTCGCCAATCGTGCCATGAACAACTATGGCATCCAAATCAAGCATATCAGAAGTGACAATGGCACTGAATTCAAGAACACTGGCCTTGATCTTTATATGGATGAAATGGGAATCACCCATGAATTCTCAGCCCCATATACACCTCAGCAAAATGGGATCGTTGAGCGCAAGAATAGAACTCTAATTGAGATGGCTCGAACGATGTTCGATGAATACAAAACACCAAGAAGGTTCTGGCCTGAAGCTATTGATACTGCATGCCATATCATCAACCGTGTTTATCTTCACAAGCTTCTCTAGAAAACATCCTATGAACTCCTCACTGGAAAGAAGCCTAACGTAAGTTACTTCAGAGTATTTGGACATAAGTGCTTGATCAAGGATCCTCATCAAAAGTCAAAATTTGCACCCAAAGCACATGAAGGCTTCATGCTCGGATATGGAAAGGATTCACACTCCTACAGAGTCTTCAACATTTTTCTCTATAAAACTGTTGAAAATGTGGATGTGCGATTCGATGAGACAAATGGTTCACAAAGTGAGTCCCTACCAACTGTGCTAGATGAAGCTTCACCAAATGAATCTATCAAGCTAATGGGAACTGGTGAGATCATGCCTTCTGAAGCACAACCTGACGAGGAACTCATCATCTCTACTCCAAATCAACCTGACGACAATGCTCAGCCTGAAGACAACACTACTGATGATGACAATGTACAGCAAGAGCAAAATCTTCGTCCAGCTCATCCTCGTGTTGCAAATGAAGTACAAGTTGAAAAGATAATTGATAGCATAAATGCTCTTGGTCCACTGACTCGCTCAAGAGCAACACAGCTTGCAAATTTCTGTGGGCACTTTGCTTTTGTCTCAATATCTGAACCCAAGAAAGTTGCTGAAGCTTTTATGGAACCTGAATGGATTCAAGCAATGCAAGAAGAGCTTCAACAGTTTGAGCTGAACAATGTGTGGGAACTTGTCAAGCGTCCTGATCCTCGCAAGCACAACATAATAGGCACAAAATGGATCTATCGCAACAAGCAAGATGAGCATGGTCAGAAACAAAGCTCGTCTCGTTGCTCAAGGATACACTCAAGTTGAAGGGATTGACTTCAATGAAACATTTTCTCCGGTGGCTAGACTTGAAGCTATTCGTATATTGCTAGCCTATGCAAATCATCACAACATACTTCTATATCAAATGGATGTAAAGAGTGCCTTTCTCAATGGAAGGATTGAAGAAGAAGTGTATGTTGCTCAACCACCTGGCTTTGAAGACCCAAAACGTCCTGATATGGTACACAAGCTCAACAAGGCACTGTATGGCCTCAAACAAGCGCATCGTGCTTAGTATGACACACTCAAAGACTTCCGGAAGAGCAAAAGCTTCAAACATGGATCCCTAGACCCCACACTCTTCACGAAGACATATGATGATGAGCTATTTGTCTGTCAAATCTATGTGGACGACATTATCTACGGCTGCAGGGACAAGAGATACAGTGATGAGTTTGGTCACATGATGCAAGAGCAATATCAAATGTCCATGATGGGTGAGCTGAAGTTCTTCCTTGGTCTTCAAATTCGTCAGCAAAGCAACGGCATCTTCATATCTCAAGAGAAGTACCTCAAAGATGCCTGAAAAAGTTTGGAATGCAAGACTGCAAAGGGTACTCGACGCCAATGCCTGCTAAACATCATCTGGGTCCTGACGCCAATGGTAAAGAGTTTGATCAACAGGTATACCGCTCCATGATTGGTTCTTTACTTTATTTATGTGCATCTAGGCCAGATATTATGCTTAGTGTTTGCATGTGTGCTCGATATCAAGCGGCACCAAAGGAGTCGCATCACTTAGCTGTGAAACGAATACTTCGATATTTGGCTTACACCCCAACACTAGGATTATGGTATCCAAAGGGCTCAGAGTTTGATCTAGTTGGATTTTCAGATGCTGATTATGCTGGTGACAAAGTTGATCGCAAGTCTACATCAGGCACATGTCACTTTCTGGGACGATCACTTGTCTGTTGGTCTTCAAAGAAGCGGAATTGTGTATCACTCTCCACTGCTGAATCTGAATACATTGCTGCTGGATCTTGATGCGCTCAGCTTCTCTAGATGAAGCAAACACTCAAGGACTATGGATTCCATCTGAAGCATGTGCCACTCTACTGTGATAATGAAAGCGCTATCAAGATTGCCAACAACCTAGTTCAGCACTCGAAGACAAAGCACATTGAAATTCGTCATCACTTTCTCAGAGATCATGTTATGAAGGAAGATATTGATATCATACACGTCAACACTGAAGAGCAACTGGCAGATATCTTCACAAATCCCTTGGATGAGAAAAGGTTTTGCAAGTTGCGGGGTGAGCTAAATATCTTAGAATCCTCAAATGTCTTGTAATCAGGCACACATCCTAACACTTATGCATATTGATGACTTAGATGTGCAACACACGAAGTAAAGTATATCTTCAATCAATGAAGACTTACACTCTAAGTGTGAATACATTAACATGGAAATTGACTTTGGAGCATCACTATAATTGTGCGCCGTGTCTGGGTCTAATACTTCTTATACGGTGGGTAACACCACCACCAAATTCTTGTTTGAAGTGTTTCTCGTGGCATTACATTTGCAAAGTCTTCGCACTTGGTTTATCTTCATATAGGACATATATAAATAGAGTTGTGTTCTGTCCTCAACAGCATTCACTTATAGCTATGTCTTCATATTTGGCTTTTTTGGACTAAGTGAATGTGATCGGACCCTAACCTCTCTATGCTTTCTCATCTCACACTCTGTCTGTCTAAATCATATGCATTCTGTTGAAACTGTCGAATATCTTCTTTGCGTCCTTGTCAGCAGAAGATACGGAGACAAACTTTAAATCTGATTTTAATGCTCCATCCTTTATGCCTGAAACCCGGAGAAGCCGGAACGACCACTCCGACAGTCATGGTGAACGTGGGATCATGGGACAACTCCCAATGCGTTACATGACCGCCACGTGTCACTCGTACGTGAACCATCAGGGGCACCTGCGTAATTGCGCTGTGCCGTCTCCCATGCCTATAAATGCACGTCCCATCACGGTCAAAATTTCTTCTACCACCTCTCCACCTCGACTAACCCTAGCCTCTCCGCTAGCTTTCGACGACGCCGGCGACGAAGCGCTTCGCTGCCGCAATTTGGTCGACGTCGTCCTCATGTCGGCCGCGGACATCTTGTACTCCGCCGTCGCCGTAGTTGTCCTCCATCGCCAAGTTAGGGCATGGAAGACCGAACTGCTGGGCATCCATCTCCTCTCCGTCTAAGCAGTTCATCGTGTGGTAAATAAAACTTGCTTTTTTACCATCTTCTTGATCCATAAAGATTCATCTATTTTACCACAAGAGGTTTCTGCCTACTTAGATATATAAATCTATCCTGTCTGCATCTCATATCTTGCCTAGTACATTCACATATGCTTCAACCATAGTTAGATTCCTCACTTGTACCTATTCGTGGATTCGTACAAATCTGGAACCAACTCTCATGAGTGAATGTCTTCGCGCTATGAGGTCAATGTCTTCAAAACTGTTTTAATCTTCAAAACTTCTGACAGTGCATATGACCTCTTCCCCTTCCCTCGCATCTCTAATGTTGTCACAGGTACATGTCCGTGGGAGAATCCCTTGGTTCTCATATTCTGCATTCGTTTGCAGAATTTTTGCAGCGTCACATTCACTCCCCTGAAGACAGTTCCTGTCTGACCAGCAGACTGAAGCATTTGCCTATTTTGAAGCCATTCAGTTTGAAGCCCTTCAGGTTGAAGCAAATGGCAACTGACAAGACAGTTAGAAAGGGTGGCAGACAGCGCCGTGGCAACACCTCCATTGATTTGCCTCCTGATCTCATTGAGATATACAAGACTGATCCAGAGGAGGATTACAATCAGAGGAAGACACGAATCCAATGAATTCGAAGATACTGGGCTGAACAGTGGTTCAAGTATAGGTTCGTGACCCAAGAGTATGCTGAGAAGAACGCCATCAAGCATCCATGGGGAGATATCACATATAAAAATCTTCCCCCCAAGACTCGTGCTGAAGCCATTGCTCAAGGCTTCTATCCTTGCATGGTCAGAGGACCTCAGCCTGCTGATGCTGATCCTAGCTCTCTGCTCTGGTGTCGCGATGACAATCTGTTCAAGCGAAATCTTCAATACGCCAAGAACTCGGCCAAAGAGAACAAGAAGCATTGGGGATTAGACTTCAATCCTGGCCCCTCTGCACCCCACGCAGATGGCACGCGCGAAGCAGAACCAAATCTGGTTGGGCCTTTCTACAACTTAGAAGGCCTCATCAGTCACATCAGGGTTCAAGGTGCGGATGTGGATCAGCCTGCGGCAGATACTGATTCTGAAGAAGCGCCTGCAATGCCGAAGCCTAAGAAGAAGAAATCAAAGGCTACGAAGATCACTCCACCAATTGCTTCTAGAGTGAAGCCTTTGGCCACTGCTCCACCTGCACCAAGTGTGCAATATGAGGAACACTCTCGTATCTCCAAGAGCAGACAGCTGAAGAGGAAGCCATCATGCAATCCCAGTCCAGCTCTCACTCCTGATGCTGTTCTGAAGACTGCCAATGCTGCCCTTGATCTTTCAAGTGATGAAGATCTTGGTGATGATGCTCTGGAGCTATTGATCAAGAGCAAGCAAGATGCTGAAATCTTCAATGATTTGCCGCTCTTTGACGTTGAAGTGCTCAATAACTTCATTGATGAATGGTTTGACACACCCAACCTGAGCTTCGACGATCTTCAACTTCCAGTTGGCCTCAGCGTCTCCTTCCATGGCGCCATTGCTTCTGAGCTGGCTCTGACTCAGAGAATTGTTGAGCTGAAGCAAAACATAGACTATGAAAAGTCTCAGTTCAAGAAGCATGTGAACAAGCTCAGCGTGCAAGAGATTCAAAACTTCAAGGTTACGATGCATGAGCTCAAGGAAGCCTTTCGCCAGAGGCGAGATGAAGCCAAAGGTTCTCGTGAGCAAATCAAGGACTTGGCTGCCAAATGCGTTCAAGCGTTCAATGAAGCTGAAAAGCGCAAGGCCCTTGGGCGTCCTGGCATTGACCCAAGAATGGCTGCCAAGAAGAAGAAGAAGCAACCTGTGCCCAAAGCTGAAGAATCAGGGCAGGAAATGCCTCGCATAGTCTTCCCTGGTAGCATGACTGGCACGAAGCCTAAGGCAACCCCAACCGCTTCAAAGCTCAAGAAGACAAAGGTGGCTGAAGCTGAAGCTCACAAGCGCAAGCAATCTACTGATGAAGCTCCACGCACCAAGAAGCGCAAAACCAAGAAGGATAAGGCTGCTTCCAAAGAGCTTATCTTTGTCGAGCATATCCCAGTTGCTCGCCCTGCATCTGCCCAAAGAGAACGACGAATGACTGTTCATGAGCCTACTCCCACAGAGGCTGAAGACATTCCAGCTATTGACCCCACCGCAGCTGAAGACATTGGTCCTCATGACAATGTTGAAGATGATGAAGTCCTTCCTCAGATCGAATACAACGTTGAATCCTCGCCTGTTCTCACGAACAGCGAACGCATCAGCATTGGTCGTCCATTGACGCCAATTGCACAGGATGACTCGTGGGCTGATCACCCATAGGATACACCATCCACACCTCAGCCAACTCAAGACACCACTTCGGTGCTTGAAGATGAAGACTTTGAGGCCCAACAACCTCCATCCCCTCAGGCGTCGCCAGCTTTTCGCAGGCTTCGCAAAGGACCAAGGCCTCAAGTCATCGCCCCAAGTGTTACAGAAGGAGTAGAGCAACCATTTGCACCTGATGCTCCTCCTACTGTGAACCCCTCAGAATCTGAAGCCAAAGCAGCTGAAGATATTCCGGCTGCATCAACCGAAGAAGAACCACCCCAAGGAGAAGAACAACCCCAAATTGAAGAGGAACGTACTGCTACACCCCCTGTTCTCCAAGAGAACGTGTCCGACCCTCAAGCTCCTGAAGTGGAGGCTACAAATTCAGAGGCTGCCACCACCAACACTGAAGCCAATGACGTGGTCATGGCTGAAGCTAATGTGGCACCTGAAGACACAGTGGCGCCTGAAGTGACTGCGCCTAAAGTGACTGCGACTGAAGCGAGTGCTATGCCTGAAGCCAGTGCTGCGCTTGACGCCAGTGTTGAACTTGAAGCAAATCTGCAGTTTGAAGATAATGCCTCTGCTCCTGTTCCACCTCCCAGGCCCCATACCATTGAGCAAGCATACAACAAGGATGATCAGCTTGTTACTGTCCGGTGGCCCATTCTGATTCCACCACCTTCCACTGGACCGCGTGTTGCTGGTCCTCAGTTTGATTATCATGTTGAGCACAGGCCCCAAGTTCAGAAGCCTAAGCCAAGACTGCCAAGATTTCCAGGTATTGCAAACTCTTCAGGGTCATTCAATGCCAATAGCTTCACTGCGCACAACACCTTCTTTGACCGCGCCAAGAACCCGTATTCCAAGCCAAGAATATCATCAGATAGGTTCTGGAGCCATCAGAAGCGCAACTACTACTCAAGAGTACTCTATGATCAAGGACGCATTTTCCCTCACATGCATCTTGACACTGAAGCTATTGCTGGTCTGCCTTGCCTGGAGGAAGCTCTTGACTGCTTCCGTGATGCTGGCCTGCTCAATTTCGTAACAGACAAAGAGCATTGGAAGAAGAGCTGCTTCTGCAATTCTATGCAACCCTCCACATCCGAGGCTACAGCAGGGATCCGAAGACATGGGTCCTTGAGTGGATGACAGGCAATGTCCATCATGAAGCTAAAGCCTTTGATCTCATTGAGCTTACTGGCCTGCCCACTCCAGGAGATCTGTATGAACCTGGCTGTCAATTGCACACTGAAGCCTTGGAGAGTATATTTTAGAAGCGCCAGCCCAACATGAGCCAAATGCTAAGCATGATGAAGCCTCTGCCAAATGATGTTGAATATCCTAAGGAATTCTTTGTTGAAGACCTAGAGTACCTGCCACGCACCATCTATCATATCATCAGGAGTACTCTATGGCCCATCAAAGGACATTCTTCATCAGCCAAGCTTGAAGGCACTATGAAGACTTTGGTCTTCTATATCTTCAATGGCATCAGCTTCAATGCTCAAGAATTCTTCATTAGGCAAATGGCTATGTCTGGAGCTGATCTATTTGGTCTGAAATTCTATGCCCCCTGGATTATGTGCCTCATCAAGTTGCATTTAGCTGTCACCTATCAGCCCTCTGCTCGCAACCATCAAATCTTCTTGCCTGAGGTTGATATGTCAGCTAAATCTATCTACCAAGAGCCTGCCAAAGAACCTGTTAATCTTCACAACGCTGATCACCAGAGCTTCACTCAGCAGATTGAAGGAGTTCCAGCAGTCTCACGCATTTATCCTCTCGCTGGTCGTACTCGTCTACCTTGACATGCTGAAACCGAAGCCACTGAGAGCACCATCGCCCAAAGGCCTCAGAAGCGATCTCGTGTCCTGAATAACCGAGAGCTTCTGGTTGCCCTTCATCAGAAACAGGACAAGCATCACCTCTGGTTAAAGCGTCAGATGCAAAGCCTCTTGGAGGATGTCAATCGCATTCGTAATCTTCCCACCAAGAATGCCTTTGTTGCTCATGAAACATGTCGGAGGTCTTGGAATACTTTGACCTTGCTGAGTGCTGAAGCGGATCTTCAAGACGATGGCTTCACAGAGAGATTCAAGTTTGACAACACTCCTCCAAGGACTGCTGTTATGCGTCGAACTCCATCTCTTGAAGATTCTGAATACCCCTCCTCCGCTGCAACAATTGACGCGAGGGTGATCGATGATCAAGATGATGCTACTTCACCGCCTCCTACTTCAGTGTGCATCGACACTGCACCAACTACTTCTGCACCACCAAACACCAACACTGACCCTGCATCCTCTCCTGCTCTAACTGGGAACAAGTAGAGGCTCTATGTCTTCAAACCTTTTTGGTCCTTACTGACAAAAGGGGGAGAAGCATATGAGTTGATAGTATTCAAGTGGGTCCATATGGGCGGGTGCTTTATAATTTGCCTAGTGTTTACAACTATCATTTTGCTACATTTGATTCTTTGAGTTGCAACACTTAAACTGATGGTCGTCTGCTACGTTTTTATGCTACTCTGTAATGCGATGATAAATTCCGCATCTGCTATCTTATACTCCACACTTAGTCATTATTGCAGACGTCCATTTTTCATTATGCATGTCATTATCTTCGTCATATCAGTTGTGCATGATGAATTGTCTTCATAAGTTGAAGAGGATCTCCATAGTACAACCTGCCATGTGCATTTGCATTCAAAGGCAAATCAACTATATGCACATCTTCAGGGGGAGCCTTTTGCTACTTACGAAGACAATACCTTTATCCTTTACAATTTCACATATCTTTATCCCTGTTCAAAACTTCAACCAGTTTGTCATCAATCACCAAAAGGGGGGAGATTGTAAGTGCATCTAGTGCCACCCCTAGTTGGTTTTGGAGTATTGACGACAAACCTGGTTGAGGGACTAATGTGTTTGTGAGAATTGCAGGATAACACATGTAGTAGTCCCTCATTGATTCGGTTAACCTACCGGAGATGACCCCTAAAAATGTATGAAGACATTAATATCAGTGGCGGTATATGAAGATAATCATATTGAAGACTATGACATGAGAAGACATTGTGTGAAGACTTTGGAAAGCGAAGACATAGATGTTTCGTTGTTTCCTTTTCTTCTTTGTTGAGTCATAGGAACCACCGTACTGTTAAGTGGGGTCCAAGTGAACTAAGTCAGAGCGACTGAAGTGATGCTCAACCAAATCATATGTCTTCGAGCAAAGACTATGAGAGCAAATCTTATCCAGAGTCGGATGAGTCAGCTTTACTTGTAGCTCAAGTAAAGTTGCCGTGTGTGTTTGAAATCTGACCGTTGGAACACGTGTCAGTTCCTTAGTGACCCAAGATCACTTCGGACAAATCAGGTCAGGTTGCCCAGTGGCTCTAAATAGCCCACCCCCTACACCATAAATTGGTGACTGCTCAGAGTTATTGCATGGCTTTTGTCGTTTGAGAGCAACCCACCTCCAAAGCATTTGAGAGAGAAATCTTTGCGAGGACAAAGCCCAAACACCCAGAGCCAAAGAGTGTTAGGCATCACTGAAGTTTTTCTGTCTGTGTGACCTGAAGACTTATTACACTTGAGGAAGGTGTTTCCTCTAGCCGGTTAGGCGTCGCGTTTTGAGCATCCAAGAGTCATTGTGGATCACCGGTGAACGAAGTCTGTGAAGGTTTGGAAGTCTACCTTGAAGACTTACCAGAGTGATTGGGCGAGGACTAGGTGTCCTTAGATCAAGGGGAACAAGGTGAAGACGCGGTCTTCTGAGTTAAATCTCAGCCTCCCTAACCAGACGTACAGTTGTCACAGCAACTGGAACTGGTCTAACAAATCACCGTCTTCCCCGAGCTACTGGTTCTACCCTTCCCTTCCTTTTACTTACTGCTATACGTTGTGAAGTCATTGCATGCTTGCCTTATCTGATTGACTTCACTGAGTATCTACTAGTTGTGATTGGCTTCATTCTTTCTTCCATCATGATCCCTACTGCCTAGCTGCTGTTAGTCTTCGTGCTTTCACTTCATTGAATACATGACTATGGCTTATCTAATGTAGTCCACTTTCCGCTGCATAATAATAGGATTGAGTTTATCTTTTGTCTTCGAAACTACCATGGTTTGAAGCATTTCATAAAAATCGCCTATTCACCCCCCCC
>LR738712.1:326893493-326955285 GCA_902687465.1 Secale cereale
CCCCGATATACTGCACTTTCACATGGTCATTGGGTAAAGCTCAGACTTTGGATACACCAAGGATCCATCAGGAACAATTTATGAAATAAGTCATGCAATTTCAGTAAGGAAAAGATGAGGGTGTGGCCGGCGGGCTCACCAACAATTCCTCTAGATTTCCACGAACATGGATAGAAGATAATATTAGTCAGATTAAATGATATAATGATGTATGCTTGGGGAAACATACACGATTAAACATTGGTTGGAAGGTGCAAACAAGATATGGGCTTAGGTAGCCTGATCAATTGCTAGAATGGTGATTTAATAACCGATAGTCAAAGAATGAATTGTCGATCATTAACTTCAAAGCAATAGGGTTGCTAGAAGTACAGAATCCAAACAGCACCGTTCACTTGTAGGTATCCCGATCAGAATCAACTCGGGGACCGAGAAAGAACGATGATGATGAGAAGTATCACTATACTAAGGATTCTTTAAGAGGTGGAAAAATTCTGACCACATTCTTGACATAACAGATGGTAATACTCCAAGGTAGAACATAACACAAGCTGGATGGTAAGTTGCTTCCATAGCATGAACAAGTTTGTGATGGAGGGAAGGTAAGAATGTTGTCGATGGTAACTCAATTTACTAAGGGATGAGGATGACACTTTCCCGGTGTCAAAACCGGCAGATCTCGGGTAGGGGGTCCCGAACTGTGTGTCTAAGGATCGAAGTTAACAGGAGGTAGGGGACACCTGGTTTACCCAGGTTCGGGCCCTCTTGATGGAGGTAATACTCTACTTCCTGCTAGATTGACTTTGATGAGTATAGGGGTTACCAGAGTTGATCTACCTCGAGATCGAGATGACTAAACCATAGATGTCTAGTCTATATGATTATGAATGCCTCTACGGACTAAACCCTTCTATTTATATAGACACCGGAGGGGGCTAGGGTTGTACATAGTTGGTTTACAGAGAAAGGAATCTTCATATCCGCACGGCAAGCTTGCCTTCCACACAAAGGAGAGTCCCATCTGGACACGGGGGAGAGTCTTCTATCTTGTACCTTCATGGCCCATTAGTCCGGTCCGTATTACGTAGCCCGGACGCCTGAGGACCCTGTAGTCTAGGACTACCTCAGTTTCCCCTGAACAAGGCTTCAATGACGATGTGTCCGGTGCGCAAATTTTCTTCGGCATTGCAAGGCGGGTTCCTCCTTCGAATACTTTAGGATGGCTGATCAATATTTATTTATGTCCGGCTCTGTTTAAACAATTACAACCCACTACCACAAGGGTATTACACTTGGTTTAGAAAACATAATATGTCTCTACTAACAGCTATTGCTGGCGAGACGTCAAGTCTGGCCTTTCCACCATTTCGAATTGTTTTTCAACTTATCGTTTCACATTGTGAGATGCTACCTCCGGTGACACGTCTTGTCAAAACAGAGATCGTGTCCCCTTATCATGGGATTTTCATCAATATGGGCTTGGGTAATCTAACCATGCCGCCCGCAAGACATCTTGGGAACAGGCAAGTTTTAAGGCTCGTGGGAGGGACACTCTATATTGTCGGCCCTTATAATGGGATAATGACCCACGTTTTCATCCCACGCCTTTCTTCCTCCTCAGCACATCCGCCCTCGAGCTCCAGCGCCCAAGCTTCGATTCCCCTCGTCCCCAGAAACATTCTAGCCATCTCTGGGACCGGATCATAGGGCAAGTGGATGCCCTCCTCCGTCATATAGGAGAATATAAAGGAGCTCCGGGAAGCGGGGTATTTAGCCGAGGCAATCGCCCATCGGCTCTAGCCAAGAAACATGTCGTTTCCACTTCGGAGCCCAACGAGAGGGTAGTATTCATTCCTCATTTCCTCCGCGGACTAGGGTTTCCCCTTCATCCTTTTGTCCACGGCCTTATGTTTTACTACGGGCTAGACTTCCACGATCTAGCCCCGAATTCCTTTCTCAATATCTCGGCGTTCATCATCGTGTGTGAGGCATTCCTCTGCATCCCTCCCCACTTCGGCCTTTGGCTCAAGGTTTTCAATTTGAAGCCAAAAAGTGGTGGACGGACAACACACGGAGTGCGGCGGCGCTATGGTGAGCAAACATCCCAATGTCATTTGTCCCAAAGCCACCTTCGCGGAGACCATGAAGGGGTGGTAGCAGGAGTGGTTCTATGTCACGGAACCACGTGACTCCACATGGGCCGCTCCTCCCGAATTTAAGTCCGGGCCTACCCTGTGGCTGACATCCTGGCACAATAAGGGCCTGGACTAGGTGTCATTTGTGAAGTGATGATGCTACCGAAGCACATCAAGAACATGGTAGACAAAGATACCCGCCTTGCTATCATGATCAAGATAATGCTTTTCCACCGGATTCTACTTTGCGAGGACCGGACTCAGCGCATGTGGGAGTTCTACCCGGCCGGTCCCCGGACACTACAGCGATTCTTTAGCATGAAGCGCGAAGATATGTGGAAACTGCTGTTCAAGACCCAAAAGAAGTGGTCGAAGACGACCGAAGACCTTGGCCTCGACTGTACTCACGCAGCGTCTCCCGTAAGTTTTCATGATAATTATACCGCTGGTAAATCCAAGGGGCACACTAAGCTTCCCATCCTTCCTATAGGAATGGACGAAGAAAGCGGATCGGATCCACTATCCGGCTCCGCTACCCGAAGACCCAGACATCCCACTTCTAACAAGGGTGCTGGTTCTGGCGCCATATAAGGCGCTGGAAAAGAAGGCGGAGAAGAAGGGTCAGGAGGCAAAAAGCAGCCTCCACCCTAAAGGTGCTTCAGACGTGGTGTCTGAGGATGCTGAGCCTCACTCCTCCCCCGACGAAGACGAAGGGGAGGAAGAAGAGAGTAATTCTCCCCTTAAGGGGAGAAAGAAGAAAGGGGGGCGTCCGCGGATCTAGAGGCGGAGACATCCAAGAAAGGGAGGATCTCCCTGAGGGACGACTCCGAATCAGGCACCGATGAGTGGCGGCCTAGGCAAAAGCCCCTGGCCGAATCGTAAGTGCCCCTAAAGGTATTTGCACTTGTATACTTTTCACCTTGTGATTGTAACATACTGTATTGTGTGCCACAGTCCGGCTCGCGTCCGCCCCCGGCGATCCTCGTCATCGGGGAACTCACTGGAATCAAATGTGATGGATAGCGCGTCGCCTCCACCGGCCTCCTCCCCCAAACCTACGGATAACACCGAAGTGTTGTCCCGAAGGACCGTTCCGGGTCAGAGAGAGGCGCGGGAAGCCATCGAGGTGGCACCAGAGGGCAATACCTCTGTTGCCGGAAACCCGGGGGCACCGATCTCGATGGAGATTGGCGACTGGGGCCATGCCCAATTCGGCCCACAGGCGGACAGTATTCCGGAGACCCATGTGAGTCCGAAATTAGACGAGGAGGCCTCCTTTGAAAGAAAGGAGTGCGCAAATTCCGCCGGCAGCCTCTGTCAATCCGGAGGTGCCGGACACATTGACGGAAGCGCTTCAAAGTGTCGTCACTGTGGAAGAACATTGTACCCTTATGGGCACGGTGGTTAAAATTCGGTCCGCCAAGAGCGGGTTGAATGAGGCTTATACTAGCCTTTTGAGAGGCTTTGAGGTACATAATATAATACCTTTTGGCTATATATGAAAAAGGTGTCTCTGTATAGATTGTAGCCCCTGAGACTCTGTTCGGTGTTTGCGAAGAAAGGCCGAGCGGAGGATCTAAGTACTCGTATAGGAGATTAACAGACATATCTATCTGAATCAAATAGGCTGCGATGCAGCCATCAGCTCCCCATGCTGCCGAAGCGTCGGAGCTGAGGCGTAAGTTGAATGAACTGCAAGGTATGGAATACCGAATATGTATCTGCAATACTATCAGTCATAATTTGTCATTTGAGTGAGCGCTATAACTCTGCTCCCAGCTGACGCTATTGAGGTCGAGACCCTCAAGAGCGCCCTTGCTGAGGCCAAGAAAAAGGCGGAGGAGGAACGAGCCGCCTGCCCAAGGCATGAGTCAAGGGTGGAGGAAGTCCAGCAGGATCTCAACGATGCTATCAGCGAATGTGAGTCCTTAGGGCGCAAAGTGTCGGATCAAAAATCCGAACTTGCTAAGGCTCTCCAATATTCTCAAGAGGCCCGGACAGAAGCTCAAACCGCTTGTTGGGAGATCCAGGTGGCGATGCAAATTGCGGCTAGT
Organism: Secale cereale; assembly: GCA_902687465.1. Lineage (NCBI taxonomy): Eukaryota > Viridiplantae > Streptophyta > Magnoliopsida > Poales > Poaceae > Secale > Secale cereale. Next base: position 326,897,683 of record LR738712.1, read on the forward strand.
AAGGACTTTAATATGCAGAGCAAATTCGTGAGGAAGAAATACATTTTACTGACCCGGATTTGGAGTTCCCCGAGAGCGTTTGCGGACCTGCCCAGGAGTGTCGCCGATGCTGTGGAGATCTTCCGAGCCAAAGAGGGGAGCTCAACAGAAAAACTGTTCTAGTCGTAGTATCTTGTGCCTGAGCATCATGTACCCCTCAGCGACCAGCCGAAGCAGTTGTCCGAACTACATAGGGTGGCCGGATTGGCTATGAGGGATTTTATAATCCGTTTGTGGCCTGCCAAACCCAAACCCGGCAGCTACTTTGGGCTTGTGAGGCGGCTGATCGGTGCCTGCCCTCGGCTTGATGCCGTCAAGTGGTCGGCCTGCATCGAGGGTGCGCGGATGGCCTTCGCCCGCGTCAAGGTGCAGTGGGCGAAGATGGATGCCGTCAAACTCGCAACCGAGGCGCCGCCCACAGGCAAAGATCACCGCACGCAAGAGCGGTATTTCAATGATGTCCTAGAGGGTCCCGCATTGTAGAGGGTCACTGTTCGAAGGACATTACGATTTGATAAATGTATCCGTGTTGTCCAATCCTGCATTATGAAAACAAGGCTTATGTATGATGTATTATTTTGTTTTAATGTGAAATATTTCCTCATGTGCGGTCGTTTACAATATCTGAGAGTTGGCCATTCTTACACTTCAGGCCCCATGCAGGTAGTACAAGGGTGTTCGGGATATCACCTAAACACACTTGACCCAGTGATTTGGTCCGTAAAGGAGGTGTTAGTGCGGCGAACCAGGCAATCGGACTATATGGCTTTATCACTCTCACTTAGCCATAGGAGTTCTATAATTGAAGTACAAGCGCAACCCCTAGTATAGTTAGATTATCCAAACTTGAGTGCTATAGACGCCCGGCCGGGCGAATGCCAGCCCATCGCGTGTTGCGGAAAAAATCGCAAGAGATTTGTAGTCACCGAATAGCTGACCAGCTCACGCCGCATCAGGACAGTCAGTTTTCAGCTTTCTCTACTGAGGTGTTTGACCGGATGAACCAGGAACACAATCGTAGTAGTTTTCCCATTACTACCTTAGCCGAACAATCGGAAGGGAAGGTGGTAACCACAGGAGCCAAGCAACCCAAGTATTGACCAAAGACATGATTCAGAGCCGATGCATACAATGCTATATTCAGGACGCCAAATTGCACTGAAAAAGTGTTCGAATTTTTTTTAGTAAAAAGGATGTACGTGGCTTAACATAGCCCATGGCGATTTAAGTCATACCGAGGCGTACATGACAATCACGTAGAAACAGGGAAACATAGATTAAAAGATAGGTCAATAAGTCAGGCCAGGACCTGTTTCCATTACAGTCTGATTGATACGTCCAAACGTATTAGTACAAAAAGGTGCACAAGGCTATTTTACATGCCGAGCACGGGGGAAGGCTGTGCTCGGGTTTTTGCAAACGGTCAAGGCGGTCTTTAGAGACCCATAGAGATACTCTATCGTGCTGCTTGTCTCCTTGTTGTACTATCCTTCTAGAGGATCATCACTCAGCGTTGTCAAGATAGGCCTTGACACACTACAGGAATCGGGCACTTTGTCGTCCGCCATGGTGGACGGCAAAGGCATACTTGGTGGACGGAAAAGGCCTTTGCCGTCCGTCAGCATACGGCAATAGGTCCGGCTGAATAGGCTACGGCGAAGACTTCTTTGCCGTCAGCTGGCGGACAGCAAAGATGAAATGGTCTTTATCGTCCGCTGGCTGACGACAAAGGACCTGGACGACACAAGTGGTAGTTTATCGCCATTAGGGGGCTAACAGTGCACTTTGCCGTCCGCTGGCAGACGGCAAAAACCATTGCACCTTTGCCGCCAGCCAGCAGACGGCAAAGTAACCAAATAGGCTAGCCCCAGGTTGTACAGGTAGCTGCCATGTGGCATCTTTGCAGTTTGCTGGCTAACGACAAACCTCTTTGTGGTCTGCTAGCGGACGTCAAAGCTCCTGTATAGCCCCTATTTTTTCAGTTTTTTCTTAAATTCATTCAATTTGAACACACAAGTTTCATCACAGAAATTTCACAGAAGACATATCCAACACACAAGTTTCATCATACATACATAGATAACCAACACGTAGTTCCATTCATACATATTATATTATGAAAGTTTCACATTGTTCATCCAACACTGTTATCCATCCATCCATATAAAAAGTTCCATCCATGCAAGTTCATCGATACAAAATAAAAGCATGAAGAGAAAAGAAGCACTCCATCCATGCAAGCTTTCGTGAATTAAATGAAATCTGCAAAATGGGAAACAAGAGCGTTAGAATAAGAAGAAGAAAATGAAGAAGAAGAAGAAGAAGACTAGAAGAAGTAAGCATACCTAGGTAAAATGGAGCTAACCTAGCTAATTATGCCATTTAATTAATGAGTGCACTAAGCATATTATGCCATTTTTGATATAAAGTAGCTAAGTATAGGTCTTTATTGAGCTAACCTAGCTAGGTAACTAAGCATATTAGAGCAAACTTAGAACTAACTTAGGTCAGTTTGGAGAAGAAGAAGAAGAAGAAGAAGAAGAAGAAGAAGAAGAAGAACAACAAGACTAGAAGAAGAAGAAGAAGAAGATTAGAAGAAGAAGACTAGAAGAAGGAGGTTTTTACCCATTTCCTTCTCATTCTTCTTCTTTTATTCTTTCTTTTTGTTCTTTTTGTTCTTATATTCTTTCTTTTTCTCCTCTTCCTATTTTCTCTTCTGATTCCTTATTTGTGTCATTTTAGAGCTTACATACGTAATTATGCCATTTTTTAGCTAATTAAGCTTATTATGTTAATTTGGAGGAAAATAAGGTAAGTATAGGTCATTTTTGTGCTAACATAAGTAATTATGCCATTTTTGAGCTAACACCGGTAATATGGATCATTTTGGAGCTAACCTAGCTAAAATGGATCATATTGGAGCTAACCTAGGTAAACTTGGTCATTTTGGAGCTAACCTGGTAAAATAGATCATATTGGAGCTAACCTAGGTTAAATGTGCCATTTTGGAGCTAACTTAACTAATTATGCCATTTTTTACTTAACTAAACATAAATATGCCATTTTTTACACAAGTAAGCCAAGTGTATGTCATTATTGATCAAACCTAGGTAACTAAGAAGATTAGAGATAACTTAGCATATTAGAGCTAACTTAGGTCATTTCGGAGGAAACAAAGCTAAGTATAGATCATTTTGGAGATCTGACATACCTGACATAGTTCACTCCTCCTTCTTCTCCTTCTCCTTCATCATCCTGATGCGCCTAGAGCGGCGAGGGAGTGGGATGTAGTCTTCTACCACAACTGGCATGGTCATGTTGCCCGATTGTGGGATCGTCGGTACCACCACCATCGCGAGGTCATTGTCAGGCGCCACCACCATCGCGAGGCCATCTTTAGGCAGCACCATCGCTAGGTCATCCTCAGCCACCACCATCTCTTGCCCATCGTCAGCCACCACCATCTCTTGCCATCGTCAGCCACCACCTTCTCTTCCCCATCGTCAGCCAGCACCTCCTCATCCCCACTCTGCTCCTCTTCTTCCCCACTCCATTCCGAATCATCCTCGCTGCTGCCTTCACTGTAGCCAGACTCTCTACTACTAGTGTTGTAGCCAGAGTCGCTACCGCTGCTCCGATTGCCTGACCAAATGCAACAACGTTTTTTAACAATCAGTGTGAGACAAAGCCAAATGCAGAGGTAGAAGCGGCAGAGCGTACTTACATCATCGTCATCCTTGTAGCGCATGCGGCACATAGTCGTGTTGAACACCTTCACGGTGAGCATGGCATCACCATCGTACCTGAAGACAAGTACCCATGCCTTAGGTCATAGGCACGGACGAACTGCTCCCAGCCACGACACAGGTACATGTGGTCCTTCCTGATCACCACCTCCACATCCCAATGCATGCGAAGCCCGCTGCCGGCCTGTCGTAGCATCACATTCTTTGGCCGATGGCCGTCCAGCATATCCATGAAAGTGTCAGGTAGCCTCTGCAACGTGGGTCAATGAGTTATGTAGCAAACAGCAGAGTTATGATAAAGAGATGGGTGAAGGGGAAATCTCTCCTTTTATATACCTGCCTCTTGGGGGAATTCTCAAGTATGATCGTGAAGAATTCATAACTGTCCAACTCGTACTCCACTGTGGTAGAGTGTAGCCTGCGGTGGCGGCCTCCCCCCATCTCTGATAATCAACAACACTTAATTAATTTTGTAGGTTAGTTGGAAATGGCAATTGGCACCCTTCAAAACTAGGGATGTTTAGACATGAAAGAAAACTGAAAATGTTGAAAAACAAAGCATTTATATCCAATTAATGTTTCCAAATTAGTGGGTTTTTGGACCACCAGATAACACTTCAGATAACACGAAGCAGCACCATTTATATCCAATCAAAGAAAGGCCTCGACAATGTTTCCAAATTAGTGGGTTTTTGGACCACCAGTACACAACTTAACATAAAACAACAACTTATAAGAAATAACCCTACCATCTAAAACCCTAAAACTGATAGGATCCTAAAAGTGCCAAATAATAATACACTACACTCGGGAGCACAACACTAAGATCAGTGTTAACAAACAAATGCAATAACTCCACATCAACTTGTAAAAAAAATCCAACATCATCAGCAACCCCATCTTCTTCTTTTTCTTCTTCTCCTCCTCATCTTCTTCTTTTCTTCACTTCCTCTTCTTCTTATTCCTCTTCCTCTTCTTCTTCTTCTTATTTGTTTTCATATTTCTTCTTTCTTCTTAACATAAACTAAACCTAACTAAACCTAAGCTAGTCTAAATCTAAACCTAATCCTAAAATAATAGAAAAAAAACCTAAATTATAAATAAAAAACAGAAAAATACAGAAAATAAGAGGAGAAGAGAGAGAGCTCACCGGTGAAGGAGGGGGCCGGTGGAGGACGGGGCTTGGTCGTCGAGGCGGCGGGGCACTGGGCCGGCGAGGCCGCGGGGACACGAGGCAATAGGGTGCTGGGCGGGCGGGGCCGCGGGGCGCCGGGCCGGAGGAGGAGGGGGTCGCTGGAGGAGTGGCCATGGTCGTCGGGGCGCTAGGCCGCGGGACGGCGGGGCGCCGGGACGGAGGGGTTGCAGGGGCGGCGGTGAGGCTGCCGGGCGGCGGTTAGTGGGCGGCGTTGCGGCGGTTGGTGGGGCGGTACGATGGGGGGTCAGGGGGTGGTGAGAGGGCGGTAGTGGCGATTGGGGTCGGGGTAGGAGAGGGGTGGGATCGAGTGGCAGAGAGGTAGCCGGTGCCGTTAGGTAGCCTTTTCTTTGTCGTCTGCTAGCAGACGACAAAGATTCTTTGTCATCCACTAGCGGATGGCAAAGAGGTGGGGTGGACCGTTGCAGTGTACTGGCATCCAGTGGACCGCACCACCACCTCTTTGCCGTCTGCTAATAGATGGCAAAGTACGGACTGATGGCAAATATAATCTTTATCGTTAACCAGTGCTTTGCCGTTTGTTATTTGGTAGCTGAAGGCAAATACTTTCTTTGCTGTCCTCTAGCAGACGGCAAAATCCATGATTCCAGTAGAGACAAGAGGCCTGAGTACCGTGGAAAAGGTGACGCGGGTCGTAAGGAACCTGAAAAAAGTGTGGAGGTAAAAGAAAAAGGGAAAATATGGGTGTCCGGATATGGTCTAGCCATATTGTGGACTTTATCCTTGATGTGGCACCGTCTTTGCCCATGGTATTTTTAGCGCATAGTTATGTACGCGTGGCACGTAGGCCGCCATTAGGTTGGGGTTGAGACGGAAGTCGGATTGGTAACTGAGCTCCTGACGAGCTGGGCTATCGCTCTGCGGTGCAGTCTAGACTCGTTTAGTGGTGTCCGGGGGCTTGGCCACTGATGTGGTGTTTGGCTTGATAAGGCCGCCCTGCACCTCTGCTGCCAGCGCCGCAGTGTGCTCCTTGGTATGGAGGGAGCGTTCCGTGTTTCCATTGACTGTTATAACTCCACGGGGGGGGGGGCGGGGCAGGCATCTTGAGTTTGAGGTAACCGTAGTGCAGGGCCGCATTGAAGCGAGCGAGTACAGTTCGTCCGAGCAATGCATGATAGCCACTACGGAAGGGGACGATTTCGAAGATCAAGTCCTCACTTCGGAAGTTGTCCGGCGAACCGAAGACGACCTCTAGTGTGATTAACCCCGTACAACGGGCCTCTACACCAGGTATTACTCCTTTAAAGGTAGTTTTGGGGCTTGATCCTTGACGGATCAATACCCATCTTGCAGACTGTGTCCTGATAGAGCAGGTTAAGGCTGCTGCCGTAGTCCAAGAGGACTCGCGTGAGGTGAAATCCATCGATAATTGGATCGAGGACTAGTGTGGCCGAGCCTCCGTGACGGATGCTGGTCGGATGGTCCCTACGATCAAAGATGATTGGATAGGCTGACCATGGGTTGAATTTGGGGGCGACTGGCTCTATCGCGTAGACGCTCCTTAATGCACGCTTGTGCTCCCGCTTGGGGATGTGGGTGACATATATCATGTTCACCGTTTTGACTTCGGGGGGAAATTTCTTCCGACCCCCTGTTTTCGGTGGACACGGCTCGTCATCATCATCGTCCTCGCTAGGCGACCCTTTCTGCCTTTGTTCGGTATTTAACTTAACGGCCTGTTTAAAGACCCAACAACTTCGGTTGGTATGGTTGGCCGGCTTGTTGGGGGTGCCATGAATTTTACAAGGCCCGTCGAGTATTCGGTCCAAGTTGGATGAGCCCTCTCTATTCCTTTTGAATGGCCTCTTCTGCTGACCGGGCTTGGAGCCGCAGAATTCGGCATTGACCGTCGTGTCTTCGGTATTGTCGTTGTTGCTGCGGCGCTTGTGTTTGTTGCGTCACGTCCTACCGTTGTTATTTTTAGCTTCGGAAGTGCCCGGCTCGCTCGTACTATTACCGCTACGGGCAAGCCAGCTGTCTTCGCCAGTGCAAAAGCGGGTCATGAGTGCCGTCAGGGCTGCCATAGACTTTGGCTTTCCTTGGCCGAGGTGTCGGGCAAGCCATTCATCGCGAATGCTATGCTTAAAGGCCGCTAGGGCTTCAGCATCTGGACAATCGACAATCTGGTTGTTTTTAATGAGAAACCTAGTCCAGTATTTTTTGGCAGACTCTCTGGGCTGATGTACAATGTGAGCGAGGTCATCGACATCTGGAGGCCAAACATAGGTGCCTTGGAAGTTGTCTCTGAAGGCATCCTCCAGGTCTTCCCAGCATCCGGTAGAATTTTCTGGAAGGCTGTTTAGCCAGTGTCGAGCTGCCCCCTTAAGCTTTAGGGGAAGATATTTGATGGCGTGTAGATCGTCACCGCGAGCCATGTGAATGTGGAGAAGAAAATCTTCAATCCATACTATGGGATCTATTGTGCCAACGTATGATTTGATGTTCGCGGGTTTAAACATTTCTGGGAACTGGTGCTCCATTACGTCATCGGTGAAGCATAGGGGGTGTGCGGCGCCTCTATATCGGGCCACATCACGGCGTTGTTCGGATGAAGCCCGTGTTCAGCTTTCGACCCGGGGGTAGATTTGCTTGTCGCACCAGGATTGGTAACCGTCCTCTTGTGCCGGTGCATGCCCCCGCGATCCGTAAATGGATCTGGTCTGACCTGCTCTATTTTCCAGGTCCTATCGTAGGTCGTATGTGTATCCCCGAGCTGTTGTTTCTCTTCCTTTACGGTGAGGTGGTGCAGGCTCTTATTCGGCGTGAGTTGCCGTTTTGTCCTAGCCGCGTGGCGGTCGGTCAGGATCGTCAGCCGCATTATGCGCGGGTGGTATGGGGTCGGGCGCTTCGTCGTCGAATTGGGGTAGCAGCTTACACTTCGGATAACTTTTTGCTGGGCGTTCAAGGCCCTACTCCTCGGCTGCCAGGACATCAGTCCATCTGTCGTTGAGTAGGTCTTGGTTAGCTCGAAGCTGTTGTTGCTTATTGTTTAGGCTTCTTTCCGTGGCTATTAGCCTGTGCTTAGGGCGATCTTGTTCAAGAGGTTCCTCTGACACGATGAAGTCTTTGTCGCCGAGGCTCAGATCATCCTCGGAGAGTGGCAGATAGCTACTGTCTTCCGAGTCTTCGCTCCCTACTTGCTCGTCAGGGTCGAGTTCCCTTTCCTCCTAATCATCATGTTCAGATGTTGGTTCGATGGGGTGGTCTTGTTCTTCGGCTTGTTCCGAAGTATCATTTTCTCCCATGTCGGTATCACTGTCTTTTCTGCGGCGTGATTTAGTGTTGTGCCACCGACGTCGACGCTTCGACGGTATCTCAGGAGGTTCTTCCTCGACTGTATCCTTCTTATCGTCGCCGTCGTGTTCTTTAGGTATGTCTACCATGTATACGTCGTATGAGGAAGTGGCCATCCAGCACCCGGTAAACTGCGGGTTTGGGGCCCGCTCCTCTATGGCATCATCATCTATACCGTCGATGTCTTCGGAGGCGTAGTCGAGCATGTAGGTTAGATCCTCAACAGTGGCTATGAAGTGGGTGGTGAGTGGGAAGTAAAGTTCCCTATTTTCAGTCCCTACTCCGGCTGGGTTTAATTCGTAAGCGGTTCCTCTACGATGGTGAGGGATCGCATCAAATCCAGGGCCTCGTTTAAGAGCGAGGTTTGGATGGGGACCACAGTTCCTTGGCCGAGCTCACCCGGCGCGGACTTCGAGAGTTCGGAGCTAGTGTCCGGAGAAGATTCCGGCTTTGCGATAACTGCCAGCGGCGCTATCCTCTCTGGTTCCCAGGTGCTGAGCTTTATCGCTGCAGATAGTCTGGCGGGCACGAGACTCCCGTCCTCGGACTGGTGACGCGCTCCAGATCTAAGGCCGAAGCAGTGGTCAGAGCTGCGAACCGTTGGAAGATCAAGTCCCCTTGGATGTCAGCGACATAGTATAGATTTCTGACACTGATCTAGTGACCAGGGGCGTAGCTATCGATCTGCTTGAAATGACCAAGCAAGTTGGCACGCAGCGCGAAGCCGCCGAACACGAAGATCTGGCCGGGGAGAAAAATATCCTCCCCAGCGGTGTTGTTGTAGATGACAGATGAAGCCATCGAGCCTTTCGACGACGGCACAGTGGAACTCTCAATGAAAGCACCAATGTCAGTGTCAAAACCCGCAGATCTCGGGTAGGGGGTCTCGAACTGTGCGTCTAAGGATCGAAGGTAACGGGAGGCAGAGGACACTTTTTTTACCCAGGTTCGGTCCCTCTTGATGGAGGTAATACCCTACTTCCTGCTAGATTGACTTTGATGTGTATAGGGGTTACAAGAGTTGATCTACCTCGAGATCGAGATGACTAAACCCTAGATGTCTAGACTGTATGATTATGAATGCCTCTACGGACTAAACCCTCTGGTTTATATAGACACCGAAGGGGGTTAGGGTTGTATAGTGTCGGTTTACAAAGAAAGGAATCTTGATATCCGCACGCCAAGCTTGCCTTCCACGCAAAGGAGAGTCCCATCTCGGCACGGGGGAGAGTCTTCCATCTTGTGCCTTCATGGCCCATTAGTCCGTCCCGTATTACGTAGACCGGACGCCTGAGGACCCCATAGTCCAGGAATCCCTCACACTTATCATCAAGAATTCGATTGATATCCTTGAAGGGGTCAAAATGTTGATGATGATCACGATTTTTTTTTTGAGAGGCTCCACGAAGAAGCAATCAAACAGCGAATACATAAGGAAAAGGAGTGGTGCAGCGAAAGATTATTGGAACCACAAATACGACACAAACTCGAAGTCAAGTTTTATGTTCAAGGTGAAGTGATAAGATGAGGAAAAATTGATGTAAGCTTAGCTCATCATCAAAAATTGTGCTCCGGGAAGAAAGAATTTGTAGCACAGTTAAAATTCATCATGATAATGGTATAGCCGAATGATGTGATGGAGTATTACACTTCCCAGCAACAAAGTACTAGAAGTACTGAATTGTAGTGCGGATTCGATTCACTTATCGGTATCCTTGAGTATCAAACAAGTCAAAACCCGAGGAAAATTGGAGTCAGTAAAAAATGTAATACATAATAAGAACTCATAAGAAGCTATGCACTTCCGTGACAATCTCAAGATACAAGGGGGGTAATACTTGACGACAGATGAAAGTAGAGGTTGGGCTGGGGTATTGCTCTGCAGAAGACAAGTGCTTAAACTTGCATGAGAAATGGTATTTAAAGGAGAACATGGTCGGAACCACGATTGCAAAAGGCCAGATCCCAGATATAAGATGAACTTATACCAAGGGAATAATTAATCTAAGAGAAGCTTTAATGATAAGATCTACATCATGTCCATGAGCATGAACATAAAGTTCAAGGTTGACTGCCACTTCTTCAATGCATAACCTTTCATTCACTGCACTATTAAAACTGATTTGAGTGTGAAGACATGCCTGGTGAATTACTAGAGGAGTATGAACCTTGGGAAACTTTCGAGTTCAGACAGATTAAGGAAGGCATAAGCTCAACCCATCGGGGCATCTTAGAAACCAATACCAGAAACTTCAGGAGTAAATTATACCAGCTCGAAAGCAGAGCATGGTTGAGAAAGTAGAGGATACAATTTACCAAAGGTATTTATGTATCCAAGGAAAGGCTCACGAATTTATAGAATATGAAGGACAATGTCGGATAATAATTCAACAAAGGATCAAACAGTCCATAATGGAGCTGATGTGAGCATCAGCACACAACCAGAGGAAGAACAGTGCAAAGGCATTGGATCATAAAAACAACTGACTAATTCAAAGCTCAAATGTGAAGGAGTTATGATTTCCAATTCAAGTGATGAGAAGCAAACGTTGTGATTAAGGATGGATAACTTGAGTAGGCTTCAGGGTGCAACCGGTGGCAATTTGATTGGTCGAGATCCAACTCAAGTTTAAAACAATGTCTGAGCTGGAAGGATGGATTCTAGGATCTTATTGAGGTTTGTGAGTACTCGCAAAATATTGAATCAAGAGACTCGAAATGACAGTGACAAAGGATGTCAACAGAGATTGCTAAAAATATGGAATTAACCATAGTGGCAGAAGGCAAGGAATTCATGAGCATTAGGCTGCTGAGGATTCCCATAAAACCGAATAGCATTCCGAAGAATTTTGTGAAACACATGAACAACTAAGGATGAATGAATCCTCGATAAGTGTGAGGAATAATTCATAGGGGTATTCATACGGCAAATACCTATGAAGCAATGTCACAAGGAATTCTTAGAAAATCAGACAATAATTCAATGCATCTTGTAATAACAAGAGCAGTTGGGAATGAAAATAAGATCGACAGGTGTATGTATTTATCCATAGGGATATATCGGTGATACGGGATTGCAAAAGCGACGACCATAGAGTCTCGAGAGAACTTCAGAGAGTATCTTTTGAATCCTCTAGTGTAGCAAGCGATCATCTGGAGTGAGGGGCTCTCCGGGCGGAAGTATTTCGAGAACCTAAAGTTATATTTTAGCAAAATCACTTAACCCAAGTAGAAGAGAGATCAGAGTCCTAGAGCATAAACCAGAAACAAAAGATCCTAATACCACCCAATGGTGACGTGGTCCCGTAAGCCAGACAACCATGTTAGTAAAAGTTTTCAATGACTAGACTCAACTTCGGCCAATGAGTTGGAAAGGGGGATTCTTACAGGCATTCGGCTCTGATACCAACTTGTGACGCCCCCGATTTGACCGTACACTAATCATGCATGCAAATGTGTACGACCAAGATCAGGGACTCACGAGTGGATATCAGAACACAACTCTAGACACAAATTAAAGATTATACAAGCTTCATATTACAAGCCAGGGTCCTCGAGGGCTCGAATACATAAGCTCGATCATAAACGAGTCAGCGGAAGCAACAGTATCTAAGTACAGACATAGGTTAAACAAGGTTCCATAAGATGGCTAGCACAAACATGGGTATAGATCGAAGAGGCATAGGCCTCCTGCCTAGGATCCTCCTAAACAACCCCTGGTCATCGACAGACTCCATGTAGTAGTAGGCTCCGACAGGGTAGTAGTAGTGGTGGCAGTGGTATCTGACTCCTAGGCTCCGCCATTTGGTTGCATCATCTTAGAAGAAGGTAAAAGGGGAAGCAAAGCAACCGTGAGTACTCATCCAAAGTACTCGCAAGCAAGGATCTACACTACATATGCATTGGTATATGTATAAAGGGGTAATATCTGTGGACTATACTGCAGAATGCCAGAATAAGAGGGAGACAACTAGGCCTATCGAAGATTATGCTTCTGGCGGCCTCCATCTTGCAGCAGTAGAAGAGAGTAGATGGTAAGTTCACCAAGTAACAACATATAGCATAATCCTACCCGGCGATCCTCTCCACATCACCCTGTGAGAGAGCACACCGAGTTGTATCTGGAACTCATCTGGGTGTGTTTTATCAAGTATCCAGTTCTAGTTGTCACGAGGTCAGAATAAAACTCCGGGTCATCGTGTTACCATGGACACGGCTATTTGAATAGATTATTTCCCTCCAGGGGTGCACCACATTACCCTACACACTTGATCCCTCTGGCTGGACACACTCTACTGGGTAATGCCCGACCTCGAAAGATCAACACATCGCAGCTCTAACTAGGCACGGTAGAGAGGTCAGCATGCCGGTCTAAATCCTAAGCGCGCAGGGGTCTGGGCTGATAAGTCTCCAACATATCTATAATTTTTTATTGTTCCATGCTATTATATTATCTGTTTTGGATGTTTAATGGGCTTTATTATACACTTTTAAATTATTTTGAGGACTAACCTACTAACCCAAGGCCCAGTGCAAATTCCTGTTTTTTTGCCTATTTCAGTGTTTTATAAAAAAGGAATATCAAACGGAGTCCAAATGGAATGAAACCTTCGGGAGGATCGTTTTTGGAACAAACGCAACATAGAAGACTTGGAGTACATGCCAGGGAAGCCACGGGGTGGCCACGAGGCAGGGGCGCGCCCCCACCCTCGTAGGCCCCCCGTAGCTCCACCGACTTGCTCCTTCCTCCTATATATATCCATGTACCCTAAAAACATCCGAGAGCACCACGAAATGCTAATTCCACTGCCGCAAGCTTCTGTACCCGTGAGATCCCATCCGGGGCTTGTTCCGGAGCTCCACCGGAGGGGAATCGATCCTGGAGGGCTTCTACATCAACACCATAGCCTCTCCGATGAGTTGTGAGTAGTTTACCACAGACCTTCGGGTCCATAGTTATTAGGTAGATGGCTTCTTTTTGTGGTGTGTTTGTCGAGATCCGATGAATTGTGGGTTTATGATCAAGATTATCTATGAATAATATTTAATTATTCCCTGAAATATTTTATGCATGATCTTTTCATGTGTCTTTGAATTAGCAGTTTAGTTTGGCCTACTAGATTGATCTTTCTTGCGATGGGACAAGTGCTTACCTTTGGGTTCAATCTTGCGGTGTCCTTTACTAGTGACAGCAGGGGCAGCAAGGCACGTATTGTATTGTTGCCACCGAGGATAAAAAAATGGGGTTTATAACATATTGCATGAGTTTATCCCTCTACATCATGTCATCTTGATTAAAGCGTTACTCTGTTCTTATGAACTTAATACCCTAGATGCATTTGGATAGCAGTCGATGTGTTGAGTAATAGTAGTAGATGCAGAATCGTTTCGGTCTACTTGTCATGGACGTGATGCCTATATACGATGATCATGCCTAGATATTCTCATAACTATGCGCTTTTCTATCAATATCTCAACAATAATTTGTTCACCCACCGTAGAAATCTGCTATCTTGAGAGAAGCCACTAGTGAAACCTTTGGCCCCCGGGTCTATCCCCCATCATATTAATCTTCCATTAACTATTTATCTTTACTTTACTTTTATTTTGCAATCTTTATAACAAAAATACGAAAAACATTTATCTTATTATCTCTAGCAGATCTCGCTTTTGCAAGTGGCCGAGAAGGGATTGACAACCCCTTTATCGCGTTGGTTGCAAGGTTCTTATTTGTTTGTGTAGGTACAAGGGATTCGCGTGTAGTCTCCTACTGGATTTATACCTTGGTTCTCAAAACTTGAGGGGAATACTTACGCTACTGTGCTGCATCACCCTTTCCTCTTCAAGGGAAAAACAATGCAAGCTCAAGAGGTAGCAAGAAGAATTTTTGGCACCGTTGCCGGGGAGATCTACACAAAGTCATATAGCAAGTACCCATCACAAAGTCTTATCCCTCGCATTACATTATTTGCCATTTGCCTTTCGTTTTCCTCTCCCCCACTTCACCCTTGCCGTTTTATTCGCCATCTTATTTGCTCCGTGTGCTTTATCGTTTGCTTTGCCGTCATGGCTAGTCCCTTATCTGCTCCTTTGTCTCCCGAGTTTGAAGTTCTTCACTTCAAACAAAGGCAAGGAGAAAACTTAAAATATGCTTGGTATAGGATGATGTAATCTTATCGTAATTGCACCTTAGAGGTGAATTTTAGAATTTTACTTTGCAATTTTTTTGTTGGACTAAATATGTCCCATGGACAACTCATGGATTGCGTTGCCAAAGGTAATTTTATCGAAATTGATCCCAGTATTGCGCATGAAATTACAGATGGAATAGTGGGAACACTACCTCAACAAAAGGGGTTACATCATACCTAGGAAGAGACACAAGTTTTTTAGAAAATTTGTGAAGTAACATTTTTTTTACAAAAGTCTCTTGAACCTCTTAAGAGTGTTAGTGGAAATCTTCACCGCATCAATATGTTGATCACCCTTTGCAATAAGCGGTTGGATTCCTTAGATCTAAAAATTTCTGAATATGAAGGGAAACGCAAGGAACCTCCCGGATTCGAACATGACCTCGCTAAAAAATAAAGACCAAAGATGGCAATACCTAGATCTATTCTTGTATCATGCCTAGCTACGGGCATTAAACGATCTCGCTTGTTGGGTGGAAACCCAATTTTATTTACTTTGCTTTTACTTCTGTTTAGTAATAAATAATTCATCTAGCTTCTGGTTAGATGTGGTTTTGTGTTTTAATTAGTGTTTGTGCCAAGTAGAACCTTTTGGAAGACTTGGGTGAACTCTTTGCGATCTTCCTGTAAAAAACAGAAAATTTTGCGCTCACGAGATTTGCTGCCATCTTTTACTAGGGAGTGCTTTTAAGTTGATTCTGTTTGCAGATGATTAATATACAAATTCCTCACATACACCAGTGTATTTAAAAAATGAGATTTACAGAAGTATTCGAAAGTTACAGATTGCTGCAGACTGTTCTGTTTTTGACAGATTCTGTTTTTCGTGTGTTGATTGCTTATTTTGATGAATCTATGAGTAGTATCGGGCGGTACGAACCATAGATAAGTTGGAATAATGTAGGTTTAACACCAATATGAATAAAGTATGAGTTCATTACAGTACCTTAAAGTGCTGGTTTGTTTTCTTATACTAACGGAGGTCACGAGATTTTCTGTTATGTTTTGTGTTGTGAAGTTTTCAAGTTTTTGGGTAAGGATTTGATGGGCTATGGAACAAAGAGTGGCAAGATCCTAAGCTTGGGGATGCCCAAGGCACCCCAAGGTAAAATTCAAGGTCAACCGAAAGCCTAAGCTTGGAGATGCCCCGGGAAGGAATCCCCTCTTTCGTCTTCGTCTATCGGTAACTTCACTTGAGACTATATTTTTATTCACCACATGATATGTGTTTTGCTTGGAGCGTCATGTATGATTTGAGTCTTTGATTTGTAGTTTACCACAATTATCCTTGCTGGACACACCTTTTGAGATAGATACACATGAATCGGAATTTATTAGAATACTCTATGTGCTTCACTTATATCTTTTGAGCTAATATAGTTTTGCTCTAGTGCTTCACTTATATTTTTTTAGAGCATGGTGGTGGTTTTATTTTATAGAAATTATTGATCTCTCATGCTTCACTTAAATTATTTTGAGAGTCTTTTAGAACAGCATTGTAATTTTCTTTGGTTATAAAATTAGTCCTAATATGATAGGCATCCAAGATGGGTATAATAAAAACTTTCATAAAAAGTGCATTGGATATTATGAGAAGTTTAATACTTGGTGATTGTTTTGAGATATGAGGATGGTGATATTAGAGTCATGCTAGTAGGGTAGTTGTGAATTTGAGAAATACTTGTGTTGAGGTTTGCATGTCCCGGAGCATGCACGTATGGTAGCCGTTGTGTGACAAATTTGAAGCATGAGGTATTTCATTGATTGTCATCCTTTGTGTGGAGGTCGGGATCGCGCGATGGTTAAATCCTACCAACCATTCCCCTAGGAGCATGCATGTAGTACTTTTTTTGATGACTTGTAGATTTTTGCAATAAGTATGTGAGTTCTTTATGACTAATGTTGAGTCCATGGATTATACGCACTCTCACCCTTCCACCATTGCTACCCTCTCTTGTACCGCGCAACTTTCGCTGGTACCATACACCCACCATATACCTTCCTCAAAACAGACACCACACCTACCTATCATGGCATTTCCATAGCCATTCTGAGATATATTGGCATGCAACTTTCCACCGTTCCGTTTATTATGACATGCTTCATCATTGTCATATTGCCATGCATGATCATGTCGTTGACATCGTATTGGTGGCAAGGCCACCATGCATAATTTTTCATACATGTCACTCTTGATTCATTACACATCCCGGTACACCACTGGAGGCATCCATTTAGAGTCATACTTTGTTCTAGTATCGAGTTGTAATCTTTGAGTTGTAAATAAATTGAAGTGTGATGACCATCATTATTAGAGCATTGTCCCAAATAAAAAAAGGAAAGGCCAAAGAAAAAAAAGGCCCAAAAAAAGGGAAAAAGAAAAAAAGAAAAAAGGGACAATGGTACTATCCTTTTCCACACTTGTGCTTAGAAGTAGCACCATGATCTTCATGATAGAGATTCTCTTGTTTTGTCACTTTCATATACTAGTGGGAATTTTCATTATAGAACTTAGCTTGTATATTCCAACGATGGGCTTCCTCAAATGCCCTAGCACTTCGTGAGCAAGCAAGTTGGATTCACACCCACTTAGTTTCTTTTGTTGAGTTTTCATACATTTATAGCTCTTGTGCATCCGTTGCATGGCAATCCCTACTCACTCACATTGATATCTATTGATGGGCATCTCCATAGCCCGTTGATACGCCTAGTCGATGTGAGACCATCTTCCTCTTTTGTCTTCTCCACAACCACCACTCTATTCCACCTATAGTGCGATGTCCATGGCTCACGCTCATGTATCGCATGAAAGTTGAAAAAGTTTGAAAAAATTTAAGTATGAAACAAGTGCTTGGCTGAAACCGGGGTTGTGCATGATTTGAGTATTTTGAGTGACGAAGATGGAGCATAGCCTAACTATATGATTTTGTAGAGATGAACTTTCTTTGGCCATGTTATTTTGAGAACACATGATTGCTTTGTTAGTATGCTTGAAGTATTATTACTCTTATGCCAATATTAAACTTTTGTGTTGAATCTATTGGATCTGAACATTCTTGCCACAATAAAGAAAATTACATTGAGAATTATGTTGGGTAGCATTCCACATCAATTTTTTTGATTTTATCACTTACCTACTCGAGGACGAGCAGGAATTAAGCTTGGGGATGTTTGATACGTCTCCAACATATCTATAATTTTTTATTGTTCCATGCTATTATATTATCTGTTTTGGATGTTTAATGGGCTTTATTATACACTTTTATATTATTTTTGGGACTAACCTACTAACCCAAGGCCGAGTGCAAATTGCTGTTTTTTGCCTATTTCAGTGTTTCGCAGAAAAGGAATATCAAACGGAGTCGAAATGGAATGAAACCTTCAGGAGGAACATTTTTGGAACAAACGCAACACAAAAGACTTGGAGTACATGCCAGGGAAGCCACGGGGTGGCCACGAAGCAGGGGGCATGCCTAGGGGGGTAGGCGCGCCCCCATCCTTTTGGGCCCCCCGTAGCTCCACCAACATGCTCCTTCCTGCTATATATATCCATGTACCCTGAAAACATCCAAGAGCACCACGAAACCCTAATTCCACCACTGCAACCGTCTGTACCCGTGAGATCCCATCTTGTGGCCTGTTCTGGAGCTCCACCTGTCGGGGAAACTGATCCACGAACACCTATGGGACCGGCGGGCCGAGTCCCTTTCGGTTTGGCGGGGGCGGAGATCGCACGAAGAGCAGATCGAGGTGAAGCACACGAGCAGTTTACCCAAGTTCGGGCCGC
This sequence comes from Secale cereale, assembly GCA_902687465.1. NCBI lineage: Eukaryota > Viridiplantae > Streptophyta > Magnoliopsida > Poales > Poaceae > Secale > Secale cereale. Next base: position 326,915,953 of record LR738712.1, read on the forward strand.
ACGGATGCGTAAAACCTACTCCTGCTTTGTGGTTTGTATTGAGTTCTTGCTCAGGAGCGCTGAGTTCTATAGTACACACCAGCAGCTAACGAGCCAGAGCGTGAGAGTGTTCGGACCCCTCTCTACGTTGCGCATGGGCCTCCTTTTATATGCTCAAGGGGTCACCGACAGGTGGCAACGCAGATGAGGGTAAAAATGGGAAAGTATTGCGGTTGGTAGAGCTACCTGTACATTGTATCATACCTAACCCTGACGGCAGGGGACAAGAGCATTAAATGCTCGTCTGTGTCGCCCAAACAGTGCAAAAAGGGGCCGTTAGGGACGCCACCGTTCGCCACGACAGCAACCTTGTCAGCGCCGCTAGCCACCGTGTACTGCTGGCTGCACAGCCTCCCGCCATGTACGCCTGGAAGGGTCCCATAGCGACACGTGAGTGGACGCGCTGGAGTGTGGGTACAGAGTGGTAGCTTGTCACGGCAAGCGTCTTGCCGCGGTCGTTGTCTTGTCGGGTCCGGGAGCTTGCCGCTCACCGGGCCTTGCCGGGACGCGTGGCGCGTCGCGGCAAGTTCCTTGAGATGCTTTGGTTGTCCTTCCCGGCAAGCTCCTCTTGCCGGGGTCTTGTCTTCTTGGCTTGAATACTTTGTTCTTGAATGGCTCCAAAGGAACCACGGAGGACCTTGGCTGCCACCCGGCAAGCCCTGCCGCAGGGTGCTGCGACTGTCCGTGCACAAGTTCGGGATACTAAGGGTACCCCTACTATAGTACACCGACAGGAGCCCCCGGGCCTGGGCCATACACGGTGCCGAGCGCTGTTGGGCTAGGCCCAAAACAGAGCATGGGCACGCGCGGCCTGGGTTGCGCCGTATCTTACTCCGTATCCACCGCGCCCTCCCCGAACGGCATGCGTTGATTGTGGCATCGTGGGAGAGATTGTGGGCGGTTTCTTTATTCGGAAATGCGGAACGTCCGCCCCCTCCCCCCTTATAAGCAAGGGAAACAGGGGCAGTTCGTCCATCCGCCCGTTGCTACTCCAACCTCGAAATCCTCCGCCGCTCCCCTTCTTCCCAGAGCTGAAAGAGAGCAGCGCTCCGCCCCCCATCGCCACCAGCACCACCAATGCCGCCGACCTCCCTCACCACTTCCGCCATGGCTCCGAAAACCGACAAGGGGAAGGGCACGAAGTCGGACGAGGCACAGCGGCTCGCGGCGCTACGAAAGGAGCGAGCTATCTTCCCCCCAAGCTTGCCGCGAGGGAGCTGAGGGAGAACTACTACCTCTTCTGGTCGGGGGAGACGCGGGCGCACCCGCACATGAAGGTACTTCCAGCCGTCGCTTGGAAAACTGCTCCAACTGGATACCCTTTCTTCTCCTTGTTCTTCTACTGCGGGCTCTGCCCGCCTTTCTCTGAATTCTTCTGTGACATTATGAACACCTATGGGCTCCGCCTCCTTGACTTCACCCCCAACGCCGTTCTGACCATGGCAGTTTTCGCACATCTCTGCGAAAACTTTGTCGGAGTCCATCCCAATGTAGCCCTTTTCCGCCACTTCTTTATGCCCCGAGTTGAGAGAGGAGAGCCTTTATTCGGCGGAGTCTCCTGGATCTCGAGGGCCCACAAGAAGGAAGCTTATCTGGAGGAAGAGCTCCGTGGCAAGTGGGAGGAGTGGAGGGCAAACTGGTGCTGGATCGTAGAGGAGAACCCGCAGCCATTTACCGCCTGGCGCCAAACCCCAGTAGTGCGCAGCAGCGACTCGAGCAACGTGGCCCCGGAAGACGCTAGGCTAAAGATTGCCGTCGCCCGGATCCAACGCCTCAGGCTTGCCGGGCTCACTGTAGGCGCAGTTGGCGCAGATTTCCTTCGCCGCCGCATCGCCCCCCTGCAGGAGAGGAAGAGGCCCGCCTGGGAGTTCGAGAATGCGGCGGACATCATGAGGCTGCGTCCTGGCCTCAACTTCAACTTCACTGTCCTGGAGCTCAATGCGATGCTCCAGGAGCTGTTCAAGTACGACCCCGATTATCCCGAAGTGTTCAGGTTGCCGAGGGGTGTCGTTCCGCTGTGCAACAACTCCGCGCTCAGCCGCATCCGTGCAATGATGCCGCTGTGCGACTCTAATGGGATCGACCCAACTTGGCAAGAGCCTGCAGATGACGCCGTGCAGGAGTTCTTTGACACCTTGGAAGAAGTGCCGATCCGCTCCGATGAGAAGAAAGGCCTCACCCGCGACACCACTGACACGGAGCTGGCGCGCATCGTCACTAGGCTGGAAGAGGCGGCGGCAGCTGCAGCCGCGGGCGAGTTCGGATTCACCGTACAGGAGGCGGAGGCAGCAAAGGCGGCAAGCCTTGCTGAGCGAGGGGAGCTTGCCGGCGAGGAGGATCCTGCCGGGCAAGACGTCGAGTCGAGCGAGCCCGCCGAGCAAGGCGTCGAGACGAGCGAGCCCGCCGAGGATACGAGCGGTTCGTTGGAGATCGACTCCTCCTCCTCCTCATCTTCAGGCAGCTCACCGCTAGGAGAGGCCCCAGCTCCACCAAGAAGGCATCTCCGCAAGGCCGGGGACGTACCGGAGCGGCAGACGGGTCAACAGCCGCCGCGCCGCGCGACACGCTCCACCGCGGCAAGCAAGGTTGCCGCGGGAGCACCTCGCGCTTCTGCGGCAACTGGAGCGGGGTCTTCCCAGACCGCCGCTTCTGCTCCTGCCGCTCCTCACGCCACGGCGGCAGCTGGAGCGGGGTCGTCTCAGACCACCGCCACTGCTCCCATCAAGCGGCCAAGGGAGCCTACTCCTCCGCCTCCTCGCGCCGGGCGTGAGCCGGACTTCGACTTCTCCGCGCTTAGCTCCGACGAGGAAGAAGAAAAGTAAGATTCTTGTTGTTCTTGTATTTCTTCAATTCTTGCTGTTTTGTCTTGTATCTCATTTGCCTTACTCTGAACTTGTTCCTTTTTAGAAGTCTGGCCCAGAGGGCGGCAAAGAGAGCCAAGGTCCCGGTGATTGTCATCGAGGACGAGCCCACCGTGACAGCAGGGGGTGCGCCCGAGACAAACGTGCCGGACCCGGCAACTAATCTTCAGAGCAGTCCCCGGCGCAACCCCCAACATAAGTGTACGGTTCACTTTCCGCTGTTAGGCGCGCGTGGGTATTCTTTCTTTGCTGATATCTTGATTGTTGGTTTGTGTAGGAGCAGAGCAGCCCCACCAGGAGCGCCCGGAGACCCCCCGACGTGCCATCTGCTTCAACTATGCTGCCAAGGGGGAGTTCTCCGGCAAGGGAGAGTCCTCCGGCGAGGGGGAGCTCTCCGGCAAGGGGGAGTTCTCCGGCAAGGGAGAGTCCTCCGGCAAGGGGGAGCTCTCCGGCGAGGGACAGCACCAGCGGCCCTCCGCCGGCGGAGACCACGACTGTGCCGCCAAGGGAAAGCTCTCCGGCAAGGGAGCCTGCCGAGGAGCCGGCTCACGCAGGTAATCCTCTCGCTTCAAACTTCCCTTGGGCTTTTCTTCTTTTGATTCTTCTTTTTGGATATTTGCTTGACTGTTTTTCTCCCCTTTCCGGCCGTCAGACCCATCCGATGCGGAGCCTATGGAGATGGAGGTCGCTCTCGAGGAGAATACGCGCGGCAACACCGGCGACGCCGCTGCCACCGAAGAAGCGGCCGGTGCTGACGATCCCGCCGGCGACGAGGCCGCCAAGGCTGCCGCCGCAGCAGCTGGCGAGGGGTCCGGCGATCGCACTTACGGCCCTGAGGCCGCAGGAGCGCCAGGCGCTACGCCGACCGCCGATCCCTCCGCCGCTGCCGCAGCGCCAGGCTCCGAAGAGCCCCAGCCAGGCGTCTACCTGAAGGCCGGGGATGGCGTCTTCATCAGCCTCCCCTGGGCGTCCATGTCCAGGGCGCCGGTCGAAGGGGAGAGCTTTGACGGAGAAGTGCTCGCCTTCGCTGGGCTGACGCTTGTTGACGCGCTGAGCAGCAGCAGCGGCGAGCTTGAGGAGGAGCGGCTGCTGTGGAAGCTGTTGTCGCTCTACCGCGCCCGGCAGGCCAAGCTGGAGTCCCGCGAGGCGCTTGCCGCGAAGGCGGGAGCGGACATCGAGAAACGCACAGAGGAGCACCGGGGTCTCAACCAAGCAGCTCCCCGATCCCTGGCAGAGGAGCGGGAGCAACTTGCCGAGGAGCAGCAGGCCTTCTTTCTCGAGAAGGCTGAGGTCGAAGAACAGCAGCGGCTTGCCGCTAAGAAGCTGTCCACGCGGGAGGGCGAGCTCGCGCAGCGGAAGGTCAACCTCGACAGCCACGAGGAGGAGCTTGCCGCGCGCGAGCGATCACTTGGCGGAGCCCTCAAGCAAGCAGAGGACGCTGCCGCAGCTGCCGAGGTCGCCAAGAAGGAGTTGGAGACGAAGGTGGCGCAGCTCGAGGCCGATCTCAAGGCGAGACGTGAGGAGATCGCCGCGCTCAAGCATGAGCGGGAGAAGGACGCCCACAGCAACTCGGAGCTGCAGGTTCGCCTCGCCGAGAAGGGCAAGGAGCTTGCCGCCGCCAAGGACTCCAACGCGGATCTTGAGTTGAAGCTGAGCACTTTTACCAAGACGCTGGACGGCACCAGGTAGCGGGAGGCGGCCTTGAAGGAGGAGATCAAGGCCGAGAAGGCGCTGCTGGCGAGTGCTGCTGCCGTCCAGAACACTTTCAGGGAGACCGTCGAGCACTGGACGGAGGGTCTCGTGAACGCTGCCGCGGATATTGACAAGGAGCTGGCGCAGCTGGGGATGGAGGATATCGGGTATCCCTCCGATGAGAGCCTCCAGCCCAGCGCCAAGCTCACTTTGTTCTTCAAAGGCGTGGCGACGGCCCTCCAGCTACTCCGGGAGAGGATCCTAAAGCAGCTGTCCGACGAGTCACGCAAGCTCAGCACGGGAGCTCTCCAAAAGGTGTTGATGAAGGTGGCATTCCGCAACCCGGGCCTCAACCTCACCAACATCCTCAAGTCCCTGCCTCAGGATGCTGATCTGGAGGCGCTCAAGGCCCTTGTCGCACCCATTGTGGACAAGGTGAGCGGGATAAAGAGGGTTGAGGGCGGTCGCGTAGACTAGGCCGCCCGTTTTCTTCTTTCCTTGTCGCTGCCCATCATGTTATGAGAACAATCTGTTAGAGCTGCGACAAGCTATCTTGTAGTACAACTCTATTTTGGGTGGTGATTGCAACGTTATTTCCTTTACTTGATTCCTTCCTTTGTATGTTTCTGCCCTACACTTTTATGGAACTTGCCGGCGTAGGCACCTTAGCCGCGAGCGCTGAGTGCGGGACGTCAGCAGCCTGCCGGCGGTGCCGTTACCGACAAGAAACCTTGTCGCAACTAGTCGCAGCTCACTTAAGTTGAGCGAACTCGAAACAAAGTTGTTGAGCGGACTCGAAACAAAGTTGTTGAGCGGGCTCGAAACAAAGTAAGGGCGCAACTAGCTGTGAGTTGGTTCCTCCGCGCACAGGTCTTCCATACAAAGCATGGTCGTTCAAGGAAGATAACTTAAAAATTTAAAAATCTGATTGTCCAGGCTTTGGCAACTAGGCTTTTCTGTTGTTTGCTTCCCGGCAAGGCGAAACTTTCTTGAATGATGCCTGGTCCATACCACTACCATCTCCTTCCCCCCCCCCCACCCCCCGGCAAACTTGTGGGCGAGGGAACCTTCCTTTCCTTGAGAAAAAAAAGAGAAAGAAGAGAAAATACAGATATGAAGTGTTTCGGCTCGTTATGGCTTACCGGGGGTAGGTGCTGCACAAAGTGTCAGATAACACATGCAAAATATAGAAAGCATGAAATTGACAAGATGTGCGGAGCACATGAGCTTTACTTATGCACGGGGTCTGTGCCCGGCTTTGTACAAAGGATTACATACGATAGCGGCAAGACTTGTACAAAAGGTGGTTGCCGGAACGGGTTCCGACAACCGCTCCTTACGGGTAAAACTTACGAAGATGCTCGATGTTCCAGGAGTTGCTCACCAGAAAGCCATCTTCGGTCTCAAGGCGGACAGCGCCAGGCCTAGTGACTCGTTTCACCCAGTAAGGGCCTTCCCACTTCGGCGTCAACTTGTTAGAATTCTTGGCGGACTTAACGCGCTGAAGAACAAGGTCGCCTTCCTCGAGACTTCTGGCGTTAACCTTGTGGCTATGGTAGCGGCGCAAAGCTTGCTGGTAGCGAGCAGCTCGTACTGTAGCCTGAAGACGGTCTTCCTCAAGGAGCAGCGCATCATCTTGTCGCCGCTGCTCTTGCTCGAGCTCATCATAAGCGAGCACTCGAGGTGACCCGTATACGAGTTCCGTGGGGAGAACTGCCTCTGCTCCATAGACTAGAGCGAAAGGTGCCTGTCCAGTGGCTCGATTTGGCGTCGTCGTGATCGACCAAAGAACCACCGGCAGATCCTCGATCCAGTTCCTTCCGCACTTGTGCAGCCTGTCGAAAGTTCTGGTCTTGAGGCCACGCAGCACTTCAGCATTTGCCCTCTCCGCTTGACCGTTGCTTCTCGGGTGAGCAACATAAGCGAAGCAGACCTTGGCACCAAGATCTTGGACGTACTGCATGAAGGTGCGGCTCGTGAATTGTGTACAGTTGTCGGTGATGATCCTGTTAGGGATCCCGAAGTGGCAAACAATCGACCTGAAGAACTTGACTGCTGACTGTGCGGTGACCTTCCTCACTGCTTCCACTTCCAGCCACTTTGTGAACTTGTCGATTGCAACGTACAAGTACTCAAAGCCCCAGACTGCGCGGGGAAAGGGGCTGAGGATGTCGAGCCCCCAGACTGAAAATGGCCAGGATAAAGGGATCGTCTGGAGAGCTTGAGCTGGCTGGTGTATCTGCTTGGAATGGAACTGGCACGCTTCACACTTGGTTACCTGTGCAGTTGCATCCTGGAGGGCTGTCGACCAAAAGAAACCTTGCCGGAATGCTTTGCCGGCAAGTGCTCTTGCGCCAATGTGGTGACCACATATGCCTCCATGTATCTCTGCCAACAGCTTTTGTCCGTCTTCCCGGCGAATACACTTCAATTTCACACCGTTGAGTCTTCTTCTGTACAGTGTGTTGTCGACAAACTGGTACATAATTGACTGTCGGGCTACTCTTTCTGCTTCTTCTTGCTCTTCGGGAAGTTCTCCTGTCTGAAGGAAACGGACAATCTGATGTGCCCATGCTGGAGCTTGTGGCTCGACAACAAGGACTAAAGGCACATCTGCTGCTGCAGGAACGTCCTCTTCTACGGTGAGAGCCTGCGGCTCAGCCGGAGCTTGACGTTCCCAGGCAAGCTTGCCGGAGCAAAACTTGTCGGGAGCGTCTGCTCCAACGGAACAAACCCTGGGGCTTGCCGGAGCAGACTGCTCCTCAGCACTCTTGGTTTTGATCTTGGGGACCTTCTTGGCGGCGGCTTCGGGAAGCTCTGCCGGAAGATAGTCACCAGAAATCAACTTCCTCTTCTTGCTCTGTCCAGTTGATGGCGTTACGGACGGTTGAGTTAGCTTGAGCACAAAGATCCATGGTTCCACAGGTAACTTAAGTGCGGCGCACTTTGACAGGCCATCGGCGATGTCGTTCTGAGCTCTTGGAACATGCTCCATCTGTAGGCTGTCAAAGTGCTCTTCAAGCTTTCTCACTTCATCAACGTAGGCTTCCATCAACGGACTCTGATAATTCTTGTTCACTTGGCGGACGACAAGCTGCGAGTCACCCCTGACAATGAGCTTCTTGATCCCAAGGTCTGCCGCGATCCTGAGACCGGCAAGCAAACCTTCATACTCTGCGGTATTGTTTGTTGCTTGCTCCTTGGGAAAGTGCATCTGGACTACGTACTTCAGGTGCTCTCCGGTGGGTGCGACAAGCAGCACGCCAGCACCGGCGCCTTGCAGCGAGAAGGCACCATCAAAGTACATCAGCCACTCTTTGCTTGCTTCCTTGACGGGGATGCTCGTTTCTGGAATTTCTTCATCTGGTGTTGGCGTCCACTCTGCTATAAATTCTGCCAATGCTCTGCTTTGGATAGTTGAAGTGCTCTCAAACTTGAGGCCAAAGCTTGACAGTTTCAGTGCCCACTCAACAATCCTGCCTGTTGCTTCTGGATTCTGTAGTATCCTCTTCAGCGGAAAGCGAGTGACAACTGTGATCTCATGTGCTTGGAAGTAATGGCGCAGCTTTCTCGAGGCCATGATAAGGCCGAAAAGCAATTTCTGCACACCAGAGTACCTTGACTTAGCCCCCTGCAGAAGGGAACTGACAAAGTAAACTGGGCGTTGCACCATTCTCTTCCATATCTCCTCTTGCGCTTGCGCAGATCCATCTTCGTCGGGACCAGAGCTTGTCGGGGAAGCCCCCTGCTTGTCACTGGATGTGCTTGCCGCAGTTGCTGGCGCATCATCTGCCTCCCTCTCCGCTACTAACGCAACACTAACCACTTGATTGCTTGCCGCTAGATACAGCAGCAACTTATCTTGTGGCTTAGGTGCGACAAGTATTGGAGTGGACGATAGGTATCTCTTCAAGTCTTGCAGCGCAGCCTCCGCTTCAGGAGTCCATTTCATTGGACCTGCCTTTTTCAATATTTTGAAAAACGGTAGGGTGCGCTCAGTAGACTTAGAGATAAACCTGCTGAGAGCAGCCACGCAACCGGCAAGTCTTCGTACATCCTTGACGCGCTTTGGTGCTTCAATCTGCTCGATGGCCTTGATCTTGTCGGGATTGGCTTCAATTCCCCGCTGAGACACGAAGAACCCGAGAAGCTTGCCGGAAGGGACTCCAAACACACACTTCTCGGGGTTGAGCTTGAGATGGATCTTGCGCAGATTTGCAAAGGTCTCATCTAAATCTTGAATCAGAGTTGTCCTGTCCCTGCTCTTGACCACTATGTCATCCATGTAGGCTTCCACATTTCTGTGAATTTGTGGCTCAAAAGCTGTATATACTACTCTTGCAAATGTTGAACTAGCATTCTTCAAACCGAAAGGCATCCGTATGAAACAGTACGTGCCACATGGAGTGATGAATGCGGTCTTCTCCTCATCCTCTTCTGCCATGAAGATTTGATGGTATCCGGAGTATGCATCGAGAAATGAAAGCAGGTCACATCCGGCCGTGGAGTCAACAATCTGGTCAATGCGCGGCAAGGCAAATGGGTCTGTGGGACAAGCTTTATTCACATCAGTGAAGTCGATACAAAGCCTCCATTTCCCGTTTGCCTTGCGCACGACTACAGGATTGGCCAACCACGTAGGATGGAGCACTCCTCTGACAAGGCCTGCTGCTTCCAACTTCTTGATCTCTTCTGCGATGAATTCTTGGCGCTCCACTACTTGTTTCCTGACTTTCTGCTTGACGGGCCGCGCATGAGGACAGACGGCAAGATGGTGCTCAATTGCTTTCCTGGGAACACTGGGGATGTCAGACGGTTGCCACGCAAACACGTCGACGTTCGCCCGCAGGAAAGTAATGAGCACGCTTTCCTATTTAGGGTCAAGGGTGGCACTGATGGTGAAGGTACCACCAGTGCCGTCCTCCTTGGCGGACACCTTCTTGGTCTCTGGCGGAGCTGCCATTGCCTTCTTACACTTGCCGGTGGAGCTCGATGGTGCGTCCTCGACGGTAGCGCAGCACTCCGAAGAGGTGCGCTTGCCGGAGTGGGCATCAGAGCTCTTGCCGGACTTGGTCTTCTTCTTCCCCCCGGGAGCTTCAGCGGCAAGTGACTTTCTATCTATTGCGGCTGCTGCTTCCTTGTAGATCTTGTCGGCGCAGATAAGTGCATCCTTCCTGTCGCCAGGGACAGAGATGACACTTATCGTTCCTAGCATCTTCAACATGTTGTATGCGTAGTGAGAGGCTGCCATGAACTTGGCGAGTGCTGGACGGCCGAGTATCCCATTGTAAGGCAATGGAAAATCGGCAACGTCAAAAGTGACCCTCTCAGTCCTGAAGTTCAGCTCGCCGCCAAATGTCACAGGCAACGTGATCTTCCCCTTCGGCTTGCTCCTTCCCGGGTTGATTCCTTGGAATGTGCCGGTCTCTTCGAGCTCGCTGTCAGGGATCTGGAGTTTTTGGAGTACAGCGGAGGAGATCAGATTCAAGCCGGCCCCGCCGTCAACTAGCATCTTAGTGACCTTGAGGTTGCGGATGGTTGGTGAAACCAACATCGGCAAGCACCCGACCGCAGTTGTGCGATCAGGGTGGTCCTCAATATCAAAGATGATAGGCGTGCTGGACCACTTTAGAAGCTTGCGTGATTCGACAGGTGGTTCTGCCGCATTGACTTCCCGCACCCACTGCTTGAGTTGGCGGTGTGAAGTATGCAGAGAAGCACCACCGTCAATGCACAAGACCTCTGTGGCTTTCTGGAACTCCTGCTCACTGGTCTCAACATCATCCATGTCTTCATCGTCGTCATCATCTTCATCCTTGTCGCGGCCGCGGGGAGGTCTGTCTCCTTGCCGCTGCTTGGCCTTGCTGCGGCGTCCTCCCCGGTCGGGGCGCTTCGTGACGGCTCCTCCGGTACCTCCTTGGGCCTTCTCCTTGTCGCGTCGCTCGTACTCAGCTTTTTGCTGCTCGACGAGCTGCTCGACCCTCTTGCAGTTCTGGAGGTCATGGCCCTTGGTGCGGTGGATCTTGCAGTACTGCTTGTCGGTGCCGTCCTGCTTGTCGGCGGCCGCCACAGCCTGGCAGTTGGTGCATGCGGCAATCTCCTTGCCGGAGCTACCAACTTTGGCTTTCTTGGCGCCACCTTCGTTGCCGGACTGCTCAACGACTAGCACGTCTTTGCCTTTCTTTTTCCTGTTGTTCCGCCGCCGGTTTCTCTTTGCCGGGGCAGCATCCTCACTGTCAGATCCTCCTGCTCCTGTATCCTCTCCATGGAGTTTCCTCCCTTCCTCAGCACGTGCACACTTGTCGGCCAGGGCATACAGCTCGCTAACGTCCCTGATCTTGCACATCGCCATCTCCTCCCGCATCCTGCGGTTATGCACGTTCTGATGGAACGCGCTGATGACCGCGGCAGGGTGGACATCTGGGATGTTTTGCTGTACACGGATGAATCTCTGAATATACTTGCGCAGGGGTTCTCCTTCCTTCTGGGCGAGCAGATGAAGGTCACTTTCTTGGCCATGAGGTTTGTGGCCGCCTGTAAAGGCGCCAACAAACTGATGGCATAGGTCTGCCCAGGAGGATATGGAGTTGTCCGGCAAGTGCATGAGCCAGGACCTGACGTTGGGCCTGAGCACCAGCGGGAAGTAGTTGGCAAGGATCTTGTCTTCCCGCCCCCCGGCAGCTTGCACCGCGATGGTGTAGATGCTGAGGAACTCCGACGGATGCGTCTTGCCATCGTACTTCTCTGGTACGTCTGGCTTGAAATTCTTCATGCCGGGCCACTGGACTTGTCGCAGCTCACGAGTAAACGCAGGACAACCTACCGCGTACGGCAAGTCGCCTGGTTCCCTTGGCGCATGCATGTCGACAGCGGGCCCAGCGCGCTGGTCTTATTGATGTCGCGCTTCTCTTCGGCGCTCGATGCGAGTACGAGCGTCCTCTTGCTGTCGTTCGTGAAGAACTTGGCGCCGATCGCGATGAGCTCGCGGATCTGATGATGCGGTGGAGTCGCTGTCGAGGTGGATCCGACGAGTCGGCGATCTTGGCCTTCGGGGCGGAGAGTGCACGGTGGTTGCACCCCCGCCGGTCTTGTCACCACCGGCTTGCGCCTGGCTGACTTGCCGCAGCTGCGATGTACTCGGCTGCCGTGGAGTGTCGCCGTTGGCGAAGGCGATGAGACTCTGAATGGTGGCCCTCCAGTCGTCGGTCTTGTCTGCCGTTGGAGGGAAGTCTAGGAGAAGTTGAGCTCGTGCCAAAGCTTCTGCTGGAGTGGCGGGTAGCGGTGGCGAACGGTGTGAGGATCGGGATATGCTCGGACTTCTAACTATGTTAGAAGGAGCAGTATCCCGCCCGGGCGACCGTGCCTTGCTCGTGCCGGCATGTTGGCGTGCATGCTGGTCTTGAGCATCCCGAGATCCACCAGCTCGATCTTGGTCTAGCAAACGTATGGTACCGTGAGTACCATGACGCTGCCGGTCCCGCGCCTCCTGAGATGGGCGCAGTGCATGCACGGACGCCGAGGTCTTGGAGTGCGCCCGGTCGTCGTGGGAGCCGGCTACGCCGCCGATGGGCAGCGCAGCCTTGTCCTTGGACCTGGCTGCACCGTGAACTCCCTCGTCGACGCCCGTTCTTCCGTCGGCGTCTAACCCACCAGCCGTTGGCTCCGGCGGTGGTGGGATCGACGCGGACGGAGCGGCCGCCTCCGAAGCCTTCTTCTTCGGCGGCATGTCGATGAAGATGATGATGATCTAGCTCGTGCGAACGCCGGATCAGGTTCACACAACCTCGACGCACCCCTACCTGACGTGCCAAAGATGTCGGGGAAACTGATCCACGAACACCTATGGGACCGGCGGGCCGAGTCCCTTTCGGTTTGGCGGGGGCGGAGATAGCACGAAGAGCAGATCGAGGTGAAGCACACGAGCAGTTTACCCAGGTTCGGGCCGCACGGATGCGTAAAACCCTACTCCTGCTTTGTGGTTTGTATTGAGTTCTTGCTCAGGAGCGCTGAGTGCTACAGTACACACCAGCAGCTAACGAGACTGAGCGTGAGAGTGTTCGGACCCCTCTCTACGTTGCGCATGGGCCACCTTTTTATATGCTCAAGGGGTCACCGACAGGTGGCAACGCAGATGAGGGTAAAAATGGGAAAGTATTGCGGTTGGTACAACTACCTGTACAGTGTATCATACCTAACCCTGAGGGCAGGGGACAAGAGCATTAAATGCCCGTCTGTGTCGCCCAAACAATGCAAAAAGGGGCCGTCAGGGACGCCACCGTTCGCCACGACGGCAACCTTGTCAGCGCCGCTAGCCACCGTGTACCGCTGGCTGCATAGCCTCCCGCCACGTACGCCTGGAAGGGTCCCATAGAGACACGTGGGTGGACGCGCTGGAGCATGGGTATAGAGTGGTAGCTTGTCACGGCAAGCGTCTTCCCGCGGTCGTTGTCATGTCGGGTCCGGGAGCTTGTCGCTCACCGGGCCTTGCCGGGACGCGTGGCGCGTCGCGGCAAGTTCCTTGAGATGCTTTGGTTGTCCTTCCCGGCAAGCTCCTCTTGCCGGGGTCTTGTCTTCTTGGCTTGAATACTTTGTTCTTGAATGGCTCCAAAGGAACCACGGAGGACCTTGGCGGCCACCCGGCAAGACCTGCCGCGGGGTGCTGCGACTACCCGTGCACAAGTTCGGGATACTAAGGGTACCCCTACTCTAGTACACCGACACCACCGGAGGGGGAATCGATCACGGAGGCTTCAACATCAACAACATAGCCTCTCTGATGAGTTGTGAGTAGTTTACCACAAACCTTTGGGTCCATAGTTATTAGCTAGATGGCTTCTTCTCTCTCTTTGGATCTCAATACAAAGTTCCCCTCGGTCTTCTTGGAGATCTATTCAATGTAATTCTTTTTGTGGTGTGTTTGTCGAGATCTGATGAATTATGGGTTTATGATCAAGATTATCTATGAACAATATCTGATTCTTCTCTGAAATCTTTTATGCATGATTTAAATATCTTTGCAAGTCTCTTCGAATTATCAGTTTGGTTTTGCCTACTAGATTGATCTTTCTTGCAATGGGAGAAGTGCTTACCTTTGGGTTCAATCTTGCGGTGTCCTTTCCCAGTGACAGCAGGGGCAGCAATGCACGTATTGTATTGTTTCCATCGAGGATAAAAAGATGGGGTTTATATCATATTGCATGAGTTTATCCCTCTACATCATTTCATCTTGCTTAAAGTGTTACTCTGTTCTTATGAACTTAATACTCTAGATGCATGCTGGATAGCGGTCGATGGGTGGAGTAATAGTAGTAGATGCAGAATTGTTTCGATCTACTTGTCATGGACATGATGCCTATATACAATGATCATGCCTAGATATTCTCATAACTATACGCTTTTCTATCAATTGCTCGACAGTTATTTGTTCACCCACCGTAGAAATCTGCTATCTTGAGAGAAGCCACTAGTGAAACCTATGGCCCCCGGGTCTATCTTCCATCAACTATTTATCTTTACTTTACTTTTATTTTGCAATCTTTACTTTCAATCTTTATACCAAAAATACGAAAACAATATATCTTATTATCTCTATCAGATCTCACTTTTGCAGGTGGCCGAGAAGGGATTGACAACCCCTTTATCGCGTTGGTTGCAAGGTTCTTATTTGTTTGTGTAGGTACGAGGGACTCGCACGATAGTCTCCAATTGGATTGATACCTTGGTTCTCAAAAACTGAGGGAAATACTTATGCTACTGTGTTGCATCGCCCTTTCCTCTTCCAGGCAAAAACAACGCAAGTTCAAGAGGTAGCATGGGCCCATAACCCATTGCACACCTGCATGTTTCGCGGGAGGTCGGTGAGCAGACCTAGCAACTCCATTACAAAGGAAGTTGCGTTATGCAGTCCAACCCGGCGTGTGCCGCTCAGTCGCTCACGTCAAGAAGGCTTCGGCACAAACCACGACGTCGAGTTCCCATAACTGTTCCCGTGTAGTTGGTTAGTGCGTATAGGCCAGTGGCCAGACTCAGATCATATATCCAAACTCGTTAATCGTGTTATTATGAAATAACCGCTGACAACGACCAGGGACCAGGCCACCTCTCAACAGGCTGTCTCAACCTACCCTGTCGCTCCGCCATAAAGAATCACTCGGGGGGCCATCGGGAACCCAGGCCCACCACTACCTGGATGGAACCACTTGTCCTTTCAACCCCACTTCGGAGTCACATGCGGGTACTCTACGGGTCGATCCGACTTTAGTCACATCATGTATCATGTAAAGTAAGTATTTAGTATATATCCGTGATCACCACCCGAAGTGATGACGACCTGATAGTATAGCATGGCAGACGGACAAGAAGATAGGTCCACTGATTGAATACTAACATCCTATACTAAGTATTACGATAGCAGGTAAAGGTATCAATAGTTGTAGCAACAATGATAGGCTATGCAAAAAATAGGAGTTATCGAATCATCAACAGTAGCTAATCTAATGCAAAAATAAGAGAGGAGAGAATGGGCGATATCCTGTGATCAAGGGTGGTTGGCTTGCCTGGAAGCTCGGCAGAGAAGGAGGGGTCGTCGGTGATGTAGTCTTACACAGTGGCATCAGCGCCGGTCTCGGGGTCTACCGGAGAAGAAGAGGGGGGGACAGTAAATACGGAGCAAACAAAGCATCACAAAATATAACAAGGCAATACGCAGTGCCAGGGGTGAGCTATCGCAGGGATATGTGACACTAACAAAGGGGGAAAACATCCGGGAATGTTTTCCTGAAGTTTGTCGTTTTCGGACAGATCAACCGGAGGTGGATTGTTGCACGTTCCCTATGTTAGGGACGTGTTGTGAACGAATGGATTGCGTATACGGATTTGTCTCGTCGTTCTGAGCAACTTTCATGTACAAAGTTTCTTCATCCGAGTTACATATTCTTTTACATTAATTATCAAAATTTTAATTTATTTTTTGACATTTTTATTAATTCGAAAATAAAATAAATTTGCTAAATGCACACAGAAAGTGTACACAACATAGGGTATGTGAGGCTGACAGTGGGGCCAGTGGCTGAGTGAGCAGGTCAACTGTTGACCAGTTGATTGGTCAACAAGTCAACACGGGGCCCACCTATCATTGTCTAGGGCTAGCCCAGTCAGCAGATTGACTGGTCAAACTGAACAGGGGGCCCACCTGTCATTGGCTGATATTTAATAGAGTTTTATTAGCTGGTTTAACTTACAGTGAAGGCCCACATTGTGTTTATCTTATTTCTTTTCTGTTTTACTTTCTCCAGTCTATGCTTTGCACTTAATCCAATTAGCAAATGAGTTTTTTTAAATGTGGAGATGGACACCTAAATAGTATTGCAATATTTGGTGCAGCCAT
Organism: Secale cereale; assembly: GCA_902687465.1. Classification (NCBI taxonomy): domain Eukaryota; kingdom Viridiplantae; phylum Streptophyta; class Magnoliopsida; order Poales; family Poaceae; genus Secale; species Secale cereale. The sequence continues at coordinate 326,931,931 of LR738712.1, forward strand.
AAAAAGTTTGAGAATTATTTGAAGTTATTTGAATTTTTCATAAATGGAAAAGTATTTCAATTGTTGTTTTGGCACTGCGTTAATTGCTTTAGGGCAACTAAGTATTTTATAAAATGTTGGTTTTACCACCATGGTTACCCATGATTTATTTGACACCTTTAGAACATTTTACTTTTAATATATTTTTTATTGTTAGACTTTATTTTCATTTTGAATTCGAACGGGATTTGAATCATCGCGAGATTAACAACAGCAATCGTGGTGACGTGGCATCATTAGTAGAGGGTTACTGTAGTTAATTATCCGGGCGTCACAAAATGCCTATGAATTATTCACTTATTGTTGAGCCATTTGATGTTTGGGGATTTGATTACATGGGACCTTGTCCTTCCTCTAATGGGTATACTCATATTTTAGTTGCTGTTGATTAATGTTACTAAGTGGGTAGAAGCTATTCCAACTAGTAGTGTTGATCACAACACCTCTATTAAAATGCTTAAGGAAGTTATCTTCCCAAGGTTTGGAGTCCCTAGATACTTACTGACTGATGGTGGTTCACACATTATTCATTCATGGTGGTTTCCGTAAAATGGTTGCCAAGTATGATGTTAACCATAGAATTGCATCACCCTATCATCCTCAGTCTAGTGGTCAAGTTGAACTTAGTAACAGAGAAATAAAACTAATGTTGCAAAACACTGTCAATAGGTCTCGAAAGAATTGGTCCAAGAAATTGGATGATGCACTTTCGTCCTACAGAACAACTTACAAAAATTCTATGGGTATGTCTCCCTATTAAATGGTTTATGGAAAAGCTTGTCATTGGCCTCTTGAGGTAGAACATAAAGCTTATTGGGCAATTAAAGAACTCAAGTATGATTTCAAACTTGCTGGTGAAAAGAGGTTATTTGATATTAGCTCACTAGATGAATGGAGAACCCAAGCTTATGAAAATGCCAAGCTATTCAAAGAAAAAGTTAAAAGATGGCATGATAAAAGAATCCAAAAGCGGGAATTCAAAGTGGGTGCATATGTTTTATTGTACAACTCTCACTTTAGATTCTTTGTAGGAAAACTTCTCTCTAAATGGGAAGGACCTTATGTTATCGAAGAAGTTTATCATTCTAGAGCCATCAAAATAAATAATGCCGAAGGTACAAACCCGAAGGTGGTCAATGGTCAAAGAATGAAACATTATATCTCAGGTACTTCTATTAATGTTGAAAGCAATATTATCCAAACCATGACACCGGAGGAACACATAAAAGAAACCCTCTGGAACGCTCTAGAATCGTGAAACAAAGGAGGTACGTGATACGGTACGTAAATGGATTCCAAAAAATCCACAAAAATATTTTTTGTAAATTTTGAAATATTAGAAAAATTAGTAAAATAAGAAGCAACCACGAAGGCATCCCAGGTGGGCACAAGCCTCCCGGGTGCGCCAGGCTTGCCAGGCGCGCCCAGGTGGGTTGTTCCCCCCTCGGGTACCTTTCGGACTTTGTTTTTCACCCATTTGCTTGTTTCCCAAGATAAAAATCTTTATATACCCCCCGAACCTATTGACCTCCATATCGCGGAGAAATCTTCTATTTTCTTTTCTTGCTGTTTTCCGACAAATCTGTCAGGCTAGGCATCATGTCTTGTTCCTCCTCCAACAATGTAGAAGCTAGCAAGGGTGACAAGAGTAAGGAAACTTTTGCAGATGAAGTTCTAGCAGTAGAGCGAGATTTGCCCGCAGAGGAAGAAGAGTATATCCTCCAACTATATTATGAACATCTGACCCCCACTGAATTTGAAGCTTTTAGGGTCTTTGAAATGGTTCATGTTCAAAACAAATATCTCACTCGCAAAAATATTCTATTGCAAGAGAAAATCATTGCCCTTCAGAGCATCATCCGTAGACTGGAGAATCTCTTGATCCTGAAGGACAACCTCTCTACTACTTCATCACCACCACCAACACCTTATTCACCACCAACGAAAAATTGAGTATCGTGTATGGGCACTCCCCTTGGCCTGAGCCAAGCTTGGGGGAGGTGCCCCAGTATCGTATCACATTACTATCTTTGCATTTATATACCTTAGTTTGATATTTAGTTATGTTTTTGCATTAGTTGAATAAAAGTTTAGTTCGATCTTTCTTTGAGATTTTTCTTAGTGATCTATCTATCTATGTAATCGTGTGTGAGATATATAATAAAGTTAGTTTGAGTTTTTCTTTCTTCACCTTCTTTGTTTCAATAAAAATAAAGGAAATAAATGAAAAAGATCATATGCTAAACTTATGGTATGTAATGGCATCACATAAGGAAAAGTATAAGTAGTAAAATTTATTGGAGATTGACAAGCATATCATTCTTCAATGATGCAATTCATGAAAGAATTAATAAGGGAAGAGAAGATTCCCATGCAAATATACTATCTTGGACATCTTTTGTGACTGTGAGCCCCCATCAAAATATTATATGCCAAAACGGTTGACGTTGGACAAGGAAGACAACGTAATGACTTATGTTTTCATATTAACATAGAAGTTATATTGTCATAGATCCTTTAACATGTGGTGCTTGCCTAATATCTTTTCTAGCCAATAATTCTGCACTAAGTAGAGATACTACTTGTGCATCCAAAAATCCTTAAACCCAAATCTTTTTCGAGAGTCCACCATACCTACCTATGGATTGAGTAAGATCCTTCAAGTAAGTTGTCATCGGTGCTAAAAGGCAATAAAAATTGCTTCTAAATGTGTAAGATCATTCAGTGTAAGAGAAAATTGGACGTTGTACGAACTTGTGATGGCAAAGAATAAAAGCGTCGGCCTCCATAATAAAGGTTTCTATCATAAGGGGTAATATAACATGACGTTCTTTTGCACTAAGAGATTGAGCATACAAATAAAAAGGCATATGACAACCTCTGCTTCCCTCTGCGAAGGGCCTATCTTTTACTTTTATGCAAAGAGTCAAATTATTTCTCTCTTTACCTTTTTATTTTGTCTTTTGGCAAGCATCATGTGGTGAGTAAAGATCTAGGCACATATATCCAGCTGAATATGGGTGAGCATGAGTAATTATTGTTGACATCACCCTTGAGGTGAGTATGTTGGGTGGCGAAACCATAAGCCCCTATCTTTCTATGTGTCCGGTTGAAACTTTTTGCTCATGTTTATGCGGTGAGTGTTACAAATCATAGAAGAATATATGATGGTTGAGTATGTGGACTTACCTAAAGGATCTGATATGTGACCGTTCCTGAAAATATGATGAATTTTCATTGCAAGGTTGACCGAGAACATAGTTTGTTGGTTTTCAATGGAGTTTATGCTTTATACTTCAATAGTGTGATGAATTGTTACTTGCTCATGAGAAGTTATATGATAGAGCTATGTGTATTATGTTTTAATAGAGTTTGTTGCTGTTACAATAATATGCGTGATGCTTCTATGTCCGTATTTTGTTTTTATCGACACATCTCTCTCTCTAAGCATGTGGACATGTTTTTCGATTTCGGTTTTCGCTTGAGGACAAGAGAGGTCTAAGCTTGGGGGGTTGATACGTCCATTTTGCATCATGTTTTCCTACTATTATTTATGTTGTTTTCATGCATAATAATGCCTTTTGGAGTACTTCTAATGCCTTTTTGCTCATAATATGCAAGGTTTATATCAAGAGGGAGAATACCGACAGCTCGAAATCTAGACCTGAAAAAGCAACGTAAGGCTAACTATTCTGCACAACTCCAAATGTGATGAAACTTCATGCGGATTTTTTATGGAATATATAAGAATTATTGGAGCAAATAACTACCAGAGGGGGCCCACCAGGTGGGCACAGCCCACCTGGGCGCGCGAGGGAGCCCAGGCACGCCCTGGTGGGTTGTGCCCTCCTCGGCCCACCTCTGGTGCCCATCTTCTGGTATATAAGTCATTTTGACCTAAAATAATTAAGGAGAGGACTTTCGGGATGGAGCGCCGCCGTCTCGAGGCAGAACTTGGGCAGGAGCACTTTTGACCTCCGGCGGAGCAATTCCACCGGGGGAACTTCCCTCCCGGAGGGGGAAATCATCGTCATCATCATCACCAACAACTCTCCCATCTTGGGGAGGGCTATCTCCATCAACATCTTCAACAACACCATCTCCTCTCAAACCCTAGTTCATCCCTTCTGTTCAATCTTTGTACCGGAACCTTAGATTGGTGCTTGTGGGTAACTAGTAGTGTTGATTACATCTTGTAGGTGATTACTATATGGTTTATTTCGTGGAAGATCATATGTTCAGATCTATTATGATATTTAATACCCCTCTAATCATGAACATGTTTATCACTTGTTAGTAGTTACTTTTGTTCTTGAGGTCACGAGAGAAATCTTGGTGCAAGTAATTATGTGAACTTGATATGTGTTCGATATTTTGATGATATGTATGTGAACGTCGACTACATGACACTTCACCATGTTTTTTCCTAAGGGAACGCATTGTGGAGTAGTTATTAGTTGATGGGTTGCTAGAGTGACAGAAGCTTAAACCCTAGTTTATGCGCTACTTCACAAGGGACCGATTTGGATCCAAATGTTTAATGCTATGGTTAGATTATATCTTCATAATTTTCTCGTTGTTGCGGATGCTTGCGAGGGGGTTAATCATAAGTAGGAGGTTTTTTCAAGTAGGAACATCACCTAAGCACCGATCCACCCACATATCAAATTATCAAAGTAGTGAACACAAATCAAGCAAATATGGTGAAAGTGACTAGATGAAATTCCCGTGTGCCCTCAAGAATACTTTGCTTATTATAAGAAACCGTCTTGGCTTGTCATTTGACACAAAAGGATTGGGATACCTTACTTCATACTATTTTCCGTTATCATTACTTGATCGTCATAAATTATCTTGCTATCAAACTATCTGCTACTTACAATTTCAATGCTTGCAGACATTACCTTGCTAAAAACCACTTGTCATTTCCTTCTGCTCCTCGTTGGGTTCGACACTCTTACTTATCAAAAGGAGTACGATTGATCCCCTATACTTGTGGGTCATCAGCAGCGCCATGCCTTCCCAAAGCTTGAGTGGAGGCACTCATCGCTGATTGGTCTGTATGTGTTGGATCTGTAACTAGAAGAAGCTAGGGTTCTTGATTCCAGCTACTATCGAGATCCAGGCGGGGGTGGTCTTAGATTTTTTATATCGCAATATAGTCTAGTGTGTAGTACTCTTTGCTCCAACGAAAGGATTGCATCAGCCATTGGCAGCGCCTCCCTTCGTCCTCTGCTCAGTAGGAGCAAGACGGAGTCGCTGGAGCAGAGCAGATGAGTCTGCATTTTCTTCTTCTGTCAGACATACATCCACTTGTTGTACTGATTCATAGTTTAGAGATAGGGATGGATATATTGTTGCCAATCTCTCCATGCATGGAACAATACCTTTTTTATATAGGATCCATTCCAGATAGATGATTCACAACATTGATTTCTTGATCCATTTTGAAACTAAAAGAAAATATAAACTCTGTAAAATGTAGAAGCATATAACATGCATTGCCAGCAACATACAAATAGATGATCCTATAAATGAAACTGAATAGAGGACCTGGTAAAGTTCTAGGAAATCTAGGCACGAGAGTGAGCTTTGTTAAGGTAGAGAGCCCACCAAATTGGGATACATAAAAAACAAACTCATTTCCTGAACCAAAAGTACAGAGAGGAGGAACTTGTTGGTAGAACTTTATCATATTCAGCAGACGGAGTCCACGGGTGTAGCATTATGTCTAGTACACCCAGGACCACTTGAGGATCCAATCCATTGTTAGAAAGTTAGAAACTTATATTACAGGTTCCTTATAGTGCAAGCCAAAGCAACTGCTCCAACAACCATCAAATGAAACCACGTTCTTTAAAATTAAAGGGTCTGATTGACATTGGTCCTTCTTTTGACAGATATAATATGTATCCTGACGTGTTATTTTCTTCTCTAGTAAGCATTACGATGTCAACTTCGCGGTGGCCAGCGCGGCTGTCATGGGAAAACCATGGCCACCTATGGGACAGGGGTTCCTTTTGGTTTGTCGGGGGGGTGGGCACGTTGCACAACAAGCGGAGAAGCGTAGCACAGCGCAGTAGAGATCACACAGGCAGTTTTTACCCAGGTTCGGGCCGCCGTGAGGCGTAAAACCCTACTCCTGCTTTGGTGGATTGATGGTGGAATGGTGGAAAAAGAGCACGACAATCTTGGCCGGCAGGGTTGCCCCGGGGCAAGAGTCGCTACGCACGTATGAGTGTGTCGGTTCGAATCGCCTAATCGCTTCTACCATTGCCATGTGCCATTTATAGATTAAGGGGTCACCACAGTGGCAAATCAGTGTTTCTATGTTGATTATACAGTAATGACTGCTACGACTACGTCGGTTTTTCCCCAAAGAGGAAGGGATGATGTAGTATAGCAGTGGTAGGTATTTCCCTCAGTGATGAAACCAAGGTTATCGAACCAGTAGGAGAACCAAGCAACACAACGTAAATAGCACATGCACACAAATAACAAATACTCGCAACTCCACGTCTAAAAGCGATTGTCAATCCCTTTCGGGTAACGGACGTGATACAGTTATAAATATTGACAGATTGGACGATAAATAAGGTAAATTGCAGCAAGTAAATTTTGGGTTTTTGGTTTAGTAGATCTTAAAATAAAAGTAGAGGAAAATATATCGCAAAGGCAAATAATATGAGAAAGAGACCCGGGGGCCGTAGATTTCACTAGTGGCTTCTCTCGAAAAAGTAGCAAATGGTGGGAAAATAATTACTGTTGTGCAATTGATAGAACTTGAAATAATCATGACGATATCCATGCAATGATCATTATATAGGCATCACTTCCAAGATTAGTAGACCAACTCCAGCTTGCATCTATGTGACGCCCCCGATTTGACCGTACACTAATCATGCACACAAATGTGTACGACCAATATCAGGGACAAACATGAAGATATCACAACATAACTCTATACACAAATAAAATAATACAAGCTTTATATTACAAGCCAGGGGCCTCGAGGGCTCGAATACATAAGCTCGAATATAAACGAGTCTGCGGAAGCAACATTATCTGAGTATAGACATGAGTTAAACAAGTTTGCCTTAAGAAGGCTAGCATAAAAGTAACAATGATCGAAAAGGCAAGGCCTCCTGCCTAGGAGCTTCCTAACTACTCCTGGTCGTCGGCGGCCGTCACATAGTAGTAGTCACCCTCGGGGTAGTAGCAGTCATCAAAGGTGGCATGTGGCTCCTGGACTCCGCCATCTGGTTACATCAACCGAGAAAAAATGAAAATGGGGAAAAGAGGGAGCAAAGCAGCCGTGAGTAGTCATCCAACATACTCGCAAGTAAGGATCTACACTACTTATGGATTGGTATCAATGAAAAGGGGTAGTATCTCTGGACTAAACTGCAAAATGCCAAAATAAGAGGGGGAGAAGCTAGTCCTATCGAAGACTAGCATCTTCTGGAAACCACCATCTTGCAGCAACAGGAGGGGGTACTGTAGTATAACTTAAGTCATATTTATATTGTTGTATCAACGCTTAGGGATCCTTTCTCGACTCCCGGAGTCACATATCCATTTCATGCCTCAACATGCAGTTCTAGTTATATCGATCGGGATACAACTCCGAGTGTCCGTTACCGTAGGACAGGCTATCGACAAATGTTTTCTTCCCTGCAGGGGTGCACCAATTTACCCACCACAATCTTTTAACTCCTGTCGGACACACTTTACTGGGTCATGCCTGGCCTCGGCCAAAACGATATGCCGCAACCCGACCTAGGCTTAATAGAGAGGTGAGCACGCCGGACTAAACCTATGCCCCCAGGAGTTTTGGCCCATCACCCGGGAACTCATGCACATTGCGTGGGCGGTCGGTGAGAAGACTTTGCTACCTCCTTAGAAAAGGCAGGTGCTTACGCAGTCCAACCCGACGCGCGCCACTCAGTCGCATGACGTCTATTATCTTCGGCTGATGCATAGGACGCGGAACGCCCATACTATGCCCACGTGATGGTTAGTGCTATCAGGCCAGAGGCCCCTTGGATCAAATATCGAAATCATAGTGGATTAGGAGCATGCGGTAATGAGCAGAGACTCATGATCATGTGAACCCATCGCCCCGTCTCGTGGACTAACAGCAAGGGCCAGGAATGTCCAGCCGTGCCACGTAATTATCTCGCGGGCACCTTCCAGGTCAACTCGACTCCACATAACTCGTAATTAAGCTCGCGCGGGTACCCCTCAGGGCCGACCCATCTTTAGTAACATGGTTCAGTGTAAAGTAATAGTAGCCATAGTAACCGTGTGTGTAAGACCAAGGGGAGCCCTGAGGAATCACCCTCGATGGAATTCTACCTGATGTTAGCGTCAAGGTGAACGAAGGAGGAATCACCCTCGATGGAATTCTACCTGATGTTAGCGTCAAGGTGAATGAAGGAGGAATCACCCTCGAGGTCCACTCTTGAGGAGTTGTAAGACAGTGTCGTTATCGGGAGTGGAGAAGGAGGAATCACCCTCGATGACCATAACCGATGAACTAACCTACAAGGTTAACAGCAGAAGTGTTGTTGAGGTATCACCCTCGACACTCGATAGTAACCCAGTAGTGTCGAGCAACTAAGGGGTAAGTGATGTGCGGTGTCGGGGCCTGGTCTTCAATCATGTTGATCGGGTCTTCTGATAATCCAGCGGGGCAGTCGGGACAAAGTGGGACTCTCTGATGGGTCTCTACCCAGCCTATACTAAACAGTTTAGGATAAGCACGTAGGTAACAACAACAGGTTACAATAAACAGGCCATGCAACAGAGTAGGATCATACAAAAAGCAATAACAGTTCTAATGCAAGCATAAGAGAGATGGGAATGGGCGATATCGGAATACTCAAGGGGGTTTGCTTGGCTGGTTGCTCTACAGGCAGATATGGACCCTCGATGGTTGAATAGTCGATCACTGGTTCAACCGCGGTCTCGGGATCTACCAGAAAAGAAGTAATGGAGGGGGAACACAGTAAATAATAGAGCAATCAAAAGTATCACAAAGCATATCATGGCAATACGCGGTGCTAGGGGTGAGCTAACGCAGTATAACATGTTACAGACGAAGCAGGAAATATTCGAGAATATTTTCCTGGCTCCGGGCAATTATCGGACAAGCGATCCGGAGGGGAAGGTTACAAGTTAGCTTTGTTGAGGCCATGTGGCAGGTATGTGGATGGCATATTCAGATTCGTCTAATTTTTCTGATCAATTTTGATGTATAAAGTTTTTCCATCCAAGTTACACATGAATTTCTACGAATTCCTGGAAATTTAAATAGTTATTCGGAATTTCTGAAAGTTGGCTAAGGCTGAGGATTGCTCAGTTTTGAACATTACTTAGCTGTTTTCCAAAGGCTATCACTATTGTTCTGCCCATCCTATGGATTAGTGCCTTATATTAATATTGATCACTTTCTTGTGATCTACAAGATGGTATCAATTGCATCATTGTTAGAGTTCATTTGGTTAACCAAAACTTCGCTTGAAAAGTGCCACTTAATGTTAACTCCAGAAATTGTTAAAATATACGAACATAGGATTTTGTGATTTTTATAGGATTTAATCCGTGCAACCAATGGATTTGGTCTAGTGGAGTAAATTGGAGTTTGTCAAGTATATTTTCTACGCATATTATTTTTACTCATGTTATCAGTTATTTAGATGTTGTTTAGGGGCTGTCTAGATGACTAATCAATGCAGCAGCGGTAAAGCTAGCTATTGTTATAGTAACTGAATGTTATTGTAGCAGAGCAGCAGTAGTGCGCATCAGTAGCAAGTAATTACTAAGAGTAGCAGCAGCTAGCGACAGCAGGAGCAGTGGGCAGTAGCACGAACAACAGCGATGGCGGCAAATACAACAGGCGCCAGCGGGCGGGTGTGGGGCTACATGGACACACGCGAGGGCGCAACAAGGGTGCGCGAAAGCGCAGCATGGGCATGGCGAGTGCGCCCAGGGGCGCGGCCATCGGAGCTCCTGCGATCTGGACATGGCGGCTATGGCGCGGGGCGGCGGCTAACGGTGATGGAACGGGCGGGAAAAGGGGGATCCAAAGGAGGGGCTCACCATGGAGCTATAGACGAGCTCGTGGAAGACCGGGGTGGACCGAAGATGTGGTGGTGACGGCGAGACGATGATGGCCGAACGAAGAAGACGAAGACGACATCGGCATGAGAGCTTCCCGGCTTGATCTGGTTCCTGGGGCGGACGAAGATGGCCGCGGGGGACCTCCTGGACGTGCTCCCTCATGCCCGAAACGCTGGTGGCCGTGACAACAACGACGGGGCAGCGGTGACCATGAGTTTTCCGAGCTCGATTTTCATCCACTGAGGAAGAGGATGAAGGGGGGTCGAGAGGGTACTGAGCGAGATGGGGGTTATGGCTTCTTTGGACCTAGTTATAGGACGTGGGGGAGGGGGGACTTGGAGGCCATCCACGGCCCTGGACGTCGTCGATGTGCGCCATGCACATCCTTTGCCTCCTGTAGCTCAAGGTAGAGGAAAAGGCTAGCCAGGTGGGCTGGGCTTGGTTCAGTGTACGTTTTGGGCTAGATGAACAGGGGGTTTCTCTCTGTCTTTCATTTTTCATTTATCTTTCTCAGTTTCTTTTATTCTTTTCTACCTTGGATTAATCTGGGCTACCAAATGACTTTTATTATAAACGAAACTTGGCGTATAAATCATGCACAATACTGATGTAGGGTGGAACCCTAGATGGCTGATCTTTCACGAAATGGAGAGGATCCCACAACGAACACGATGAACACGGGGAGAAAACACAAGGGAAAACACTAAAGAACAAGTCCAATCACACATCCACTAGACAATCAAACACACGAGATCACAAGGTACATGAACAACAAAGGGAAAGATACAAGGTAGAGTTCATCTCCAAGAGGAGATCTTGAATCCGCGAAGGATCTTCCCGTTTTGGGGTCTTGAATCCAAGGTGGATCTTCTCCGTAGAGGGGTCGCGGTCTCTCTCGTGGAGTAGATCCGTAATGGATGAGCAATGCTCTATATCACATATGAGCTAAATCAATGCTAACCCTAAAATGGTGGAGGTGGATGAGTATATATAGTCTAAGGCCACGAAGGGGTAAGTGAGGGGCGAAAGGGGTACATGGCCAAAAGGCCCGCTGCTGTGCATAGGCAGGGAGCGGACGTCCGCTGGGCACCGGACGTCCGGTGGCTCGGGAGGGACCGGACGTCCGGTAGCTCTCGGACTTCCGCTATTTTGGTTCTGTGAAGGATGTCACGGACGTCTGGTGGCTACCGGTCGTCCAGTCGCCCGGGACGCGTCGGACGTCCGGTAAATGCCGGTCTTCCGGAGCCTGTAGCTTGCAGCAGCTCCGTTTCTTCCGTCTTCTCTTCCACGCTTCCCTCCCAGATGGTGTAGGTGATCCTTGGCGCTTGCACTCCTCCTCGTCATCCGTGAAGCTCCGACAATACCTATGCATGCACACGAGTGGAGTCTCAAGTAGTATACCATCCTCGAAGGGGTCAAGTGGACACGTGTAAAGGAGATGATTCACCTTTTTGTATGAGAAGTAGAGGTCGCACGTGTCACTTGCCAAGCGGACTCTTTGCATGGTGATGTCCATAGGATGCTCCGCATCATCCCCTCCCCCTTGGGAAAGATCCGTCCTCGGATCGAAAACCAAATCACCATGGGAAAGAGATGGCGTCGTCGTGTAGATGTGGAGCATCACGAAGTGCTCATCATCTTGAAGCTCTACATGGGCACTCTCCAATGTCGCACCGTCTAGTGATTCCTTCAAAAGGAGCAAGGACAACAAACACTTGGAAAAACAAATGTGGTTAGCGTTAGTGCAAAACCAAGCATTCAAGAGGTGATTCACCCAACAAGTGTTGTCATCAAGCATAGCATAGGGTGTGACATAGGGTTGTGGCATGGCATTTAAGCACATCAATTGAGCACAAGAAAAGATATCATGGGGCCAAGTATGCAATTGGGAGGTAGTGATGCAAGTATGTGTGACAAGAGAATAAGCATCTACCTCATGGTCATAGCAAGCATGCATAAAGCGCTCAATGAAAGGTCTATGGTAGGCATAAGAATCATTCACAACACCATGTAAAATGAAGTGTCTAAACACATGGGTCAAGTGCAAGACAATCCAAGCATAATGTGCATAGGGTGTAGTGAAGATAGTATGGCACTCAACACAATAGAAAGAGCAATTGTTCATCATGTGTGAGGCAATCAAGTCAATCATGTGAAAAGCAATGTGACATGGCATATGTGAAGGGATGACATTGGTGCAACCAAACATGTGATATGAGCAAGTAGGCAACAAGTTGGATGCAACACACAAGGCATATATAGCATGAAGCATGGCAATGTGGCAATGGTAAGTCGAAGAAAGATCTCTAGCATGTGTGCAAAGTGTCATGGTGCAAGCAACACAACTAGTATGAGCCACAATGTTCATGCTCATGGATTGTGGTTTCTCGAAAAATAAGGATATCACCTCGAAAGTGTGTCCTTGTGCATCCTTCACAATGACGAAGCATAAGCAAGTGCGATGTAGAAGCACCGTGAACAAAGGTGGTTCGCTCTCAAGAGCTCGAATGGTCAACTCACGTGAAGTGGAAGTCAACACGAAGTCCAAGTATCCTACACATGCACACAACAAAACAAATAATGTATGGGCATGGTAGATAAACACATCATCCATCATGATGGTTCTATTCTCTTGCACATATCCATTAGAAACAAAAGTGCATGAATAATATGATGCAACAATGGATATATTCATGGCACTAGGCATATGGTGCAAAGAGGTAAGACAAGCAAGCTTCACAAGAATTATGTCAAAATCTCCAAATAAATGTGTGAATGCTATGGGGGCAATCTCATTAGCAAGACTAAAATCATGGTTGCGCTCAATGCATGGACAATCATATAGCAAGAGAGAGACAACATGTGGAGACATATGACAACAAGCAATATCAATCATGTGCAAAGCATGGCAATGGTTGACATCAACCTCATGAAAGGAGCAAGTTTGAATCATCGGTGATGCAACATAAGCAAGTATATCAATCATGTCGTGCAAACTAGTGGAGCGAAGATGCAACACACTAGATGAGTTCATAGCAATCATGTCATGTGAGCCAATAGTAGGCCTAAGCAATGCACACGACATATCACAAGCACGAGCACATAGCATGAACAAGGTATCATCATAGGCATTTGGCACAAACCAAACATGGCAATAACAAGCAACATCTCCACCAAGCTTGCAAATACACATACAAGTATGAGAGTCAATCATCATGTGTAATGTGAAGCATGGGTCACAAATGCATGGCAAAGGCATATAAATGAGCATATCATGCAAAGTGAACATGGAAAGCGGGGCATAAGAGATATAATGGACAATAACCCGTAACCATGTGAGTGCCATGTAGAAGGAATGCGCGAAGTCTTTGCGCGAAGGGAACGGTGGGAAAGATAATCCATGGAATCCCATGTCATCATTTCTCTCTAGAGCTCTTTTCGTCAACTCGTGTGTTTGTGAAGTTGACGAGTATGGATGGGTACCTACACAAAAGAGACACAAACCAAAGAAATTGTGAGCGTGGTAAATGTACACATCATCCATCATGATGTGTAAGTGCATGTGTGAGTTAGCACAAGAGAAATTTGATGCATGGTATAAGAACATGTCATCCATCATGAATGAATAGTTATTGTGTATAGCATGACGTGGATGCAAATTGAGCATAAAATTATATGGCACATCTATAGCATGTTCATTCATGGGGAGTGTATGGTGCATATAAGGATTGAGATCATGCAATGGATGGGATGGATCAAAATCGCCTAATATGTATGAGGAAACTATGGGGGTCCCCTCATGAGCAATATGAGAAGCATAATATGGAGAAGTGGAACAACATCCAAAACAATGCATGTCCGAAGCTAGGTAATCATGGCATGGCATATGATGTATATGATGCAAAGGAAGCATGTCAATATCATCACAAGAAAAACAAATGCCAATAACCAAGGGCTTGTCATCTATGCCATATGTGCAAACTGGGTTTATGTTAATGGCATATGCATAGTTACTACGAAGAGATTGCAAATATGACATATGGTTGATCTCATGCATAGCATATGACAAGTCAAGTGGATTATCAAACATGATGTGACCGAGAGAATTATCACAAGAAATCCTATGCAACATGGCATCACAACTAACAGACTCCACATGGCAATCATCAAACTCAACATAAATGGGTAAATCATCGCATGAGGAAATCATACTAGAATGAAGCATGGCAATAGGAGTATAAATATAATGCAAGCAATCAATGTCAACATAGTCCACTAATGGGACGAGATCATCACCTTCACCTTTGTTACCTTTCTCATTCCACTCATGTGGTGTAGGTGAGGTGGGAAAGACCAAAAGGTGGTCATCATCTTCATCTTGATGGAACCATGTGGGGGGTGCATCATATTCCACCATGGCCATCGTCTTGTCCATAGGAAAGACGAAGTCATCGGGGATCGGCGCGTCATCAAATGTGGGACCTAGCACCAAATGAGAAGACACAATAGAGGTAGAGGTCAAGTCGTTAGCGTTGAAAGTGGCCTCACATGCCGTGTCAACTATCTCACTCTCTCTATGTGGTGGCTCACTCACTCCCTCGAGGTAGGTGCACTCATACTCACATATGGTGGAGTCACTCATCTCACTCAAGTGGTGGGGGTTGTGTCTCTCCTCACATGGGAATTTGGGCAACTCGTCATGAATGGGGCTAGTGGTGAACTCGCTCTCACTCTCAATATGGTGGCACAAGTCACTCAAGTCATCATACACCGCCGTGGTCGAAGGGAAAATCCCATGCTCAACCATCTCGTCATCGTCGCCGTGGATGAAGGCCGAACATGGAACATCATCACTCTCCTCCATGACCGAAGGGAAATTCTAATGATCGATCATCTCGTCATCGCCGCCGTGGATGAAGGCCGAAGATGGCACAGCATCACTCTCGCCTCCAAAGATGGAAGCATCATCCTTGCTCGTCACCATGTCGTTCGCCTCCAAAGCTTGGTCCTCGAATGGCTCCGTAATCGTAGTCGTCGCCGCACCGTCTTGAAAAAGAGTCGAAGTAGACTCGGCATCATCACTGCCACAAAGAGGGATGGCGGTGGAGTCGAACTTGGGAGCGTCGTCATGGAGCACGTTGGGCTTGGACATCATGGTGGTACTACCCTCATGCTCGTCGTCTTGGATCTTGGTCTTTGAGAAGTGTGCTTGCGGTGGAGAAGCCTTGGCCTTCATGAGTTCTTGTTCCGCCTTGAGAGCACCAATGTAGTTGTCGTCGAGGGACTTGTAGTTCTCGAGGAAGATAGTCTTGTAGACGTCATTGTGCAATCCCATCATGAAGTGGAGCTTCATTGAAATGGGGTCGTCCACATCGGCACGTCGCAAGGCATTCTTCATCTCCTTGAAGTACTTGTCGATGGACTTGGATCCTTGAATGGTGTTCTCCAATTGGCGTAGAAGTTGTTCCGTGTAGGTGGGAGGCACGAACTCTCTTCGCATAGCTTTCTTCGTCTTGGGCCAATTCACGTTGAAGCTCGTCGAAGGTGTGTGAAGCCACCATGTTGACGCGTTGTCGTGGAAGTTTCTTGTGGCGCACTTCACTTGATCTTCGTAGGGAACTTGATGTAGCGTGAGGTAGTCGTCCATCTTGCGCTCCCACTCGAGATACTCCTCAGGGTCTTGAGTCCCATAGAAAGGAATCTCGTAGTCGTTGTCGAGGTCGTAGTAGCTCGTGGAAGTCGCGGACTTGAGCTTGGGAAGGTTCTCTTGAGCATAATCTTGAGGAGCTTGTGGGAGAAGATGCTGTATGTCCAAAGGCGAAGATGCCTTGAAGTCGCTTGGCGAAGATGCCAAGGTACATGGTGAAGTTGTTGAGCGTTTGTTGGTGTTGAGCTCTTGACCTTCACGTTCTTGTCATTGATGGTGTCGATGCCGATGAGATCTTGCCAGAGATGGTAGCTCGGAAGGATGTTCACTTGAGCGTCTTCTCGAAGATGAGGGAGACCTCTTGCGGTTTTTTAGGAGGGCTTTGAGCTCCTTTATTTGAGCATCCATGTTGGCGCACAAGTTGTTCGTCATGGCATCGAACTTGTCGTTGTTGGTGTAGACCGAAGTAGGAGAAATGCTTTGCCTATCCATCACAAGACTCGAGCAAAGGTGAGTAGGAGATGAGATAAACAATACCAAGTTACCTTTTCCGAATGTTGAGGATGTATCCCGTTTCACTCAATGTGAAAATAAAGAATAGTGGAATTGGTACCGGACTTGTTCACTCACACCTATCAAGTAAAGCTTATGGAGTGGCTCGGTGAGGATAGTGGCACAAAAATTTGATGCAAAATGTTAGCAAGAGTCAATAAAGTTGAAAGAGATTCACAAATTCGCAAATGTAACAAGTAGACCAATAGCAATATGTGGCACACGGAAACACACGCGCGGATAGATAGAAGGGGTCGTGCAACCAAGGAATGAGCACAAAATGTGGAATCCACGGAAAACGCTCGTGTTGCACAACTCAAGAGAGACGCTAGCACGATTGCTCTATAGGCGGATACGACACTTGTGCACAACCTATATGATGCAAATGTATGAACTGTCTATCCCAAGTATGCTATGTGTATGATGTTCCGGTGCTTTTAGCACAAGATGATCCAAGATGATCAAGTATGATATCATATGATGCGATGCTATGTCTCTTGCTTACAAGCTTCTTTGTCTTTCTCTTTTTTCTTAAAATCTTTATTCTCTTTTTTTGTATATGTATGGCCATGATGCGGAATGCACAAACCAAGATAGCAATTGTGTATATGCGGGAACAATCTTGTGACACAAGGGATGATATGATGATACCAAGATGATATGGTATATATGCAATGGAAGAGCAGATTGATGATCACTAATGTGCACAAGTAACGTTGCCGGCAATACTCAAAGGCTAGTCTCGATAGGTAAGTGACGCAAAATGGGCTAGGGGTTAACAATGCAATTGGAAGGGGAATATACAATGATGTCATCGAGGTTACCGTCCGAGTCGATGACGAGAGGCGGTATTCTTGATGTAGACCCGTTCCTAATTAGCCGAAACACCTTAGGAAACGGAAAAACCACAACTCAAAATCTCAAGGACAAATGTCAAATGGTGGTGGCGGCAATGCCGTGGTGGTTGCGGAAGTGGAATGATGGGCTATACACGGTGTCGGGGTTGAAGTCACGGTCCCTAAGTAGTCGAAACACCTTAGGAGACACAAGCCACAACTCAAACAAGCTCAACAAAATTGGGTTTAGTTTGGTTGGCTATGTATAATGGGCAATGGGTATGCGGAAGTGGTGCTGGTGGTTGATGAAGAAGCAATGCTCCCTAAGTAGCCTAAACACCTTAGGAGACTCAGATCACTACTCAAGCAACCACAAATGCTATGGGGGACAAAATGGTTAGGTTGCGGAAGTCGGTGGTGGTTATGCGGATGATATGGTGGAAGGCCTAGGCAAACTTGCCAAATTTGACAAAATATGATGGAGTCAAATGATGATGGTAGTATTTTTCTGGTATGGGGAATGTCAAGAGCTTCAAAACGAGCTCAAGAACGTCAAAATCGGAGTTTGTATGAATTAGTTATGACCAAAAAAATCAGCCGAAGTCAAAATCTAGAGGTACCGGACGTCCGGTAAAGGCCGGAAATCCGTTATTTTCTTCTGTATACGTGCTTCCGGTCGTCCGGTGAGTTCCAGACGTCCGGTGCTTTGTGAGGGTCCGGACGTCCGGTAAAACGCCGGTCGTCCGGTGGGTCGGGGTCAACGCGAGATGCGAGTTTCGGGACGTGATTTTGGGCGGAAAATGGAGATTTTGGGCTCGCAATTGATGAGATTTCGTGGGTGAAAGATGGGGAAACTTGGGGAATTGCTAGATCCACTTGAAACCAAGCAAATCCACGGATCAAAATCAACAAAACGTCATCAAACCAACAGATCACAAAAAAATTTGGGGCTATTTTTGGTGTGGAATTTTCGAATTTGGGGAAGAACACAACAAAACAAGGCTAGAAAACGGTGGAGGGGGCTCCAAATTCGTGAGAAACCGTGGCTCTTGATACCATAATGATGTAGGGTGGAACCCTAGATGGCCGATCTTTCACGAAATGGAGAGGATCCCACAACGGACACGATGAACACGGGGAGAAAACACAAGGGAAAACACTCAAGAACAAGTCCAATCACACATGCACTAGACAATCAAACACACAAGATCACAAGGTACATGAACAACAAAGGGAAAGATACAAGGTAGAGTTCATCTCCAAGAGGAGGTCTTGAATCCGCAAAGGATCTTCCTGTTTAGGGGTCTTGAATCCAAGGTGGATCTTCTCCGTAGAGGGGCCGGGATTTCTCTCGTGGAGTTGATCCTTAATGGATGAGCAAAGCTCTATCTCACATATGAGCTAAATCAATGCTAACCCTAAAATGGTGGAGGTGGATGAGTATATATAGTCTAAAGCCATGAAGGGGTAAGATAGGGGAGAAAGGGGTACATGGACAAAAGGCCCGCGGCTGCGCATAGGCAGGGAGCAGACGTCCGCTGGGCACCGGACGTCCGGTGGCTCGGGAGGGACCGGACGTCCGGTAGCTCTCGGACTTCTGCTATTTTGGTTCTGTGAAGGATGTCACGGATTTCTGGTGGCTACCGGTCGTCCGGTCGCCCGGGACGCGTCGGACGTCCGGTAAACGCCGGTCTTCCGGAGCCTGTAGCTTGCAGCAGCTCCGTTTCTTCCGTCTTCTCTTCCACGCTTCCCTCGCAGATGGTGTAGGTGATCCTTGTCGCTTGCACTCCTCCTCGTCATCCGTGAAGCTCCGACAATACCTATGCATGCACACGAGTGGAGTGTCAAGTAGTATACCATCCTCGAAGGGGTCAAGTGGACACGTGTAAAGGAGATGATTCACCTTTTTGTATGAGAAGTAGAGGTCGCACGTGTCACTTGCCAAACGGACTCTTTGCATGGTGATGTCCATAGGATGCTCCGCATCAAATACTGTGGTGTTGCACAAAAGGTTTGGAGTCAAATGGAGCAATTCAAATTTATATTTGAATTTAATTGTGTTTATTTAATCCCGCTGATCCACTAAAATATTCCTAGGCGCAAACAAAAAATTCATTTAATGTTGGTTCCTACATGTTAATTGTTTAGTAAATATTTGCAACCCATCAGACATTTTTATTTGACAGTTCGAAGAAATAATAATTTGAATTTTTTTGGAAATTGAATTTGACCCCGGTTTTCATCAAGTCGCAAAATGGCTTAGTATGACATGATGACATGGTTCTTTAGGGTGAGGTTACTATAGCATGATTCTCGGGGTGTTACAAATCTCCTCCACTACAAGAAATCTTGTCCCGAGATTTAGGAGGTAGAGTAAGGGGGAAAGTTCTGGTTACGAAATTCTTACGGGTATTCTCATTCTTGGTTGCTCATCTCGAAGAAGTTGACCCCTTTCGTTGATGTCTTCATTTCTCTACACCAATGCATCATGATGAAGTTGTCGTTCTTGCTTCGGGTTCCTCTCCGTACTTACGAAGGGTCAAGGGGTAACTTCGGAAGAACGGACCTTACATGGTTGATTAACTAGTAGATAGTTCAAGGAATGTGGCAGAAGTAACTCTCGAATTGAAACAAAAAAAAATCGGGAGCAAAGTAAGAAGGTACTATGAGAAGTTTTGAGCCAGCATGCAATCGTTCAATGCTAATCAGAAGGTGAAAGGGGTTCAGAGCAAAGGAAAATAAATATTGCATTTGATGCTAGAGTCGATCACCTCTAGGAAGGTGGCTCGTGAATTACATACGAAGCCAAGCGCGTGGAACAACTTTGGAAAAAGGGATGCATAGGAGAGTCGGGTTTCGATCCTATGGAACTATGGGTTATGGGCCCACCATGTGGGTTAAAAGTAGGAAGGGCGCTGACATCTTGCACAGTCATGATTGCAAGGCAGGCTAGAGGATAGATTGCCAGTCATGTTGGCAACAATGTTGGTACCAAGGGCGAGGGACGAAGAGAACCATTTCCCTACTCGTTGAACGAGGCGGACCAATAGGAAAAGTTCTCTTCCATTAGTGGTTACCGGAATGCCATTAACAATAGTAACAGGGTTTAGCTGATAGGGTTGTACAACCAGGGTGTTACATAAGTAGGGAATTATTTACTGCTTAGAATATATGGATGACAAGAAAGGTTAAACAAACCAACGGAAAGGAAAATGTGATTACACACAAGTATATCCTTCCCAATGACAGGAACATAATGACATACTTGGCTGGACATCAAGTACATAAATATTTAGACAAAGGGGCAAGAAATTCATGACGTTATGCATACAATAGTGTTCGGAAATTTGATTAAGAAACAATTAGCTTTGTGCTTCCATTGTTCTTATTGACATTTGGAGTACCAAAATCATGCTTCGGCGTAGCAATGATATGGTGTTAAGATAAAGATTAGATATGAAGATCACAAGAAGTTGACAAGGAGCAATTCCAAGAATAGCATGTAAGGCAAGGTATAACCAGAACACGACCAAGTGTATGTTGGAAGGGAGGTAAGGATGTCGTCGATGACAACACAATATATCGACGAGCAAGGATGGTATTTCCCATTATGAATTCGATAGTTAACTTGGAAGAGCTCAGAATGTTGATGATGGTCACGACATATTTGTCGAGAGGTTCCATGTAGATGTAATCGATCGGCAATGACATTAATTCAAAGGTATGATGAAGCGAAAGGTTATTGGAACCACGGGTACAACACAAACTCGCAATCAAGCTTGCTATTCAAGGCGAAATGATATGATGAGGAAGATCGACGTAGGCTTAGCTCATCGTCGAAAATTGTGCTCTGGGATGGACAAGGTAGCACAGTTAAAATTCAGCATAATAATGATACAACCGAACATGCTAGGAATGACTTGGTGGATTATGAAACTCATAAGCACCAAAAATTAATTTATAGAATGGGAATGCAGAATTGATTTACTTATCGGCGTTCTCGAGTGACTATTAACTTAGAACCCGGGGAAACCTGAAATCGGTGAGAAGCAATACTAGATGAAGACTCATAGGAAGCAACATACATCTTTGTTATTCTCGAGATACTGGAGGGTAATACTCGAAGGAAGATCAAAATAGAGGTTGCAGAGATGCATTGATCTGCATTAGACAAGTGCTTTAACTTGACAAAGAAATGGAATTAAATCGGAACATTCATGGTCAGAACCACAATTGCAAATGACCAAACATAGATACTAGATGAACATATAACAAAGAGGATTGTTATTACCACAAGAAGCTTCCATGATAAGTTCCACATCGGGTCCATGGGCATGAACATAAAGTTCAAGGTCGACTCACACTTCTTCAATGCATAACCTTCCATTCACTTCTCACTTTCGATAAAGTTGTAGTGTTGAAATTATATCTGGCAAAACACCACAAGAGTATGACTCGTGAAAACTCTTGGGTTCACACAGATTAGAGAATGTCGGTATATTGGAAACGACACCTATGGGATCACAAGAATCCCTACTACGGTTACGGGGCGCAACGTTGAGAGAAGAGCGCATCAAACAGATAACACACGATTCCTTTACCCAGGATCGGGCCGTGAGGATGCGTAAAACCATACTCCTGCTTTGGTGCATTATATGTCTGTGTTCTTCAGCTAGCTACGGGGCGTGAGGAGCTCCAAAAAGCGGAATCCTCCTCCTGGTCGCCTCGGGCCTCCTTTTATAGGGAAAAGGGGTTGCCACAGTGGCACACATGAGGTGGAAAGGGTACAGTGACGCGAGGTTATCCCTCGCATTACATGACAAGGCGCATTTAATGCGCCTAGCTTAGGTGTCCTTGCTTTATCGGGGACAGGGGAGACATCCATCTGGTCCGTCGCCGCTCCTTCTTGTGTCGACACGCGCCCTGGCCAGCGATGCCTGAGACGCCATGTAGGCAGGCAGGCAGCCGAGGTGGTGCAATGGTGGGTCTCCACGAAGATCTGCATGTCGCCACGCAGGTGCCTGCCCAGCTGGTTGGGTCGGTAGCTGCATGGGGCGGTGGAAGCTTAGCTGGCGTGGGCCTGATGGTGGCCCTGCGGATGTCCTCGGCAAGGACCTTGCCGGGGCCCCGACAAGGGTCTTGCCGCAGCTCCTGCTATCATCCCCGGCAAGGTGCTTGCCGGAGGTCTTGTGGTCTTCCTTGGCTGGGATCCTGCCAAGGGTCGCCGTCTTCTTAATGTGTATCTGATCTTGAATGTCCTCACAAAGATCTACATGCCATCACGGGGATGCCTCCCGAATCCTTGCCCCATGGGGGCAGTGGACTCAAGGGTGATCCGCTCCGTAGGCGTGGGGCGAGTTGCCGCGGCAAGGGTCTTGCCGGGGCAACAAAAGCCGGCCCCGACAAGGATCTTGCCAGGGCTGCTAAAACTAGCCCCCGGCAAGGATCTTGCCGGGGGAAGCCGCTTCGTTCGTTTGCTCTTTGTGGTCTTATTCTCTTGGGCTTCAGTTCCATCGAGCTTCGGTCTTACCCTGGCTCACCTCCCTTGCCATGCTTGGTGTGGTGGTGCACGTGGCTCAGACTGCCCGTGCACAGTCATAGGGGTACAAAAAGTGTACCCCTCTTTTTGTACACCGACAGGAGACCCCGGGCGTGGGCCACACATAAGCGCGACGCGTCGTTGGGCTAGGCCCAGAACGGTGCGCGGGTAGGCGGGGCGGTTTTCACCGTGGTAAGACTTTCCGCGCGCTTTGCCTCCCACGATCCGCGCGTGCGGCGCGGCGTGGAGGGGCTTGCGTGACGTGGGTGGCATGCGCGGGGCGGTTCCCGCAGGCATGCGTCACGTCGTAGTAAAGAGGCGGCTTCGCGCCTTCCCCATAAACGGGGGGAGGCGTGGAGGCGCATCCCATTTACTGAATGGGGCCAAGGCGCGGTCCTCAAGGCGTCCACTCCCCAAGATCACGGGGTGGGGAGAGGTCGCCTCACCCATCCCCTCGGTTCTGCACGTCTGCCACGTGCCTTCCATGTGCTTGGGGTGGCGCTGGGCCGTCGCTGGTTGGGGCGACGGGTCGGTCCTGGCTCCCTGCGCCTTCCGTGTCTTGATTGGCCGAGCGGGGCGGTCGAGCCCCAACCCCGTCCCTCTATAAAGAGCGGGGG
>LR738712.1:326955490-327008358 GCA_902687465.1 Secale cereale
GAGGGACGGCATCTCGCACTCTTCCATCTTCTTTCTCCTTCAACTTCTACTCTACCACCGCGGGTGCAGGAGAAGGAGGGATCAGGCTTGAAGGTGCGGTGAGTGGGCCACTGGAACTACCGCAGTTCACGGGTAAAAGCCGGACAGCCTACCTCGTAAGGTAGACCTTCAGGGCTCTCCGGTGCTGGGCGGTCCATAGCAGGCCCTGCTCGTCGGTCTGATTGGTGGCGCGCTCCGTGCCGGCGCTCGATGGTGGTTCGAGCGTCTTCATGAGCTCGCTCCTGAAGAACTTGACGCTGGTCGCCGTGGGTCCGTGGGTCGGACGACGCTACGGAGATGGCGTCACCCGCGACGTCTTGACGAGTCGACACACGCGGTATCGGGCAAGGAGGAGGCGAATGCACCGTGGCCATGGTGCTGCCGGTCCTCCCGCCACCGGTGTGCGGGACCCGATCGGAACGTCGACCCGGGGGCCTAGCTAGACTTGGTTCATCCTTGTTGGCGACTGCGACAAGGCTTCGGATGGTGGCTCTCCATTCGTCGAGTTTCCCCGTAACGGGAGGAAAGTTGAGGAGCAACTGCACGCGCGCCAGGGCTTCGGCTGGGGTTAGCGGTAGCAAAACCTACACGGACCGCGACGCGCTTCGGCCCCTGACCGTGTGAGGAGGAGCTCCGTCACGACTCCGTGGTCGCGTGCCGTTTCCACCAGCGCTTCGATGGACGGGCAGGTCTTCTACGTCTCGGGAGTGGCGCTCGGGGCTCTTCCCGTGGCGACGCCCGGGGTCTTCAGCGTCACGGCGCCGTTCGTCGCGCGCTGCTTGAGAGGAGCGCGCTGTTAGCGCCGGCGTGGGAGTCCTGGAAGCCCTTGCGTCGCCTTCGGGTGATGCGTCAGCGATCTTGGAAGGCCCCGCGCCACTCGCGGAGGGCCTGGCTCCGTCTTTGGATCCGGCGGTGTGTGGCCCGTTACTAGGCGCACACACATCACCACCTCCCAAACTCCGGCTGCTGGGACGGCGTTGGTGTTCGCGAGTAGCACCCCGGGTCCTTTCTGTGACCGGTCCGCTGCTCGCCCGCGTCGGGACGGGCTATCCGGCTTCTGACTGGCCAACCGCCACCGTTGTCTTCTTCTTGGGCGCCATGATGATGAAGAAGCGTCGAAGTGACTGCTCAAGCCGATTATCACAACTGCGCCCCCTACCTGGCGCACCAAAGATGTCGGTGTATTGGAAACAACACCTATGGGATCACAAGAATCCCTACTACAGTTGCGGGGCACGGGGTTGAGAGGAGAGCGGATCAAATAGATAGCACACGATTCCTTTACCCAGGTTCGGGCCGGGAGGATACGTAAAACCCTACTCCTGCTTTGGTGGATTATATGTTTGTGTTCTTCAGCTAGCTACGAGGCGTGAGGAGCTCCAAAAAGCCGAATCATCCTCCTGGTCGCCTCGGGCCTCCTTTTATAGGGAAAAGGTGTTGCCAGAGTGGCACACAGGAGGTGGAAATGGTACAGTGACGCGAGGTTATCCCTCGCATTACATGACAACGTGCATTTAATGCGCCTAGCTTAGGTGTCCTTGCTTTATCGGGGACGGGGGAGACATCCATCTTGTCCGTCGCCGCTCCTTCTTGTGTCGACACGCGCCCTGGCCAGCGATGCCTGAGACGCCATGTAGGTAGGCAGGCAGCTGAGGCGGCGCAATGGTGGGTCTCCACGATGATAGGCATGTCGCCACGCAGGTGCCTGCCCAGCTGGTTGGGTCGGCAGCTGCATGGGGCGGTGGAAGCTTAGCTAGCGTGGGCCTGATGGTGGCCCTGCGGATGTCCTCGGCAAGGGCCTTGCCGGGACCCCGGCAAGGGTCTTGCCGCGGCACCTGCTGTCATCCCCGGCAAGGTGCTTGCCGGAGGTCTTGTGGTCTTCCTTGGCTAGGATCCCGCCAAGGGTCGCCGTCTTCTTAATGTGTATCTTATCTTGAATGTCCTCACAAATATCTGCATGCCATCGCGGGGATGCCTCCCGAATCCTTGCCCCATGGGGGCAGTGGACTCAAGGGTGATTCGCTTCGTAGGCGTGGGGCGAGTTGCCGCGACAAGGGTCTTGCCGGGGCAGCTAAAGCCGGCTTGACGGGGATGCTAAAACTGGCCCCCGACAAGGATCTTGCCGGGGGAAGCCGCTTTGTCCCTTTGCTCTTTCCGGTCTTGTTCTCTTGGGCTTTAGTTCCATCGAGCTTCGGTCTTACCCTGGCTCACCTCCCTTGCCATGCTTGGTGTGGTGGTGCCCGTGGCTCAGACTGCCCGTGCAGAGTCATAGGGGTACAAAAAGTGTACCCCTCTTTTTGTACACCGACAGGAGCGCCACGGCCGCCGCGCCGTCGCCTTCGTCTCCCGACCCCATTTGTGCAGGAGATGGAGCTGGATCCGCCGGAGTTGTTGCGACTGCACATGAGGGGCTGCGGGATCAGTGGCACGCGGGTCCTCGTCGACTTCCCTGCTCCTCATGTGATGTATCCTCGTCAGGGATGGAAGACGTTTGCTCGTATCCATAGCTTGACGGATGGGCTCACTCTCTTCAACCCATCGGGGCATCTTAGTAACATATAACAGAAACTACAAGAGTAAATAACACAAGCTCAAAAGCAGAGCATGGTTGACAAAACAGGGGATAAACTTACCAAAGGCATTACATATCAGGGGAAGAACTCACAAGGATTTTAAATATGCGGAGCTGTTGGATAATAATCCACCAAAGGATCTAGAAGACCATAAAGAATGTGACGTGAGTATCAATGTTCAACCAGAAGAAGTACTGCTAGGTTATCGGAATATAGAAGTATCTAGATAATTTCAATGCTTCCATACCAAGGAATTAAGATTTCCAAGTCGGGGGATCAGAAGCAGAGGTTCTTATCAAAAGACAAGTAAGTTGAATAGACATAGATCGACAATCAATCAATGTTTGATTTGCCAAGAACCAGCTCATGTCCGGAGTGACGTCCACATTGGAAGGATAATTTCTAGGGAACAACAAATGATTGCGTGCATTCACAACCATATCAAACCAAATGTTCGAAATGACGATGACAAAGGATACTAATGAATATCGCCCGACATATGCAAAGTATCCATGATGCAAGCAGACAAGTATTTGCAGAGCAATAGTAAGCAGTGTATTATCAGAAAACCGGAGGGTATTTCGAATACTTTTGTGCTCCACATGAACAACTAGGGATGAAAAAATCCTCGATAAGCTTGGGGAATAATTGGTAGATGCATTCAAATAGAAATGGAGCTGGAAAGGTAGCCTGCACAATGGATTATCGTGATATTTGAATGTTTCAGGGAATCGTGCAATAACAAGAGAAACGGAAGCAACATTATCTGAGTACAGACATGAGTTAAACAAGTTTGCCTTAAGAACGCTAGCACAAAAGTAACAATGATCGAAAAGGCAAGGCCTCCTGCCTAGGAGCCTCCTAACTACTCCTGGTCGTCGACGGCCGTCACATAGTAGTAGTCACCCTCAGGGTAGTAGCAGTCGTCAAAGCTGGCATGTGGCTCCTGGACTCCGCCATCTGGTTACATCAACCGAGAAGAAAGGAAAATAGGGAAAGGAGGGAGAAAAGCAACCGTGAGTAATCATCCAAAGTACTCGCAAGCAAGGATCCACACTACTTATGCATTGGTATCAATGAAAAGGGGTAGTATATGTGGACTAAACCACATAATGGCAGAATACGAGGGGGTGAAGCTAGTCCTATTAAAGACTAGCATCTTCTGGAAACCATCGTCTTGCAGCAACATGAGGGAGTAGAGTAGTATAAGATAAGTCATATTTATGTTATTGTATCAATGCTTAGGGATCCTTTCTTGACTCCCGGAGCCACATATCCATTTCATGCCTCAGCATCCTGTTCTAGTTGTATCGAACGGGATACAACTCCGAGTGTCTGTTACCGTAGGACACGCTATCGATAGATGTTTTCTTCCCTGCAGGGGTGCACCAACTTACCCACCACGCTCGCTTAACTCCGGCCGGACACACTTTACTGGGTCATGCCCGGCCTCGACAAAAACGATACGCCGAAACCCGACCTAGGCTTAATAGAGAGATCAGCACGCCGTACTAAACCTATGCCCCTAGGGGTCTTGGGCCATTGCTCCGGGAACTCCAGCATGTTGCGTGGGCGACCGGTGAGTAGACTTAGCTACCTCCTTGGAAAAGGCAGGTGCTTACATAGTCCAACCAGGTGTGCGCCACTCAGTCGCATGACGTCTATTAAGCTCCAGCTGATGCATACGACACATAGCGCCCATACTATGCCCATGTGATGGTTAATGCTATCAGGCGAGAGGCCCCTCGGATCAAATATCCAAATCGTAGTGGATTAGGAGCGCGCGGTAACGAGTAGAGACTCACGATCATGTGACCCCATCGCCCCGTATCGTGGACTTACGACAAGGGCCAAGAATGCCCAGCCGTGCTACGTTACTATCTCGCGGGCACCTTCTAGGTCAACCCGCCTCCACATCACTCGCAATTAAGCTCGCGCGGGTACCCCTCAAGGCCGACCATCTTTAGTAACATGGTTCAGTGTAAAGTCGTAGTAACCATAGTAACCGTGTGTCTAACACCAAGGGGAGCCCTGAGAAATCACCCTCAATGGAACTCCACCTTATGTTATCATCAAGGTGAATGAAGGAGGAATCACCGTCGAGGTCCATTCTTGAGGAGTTGCACGACAGTGTCGTTTTTGGGAGTGGAGAAGGAGGAATCACCCTCGATGACCATAACCGATGAACTAACCTACAAGGTTAACATCAGAAGTGCTGATGAGGTATCACCCTCGGCACTCGACAGTAATCCAGTATTGTCGAGCAACTAAGGGGAAAGTGATGTGCGGTGCCGAGGCCTGGTCTTTGATCCTGTTGATCGGGTCTTCTGATAATCCAGCGAGGCAGTCGGGACAAAGTGGGAGTCTCTGATGGGTCTCTACCCAGCCTATACTAAATAGTTTAGGATAAGCAGGTAGGTAACAAGAGCAGGTTACAAACAATAGGCCATGCAACAGACTAGGATCATACAAAAACCAGTAGCAGTTCTAATGCAAGCATAAGAGAGAAGGGAATGGGAGATATCAGAATGCTCAAGGGGGGTTTGCGTGCCTATTTGCTCTGCAGGCAGATACGACCCTCGATGGTGGAATAGTCGATCACTGGTTCAACCGCGGTCTCATGATCTACCAAAAAAGAAGTAATGGAGGGGGAACACAATAAATAACAGGGCAATCAAAAGTATCACAAAGCATAACATGGCAATACGCGATGCTAGGGGTGGCCTAATGTAGTATTAGATGTTACAGATGGAGCTGGAAATATCTAGGAATATTTTCCCGGCTCCGGGAAATTATCGAGCAGGCGATCCGGAGGGGAAGGTTACAAGTTTGCTTTGTTAGGCCATGTGGCAGGTATGTGGATGGCGTATTCGGATTCATCTAGTTTTTTTGATCAATTTTGATGTATAAAGTTTTTGCATCCAAGTTACAGATGAATTTCTACGATTTTCTAAAGATTTAAACAGTTATTTGGAATTCCTGAAAATTGGCTAAGTCTGAGGATTGCTCAGTTTTTTAACATTACTTAGCTGTTTCCAAAGGCTGTAACTATTGTTCTGCCCATACTATGGATTAGTGCCTTATATTAATGTTGATCACTTTCTTGTGAACTACAAGATGGTACCAATTGCATCATTGTTAGAGTTCATTTGGTTAACAAAAACTTCGCTTGAAAAGTGCCACTTAATTTTAACTCTAGAAACTGTTAAAATATACGAACATAGGATTTTGTGATTTTTATAGAATTTAATCTTTGAAACAAATGGATTTGGTCCAGCGGGGTAAAATGGAGTTTGTCAAGTATATTTTCTACGCATATTTTTTTACTCGTGTTATTTAGACGCTGTTTAGGGGCTGTCTAGACGGCTAATCAATGCAGCACCAGCAAAGCTAGCTACTGCTACAGTAACTAAATGTTATTGTAGCAGAGCATGTCGGTGTACTAAGGTAGGGGTACCCTAGTACCCCAACTTGTGCACGGGCAGCGGCAGCTCCCCGCGGCAGGGTTCACCACGCGCTTGCCGGAGACCTTCCTGCTCCTTATCTAACCATTCAAAAACAAAGTATACAAGACAGAAGACCAAGACCCCGGCAAGAGGAGCTTGTCGGGAAGGCCGTTCCAGGCTCAAGATTGCTTAACTAGCACGAGGCCCTGGCAAGAGGAGCTTGTCAGGACGAATAGAAGATTCTATCTTAGAAGACCCGGCAAGGGCTCGGGGAGCGGCAAGCTTCCGGGCCCGGCAAGGTCGAGATCCCCGGCAAGGTGCTTGCCGGGGGAGGTGCCCGGCAAGGTGCTTGCCGGGGGAGGTGCGCTGTGTGCCCGCGCTCCAGCTCATCAGCCCACGCGTCGCCCTGGGGCCACTCCAGGGACGCGTGGCGGATGGCTGTGCAGCCTGGGGGACACGGTGGCACTCCACGGCAGTGGATCCATCGCCGTGGCAGACGGAGACGCAACGGCGGGAGCTTTTGGGGTCGACGGCGACGGGCATTAAAGGCCCTTGTCCCCCACTGTCAAAGTAGGTATAGACCACTGTTCTGCACTGTAGCTCCACTGTTCCCGCACTGTTCCAACTACCACATCTTTTACATTTTTACCCCTTTCTCCTACGTTGACACCTGTCGGTGACCCCTTGCACTATAAAAGGAGGCCCATGCACAACGTGGAGGGGGTTCGAAACCTAGATCATTCTCACGCTCGTGTAGCTGCTTCTTCAAGCTCCGAGCGCCCAACTCAATACACAGCCAAGCAGGAGTAGGGTTTTACGCATCCGTGCGGCCCGAACCTGGGTAAAACTGCCCGTGCGTCTGCCTCGATCTGCTCTTCGTGCTCCCTCCGCCCTCGTACCGCACAGACAAGGGGCTCCGGTCCCATAGGTGTTCGTGGTGGACAGTTTCCCCCGACATCTTTGGCGCGCCAGGTAGGGGGCGTCGAGGTTGTGCGAACCTGATCCGGCGTTCGCGCGGGCGCAATCTTCATCAACCTCTCCAAGCTTCATCAGCAACTTCATCAGCGACAACTCCATGGCCCCGAAGAAGAAGCCTTCGGAGGTCGGAGGCCCGTCTGCGTCTCACCCGCCGCCACCAGAGCCAACGGTGGGCGGGGGAGACGCCGTCGGAAGGGTGGTTGCCGGCGAGGACACTCACGGTGCCACCAGATCCAAGAACAGGACGGACGACCGGACCTCGGTCTCCGTGGACGCGCCACGTCCATCGCAACATACAACGACCCCGCAGCGCCATACCACAGGAGGTGGTATCCGCTTGCTGGGACAAGGCCATACCGGAGGTTCGCGGGACGCCCCGGACCCCCGTCCGGGCACAAGCAAAGCGAAGGCGCCGGCACGGGACCCCGCTCCTTCTAACGTTGTTAGAAGTCCGAGCGTATCCCGCTCCTCGCACCGCTCGCCCGCGTTCCCCACTACTCCGGCAGAAGCGCTCGCAAGGGCGCAGCTGCTCCTCGATTTTCCTCCAGCGGCCGACAAGGCCGAGGAATGGAGGGCCACTATCCGGAGCCTGATAGACTTCGCCAACAACGACTCTCCGCAGCAGCCGTCGGCCTCGCGGCCGCGGCAGGCCGAGAAGACGAAGGCTATCGGCGACAAGACTGCCGGGGGTGCGACAAGCGTGCACTCCCCGCCGCAGAAGCAGAAGACGCCGCCCCGCCGGAACAATCCCGACGACGGCTCCACAGCCTCGTCGGACCCGCGGGCCCGTCGGGACCAGCGCCAGGTCCTCGACGACCGGCGAGATGAAGACGCTCGGACCACGATCGAGCGCCGCCGAGAAGCTCGGCGACAATCCGACAAGAGAGCTGGGAACGCTGTCGACGCTCCCGCGCCCGGTGAACCAGGCGACTTGCCGTACGCGGCAGGCTGCCCTGCGTTCACCCGCGAGCTGCGGCGCGTCCAGTGGCCCAGCATGAAGAACTTTAAGCCCGACGTACCGGAGAAGTACGACGGCAAGACGCACCCCTCGGAGTTTCTCAGCGTCTACACCATAGCAGTGCAAGCTGCCGGGGGGCGCGACGAGAAGATCCTAGCCAACTACTTCCCGCTCGTGCTGAAGCCGAACGTCCGTTCGTGGCTCATGCACTTGCCGGAAGGCTCTATCTCTTCTTGGGCCGACCTCTGCCATCAGTTTGTTGGCGCCTTCACCGGCGGCCACAAACCCCATGGCCAGGAGAGCGATCTCCACATTTTGGCCCAGAAGGAGGGCGAACCCCTGCGCAAGTATATCCAACGTTTCAGCCGGGTGCAGCACAACATCCCCGACGTTCACCCTGCTGCGGTTATCAGCGCGTTCCATCAGAACGTGCGTAACCGCCGCATGCGTGAGGAGATGGCGATGACCAAGATCAGGGACGTCAGCGAGCTCTACGCTCTTGCCGACAAGTGCGCCCGTGCAGAAGAGGGGAGGAAACTCCCCGGGGAGGATGCTGGCGCAGGGGGAAGCGACAGCGACGACGCCGCCCCGGCAAAGAAGAGCCGGCGGCGGAACAACAGGAAGAAGGGCAAGAAGGAAGTGCTTGCCGTCGAGAAGTCCGGCAAGGAGGCCCCCGCCAAGCAAGCGCAGGCTGGCGGCTCCGGCAAGGAGCCTGCCCCTGCGGCGGCGACCGACAAGCCGGGTAGCTCCGACAAGCAATACTGTAAGATTCACCGCACCAAGGGTCACGACCTCTCCAACTGCAAGCGCGTCGAGTACCTCGTCGAGCAGCAAAAAGCTGAGTACGAGAGGCGCGACAAGGAGAAGGCCCAAGGTGGCGGGGAAGAGCCCAGCAAGAAGCGGCCATTCAACGGCCGGGGAGGACGCCGCGGCAAGGCCAAGCAGCGGCAAGGAGATCGACCTCCCCGGGGCCGCGACAACGACGAAGACGACGATGAAGACATGGAGGACGACGAGAACAGCGAGCAGGAGTTCCAGAAGGCCACGGAGGTCCTGTGCGTCGACGGTGGCGCCTCCCTGCACACCTCCCACCGCCAGCTGAAACAGTGGGTACGTGAGGTGAATGCAGCGGAGCCGCCCGTGGAGTCGCGCAGGCTCCTCAAATGGTCCGGCACGCCCATCATTTTTGACCTTGAGGATCACCCTGACCGCACCACGGCGGTCGGGCACTTGCCGATGCTGGTTTCCCCCACCATCCGCAACCTCAAGGTCACCAAAATGTTGGTTGACGGCGGGGCCGGGCTGAACTTGATCTCCTCTGCTGTGATCAAGAAACTCCAGATTCAAGACGGCGAGCTCGAAGAGACCGGTTCATTCCAAGGAATCAACCCGGGAAGGAGCAAGCCCAAGGGAAAGATTACTCTGCCGGTGACCTTTGGCGGGGAGCTCAACTTCAGGACTGAGCGCATCACCTTTGACGTTGCTGATATTCCATTGCCCTACAATGGAATACTCGGCCGTCCCGCCCTCGCCAAGTTCATGGCAGCTTCCCACTATGCCTACAACGTGCTGAAGATGCCGGGGCCGATAAGCGTCATCACTGTCCATAGCGACAAGAAAGATGCGCTTATTTGCGCCGACAAGATTTACCGGGATGCGGCAGCTGCGGCCGAGAAGGATACTCTTGCCGCTGAAGCTCCCGGGGGGAAGAAGACGAAGACCAAGTCCGGCAAGTGCTCTGGGATCCACTCCGGCAACCGCACCTCTTCGGAGTGCTGCGCTGCCGTCGAGGACGTTCCATCGAGCTCCACCGGCAAGAGCAAGAAAGGAATGGCTGCTCCTCCGGCAACCAAGAAAGTGTCCGCAAAGGAGGACGGCACTGGTGGTACCTTCACCATCAGCGCCGCCCTTGACAGCAAATAGGAAAGCGCGCTCGTCGCCTTCCTGCGGGCGAATGTCGATGTGTTTGCTTGGCAACCATCTGACATCCCCGGTGTTCCCAGGAAGGTGATTGAGCACAAGCTTGCTGTCTGTCCTCATGCGCGGCCCATCAAGCAAAAAGTAAGGAAGCAAGCCGTGGAGCGCCAAGAGTTCATCAACGAGGAGATCAAGAAACTAGAGGCAGCAGGCCTAGTTAGAGGTGTGATCCATCCGACGTGGTTGGCAAACCCAGTCGTCGTGCGCAAAGCCAACGGGAAGTGGAGACTGTGTATAGACTTCACTGATGTCAATAAAGCATGTCCCAAGGATCCCTTCCCTTTGCCGCGCATTGACCAGATCGTTGACTCCACTGCCGGATGTGAGCTACTCTGTTTTCTTGATGCATACTCAGGCTATCACCAGATTTTCATGGCCAAGGAAGATGAAGAGAAGACTGCATTTATCACTCCATGTGGCACATATTGCTTTATCCGCATGCCATTTGGACTGAAGAATGCAGGCTCAACTTTTGCAAGGGTAGTGTACACTGCTTTTGAGCCACAGATCCACAGGAATGTAGAAGCCTACATGGATGACATCGTGGTGAAGAGCAAGAGCAAAGAAACACTGATTCAGGACTTGGAAGAAACATTTCAGAACCTGCGCAGGATACAGCTCAAGTTGAACCCCGAGAAGTGCGTCTTTGGAGTCCCCTCCGGCAAGCTTCTCGGGTTCTTTGTTTCGCAGAGAGGGATTGAAGCCAACCCCGACAAGATTAAAGCCATCGAGCAGATAGAAGCCCCGAAGCGCGTCAAGGATGTCAGAAGACTTGCAGGTTGCGTTGCTGCTCTCAGTAGGTTCATTTCAAAATCCGCAGAACGCGCCCTACCTTTCTTCAAAATCTTGAAGAAGGCAGGTCCCATGAAGTGGACTCCGGAAGCGGAGGCGGCGTTGCAGGATTTGAAACGGTACCTGTCCTCCACTCCTATACTTGTCGCACCTAAACCACAGGAAAAGTTGTTGCTATACTTAGCGGCAACCAACCAGGTGGTTAGTGCTGCGTTAGTAGCGGAGAGGGAGTCCGACGAGGAGTCAGCATCGCCGGCAAGCGAATCTAGCGACAAGCAGGGGGCTGTCCCGACAAGCTCTGGCCCCGACAAGGAAGACTCTGCGCAGGAACAAGGAGAGGTGCGGAAGAAGATGGTGCAGCGCCCAGTGTATTTTGTAAGTTCCCTTCTCCAGGGAGCTAGGTCAAGGTACTCTGGTGTGCAAAAATTGCTTTTCGGCCTCCTCATGGCCTCGAGGAAGCTGCGCCACTACTTCCAAGCCCATGAGATAACGGTGGTCACTCGCTTTCCGTTGAAGAGGATATTGCACAATCCAGAGGCAACAGGCAGGATCGTCGAGTGGGCACTGGAACTGTCAAGCTTCGGACTCAAGTTTGAAAGTACTTCAACCATACAGAGCCGAGCTTTGGCAGAATTCATCGCTGAATGGACCCCGACGCCAGAAGAAGAAGTTCAAGAAACAAGCGCACCCATGCAAGAAGCAACAAGTGAATGGGTAATGTATTTTGACGGTGCCTTCTCACTGCAAGGCGCCGGTGCTGGCGTAGTACTCATTGCGCCCACCGGAGAACACCTCAAGTATATTATCCAGATGCACTTCCCAAGAGAGCAAGCGACAAACAATACTGCAGAGTATGAAGGCTTGCTCGCCGGCCTCAGAATTGCGGCTGAACTTGGGATCAGAAAGCTGATTGTACGCGGAGATTCTCAGTTGGTGGTCCGACAAGTCAACAAGAGCTACCAGAGCCCTTTGATGGAAGCTTATGTAGATGAAGTGAGGAAGCTTGAAGAGCACTTTGAAGGTCTGCAGATGGAGCATGTCCCGAGAGCTCAGAATGAAATTGCAGATGGCCTTTCAAAATGTGCTGCGATGAAGCTACCTGTGGAACCAGGGACCTTCCTGCTCAAGCTAACTCAGCCATCCGTTACACCATCAATCGGACAGTCTAAGAAGAGAAAGTTGGTCTCCGGCGACTACTTGCCGGCGGATCTTCCAGAAACCGCCGCCAAGGTCCCCAAGATCAACGACAAGAACGCTGAGGAACAGTTTGCTCCTGCAAGCCCTCGGGCTTGTGCAGTTGAAGCAAGTGTTCCCGACAAGCCTCGCCCCGGCGAGCTTGCCGGGGGACCGTCAGCTCCGACAGGACCAGAGGTCTTTGCCGTAGAAGCTGGGGTTCCCGCAGCGGCCCTCGAGCCTTTAGTCCTTGCCGTCGAGCCCCGGGCTCCGGCATGGGCACAGCAGATCGTCCGCTTTCTACAAACTGGAGAACTTCCCGACGACCCTCAAGAGATAGAGAAGATAACCAGGCAGTCAAGTATGTATCAGTTTGTGGATAACGAGCTGTACAGAAGAAGACTCAATGGTGTCAGGTTGAAGTGCATCCCCAGGGAAGATGGACAGAAGCTGTTGGCAGAAATACACGGAGGCATATGCGGCCACCACATTGGCGCAAGGGCGCTTGCCGGGAAAGCTTTCCGGCAAGGGTTCTTTTGGCAAGAAGCCCTCCAAGATGCAACTGCACTAGTAACCAAGTGTGAAGCGTGCCAGTTCCATGCAAAGCAAATTCATCAGCCAGCTCAAGCTCTCCAAACAATCCCTTTGTCATGGCCCTTCTCGGTCTGGGGGCTCGATATCCTCGGCCCTTTCCCTCGCGCTGTCGGGGGCTTTGAGTACTTGTACGTTGCAATCGACAAGTTCACAAAGTGGCCAGAAGTGGAGCCAGTGAGAAAGGTGACAGCACAGTCAGCAGTCAGGTTCTTCAGGTCGATTGTTTGCCGTTTCGGGATCCCTAACAGGATCATCACCGACAACGGTACACAATTCACTAGTCGCACCTTCATGCAGTACGTCCAAGACCTTGGCGCCAAGGTCTGTTTCGCTTCTGTTGCTCACCCGAGGAGCAACGGTCAAGCGGAGAGGGCAAATGCTGAAGTGCTGCGCGGACTCAAGACAAGGACCTTTGACAGGCTGCGAAAGTGCGGAAGGAATTGGATAGAGGAGCTCCCGGCGGCTCTTTGGTCAATCAGAACGACACCGAGTCGAGCCACCGGGCAGACACCTTTTGCTCTAGTCTATGGAGCAGAAGCAGTTCTCCCCACGGAACTCGTATACGGATCTCCTCGAGTGCTCGCTTATGATGAGCTCGAGCAAGAGCAACTGCGGCAAGATGACGCATTGCTCCTTGAGGAGGGACGTCTCCAGGCTGCTGTACGAGCTGCTCGATACCAGCAAGCTTTGCGCCGCTACCATAGCCGCAAAGTCAAGGCCAGGAGTCTCGAGGAAGGCGACCTTGTTCTTCGGCGTGTTCAGTCCGCCAAGAATTCCAACAAGTTGACGCCGAAGTGGGAAGGCCCTTATCGGGTGAGACAAGTTACGAGGCCCGGCGCTGTCCGCCTCGAGACCGAAGAAGGCTTACCGGTGAGCAACTCCTGGAACATAGAGCATCTTCGCAAGTTTCACCCCTAAGGCGCGGTTGCCGTGATCCGCTCCGGCAACCGCCTTTTGTACAAGCCTTGCCGCTGTTGCATGTAACCCTTTGTACAAAGCCGGGCGCAGACCCCGTGCATCGGTAAAGACTTCGTGTTTTCGCATCGATTGCCTTTCGCATGCTTCTCTTTGCTATTCGCATGTTTTATTTGGCATTTGATGCAACACTAAGATACTCGGTAAGCACTATTACGCCGAAAAGCGACATGCTTGTTTCCCTCTCCTTTTCCTTTTTCTCTTAAGCAGAAGGAACGTTCCTCGCGCACAAGTTTGCCGGGGGGGATGGAGGAGGAACTAAGTGCCGTTCAAGTAAGAAGAGCCTTACCGGAAAGCAAACAACATGAGCAAGCAGCATATGAAAGCAACGAAAAGATAAAGATAGACGGGGCCCTAGTCTACACGGTCGCCCTCCTTCCTGCCGAGCTTTGCCACCTTGGCGATGATATGGCCGACCTGCTCCTTCAGGGCCTCCGTGTCTGCATCCGCCGGCAAGCTGCGAAGAACGTTCGTGAGGTTGATCCCCGGGTTGCGGAACACAATCTTCGTCAAGACCCGCTCCAGAGTTCCTGCGCAGAGACGGCGCGACTCCTCGGCCAGCTGCGCGGGGATGCGGTTCCGGAGACCTGCAAGGGCCGGAGCGACGCCTCTGAAGAAGAGGCTGAGCTTGGCGCTGTGCGGGAGGTCTGGATCCGGCGAGTAGATAAGGTGTTCGACCTTCAAGGCAAGCAGCTCCTGGTCAATGATGGATGCCGAAGAAACCAGCTCTTCGGTCCACAGCTCAATGTTCTTGCGGAAGAGCTCGGATGCCTTGTTGGTGCTGTCCACCAAGGCCCGCTCCTTGCGGAGCTCCTCCTTCAGCTTATCTTCTCGAAGCTTGGCGGCGTCAATTGAATCCCTCAGAGTTGAGACTTTCAGCTCCAAGTCCTCGATGGAGTCCTTGGCGGCCTTAAGCTCATCGCCCCTCTTGGACAGATTCACTTGGAGCTCCGCGTTGGTGTGGGCGTCCTTTTCGCGCTCAGTAATGAGCGCGGCAACCTTCTCGGCGCTCACCTTCATCGCCTTCTCCAACTGGATGACCTTGGCGGCGAGCTCCTTCTTGGCGTCTTCCGCGGCAGCAGCAGCGGCTTTCGCCTCCTTCAGCTCCCCGCCAAGAGCAGCCTCGCGAGCGGCAAGGTCCTCCTCGTGGGAGTCGAGATCCACCTTCCGCTGCGCGAGCTCTCCCTCTCGCCGGGACATCTCCACCCCGGCGAGCCGTTGCTGTTCTTCAGCCTCGGCCTTCTCCAGCACCCATTCTTCATATTCGCCGGCAAGACGCTCGCGCGCCTCCGCCACCTCGCGGAGGCCCGCCTTGTGGGCAGCGCTGAGCTCCGCCGCACGCTTCTCCATTTCGGCGGCGGCCTTGGCGGCAAGCGCTTCCCGGGAGGCGAGCTTCGCCTGCCTGGCCCGGTAAAGGGCCAGGAGCTGGTGGAGAAGCTTCTCCTCCTCGGGCCCATCTCCTTCGCCGGGCGCTTCGACGACTGTCAGACCCGCGGAGGCGAGGACTTCCCCGTCAAACGCCTCGCCCTCCGCGGGAGCTCTT
This sequence comes from Secale cereale, assembly GCA_902687465.1. Classification (NCBI taxonomy): domain Eukaryota; kingdom Viridiplantae; phylum Streptophyta; class Magnoliopsida; order Poales; family Poaceae; genus Secale; species Secale cereale. The sequence continues at coordinate 326,970,539 of LR738712.1, forward strand.
GATGAAGACCCCCAAGGCACTTGGATAAAGATGCCATTGGGGGCACGAAGATAGTAACCGGCTGGCTCCTCGCCGGCGGAGGGACCGGCGGCCGGTGCAGCATCTGATGCTCCCGCCACCTCCGGGTTGGCGGTGCGGTCGCCGTCCCCCTCCCCGGCCGCTGCATCGGCAGCCGGAGCGGTCTCCTGCACGGCCGGCTCGGTGGTTTCGGCCGTCTCCGCGGTGGCCTCGGCCATCTCCACGACGACGGGAGCGTCATCGCCGCCGCCCTGCGCGCCCTCCTCATCCTCGATATTGATGACCTCGGTCTCCATCGGTGCGGGAGGAGGAGGAGGAAGATCTAAGAAAAGAAGAAAAAGAAGTTCAAAATCAAGCAAAGATCCAAAAAGAAGCAAAGTCAAGAAAACCAAGTACAGAACGTACCTTGGCGGACGTCCTCTGCGGCGGGCTCCCTTGCCGGGGAGCTCGGCCCTGGCGGAGTGGCCGTCCTCGCCGGGCTGCTCGCCCTTGGCGGGGTACTCTGCCTTGGCGGAGTACCCGCCCTTGGCGGAGCGCTCTCCCTCGCCGGAGAGTTTTGCCTTGCCGGGGACGGCGGGGCCTGCGGCTCCTCGGTAACGGCCTCCGGGCGCTCTTCCCGCTGCGGCTCCACCCCTGCACAAGAGAAGATAGAAGAACCAAGACATTCAGAGATCAAAGCCCTAAGCGCGCCCCGACGAGCAAAAACAGTAAACCTCTAACTTACGCTGGGGGCTGCGCTGGGGGCTGCTCCCCGGAGCGGCACTCGGGTCCGGCAAGATCGGCTCCGCCGCGATCCCTGCTTCCGCGACGGATGGGTCTTCCACGACCTCAACTGTGGGCACCTTGACCCTCTTCGCGCGCTGCTCCAAGGTCCTGCAATCACAAGCAACAAACAAAATCAAGCGTCAGCAACAATCGAGATATAAAAATCAAGAAGGAGTAAGGTCTCGGGTCCTTACTCTTGGTCCTCCTCGTCGTCCTCGCTCAGCGCGGAGAAGTCGAACTCCACGGTGGGCGCGTCGGCGCGAGGAGCGGAGGATGAAGGTTCCCTCGCGCGTTTCGGAGCCACCGGGGCTGGGGGCTGCGTAGGCCCAGCCCCTGTGGTGGCCGGCGCCCGAGAAGGGGGCGGAGCAGCTGCTCCGCTCCGAGAAGATCCTTGCCGGCTCGGTGCCGGCCTGCGGGACGCCTCTGCCGTGGCCGGCACGCCGGCCGCCCTTGGCGCGGCTTGGCTCGGCCGGGGAGCTGCCCGGCGAGCTGGCTGTTGCCGGGGCGCTCGCGTCTGCTCTCCCGTCGCCGCCTTGCGGAGACGCTCCAACGGGGACTGCTTCGGGCTTGCCGGGGGCGGGGAGCTCTCCGACGAGGAGAGGTCGTCGGCGTACAACTCTGTCGATCCGCCGGAGCCTTCGGCCTCCTCCTCCTCCTCCTCCTCTGCCTCGGTCGGCTCGCTGGGCCCAGCATCCGACGATGCGGCCCTCTTCCCCTTGGCGCCTCCGCCCCTCGCGGCGCCTCTGCTTCCTCCGGCGGTGCCCTCCATTGCCGCGGCCTCCGTCGCGATCCCACTGATCCCAGAGTGCCTCAGCGAGGGGATCACGGCGAGCGCGTCGGGAGGGAGCTCTAGCAGCTTGCGAATCTCCTCATTGTCCGCCTGGCTGGCGGCATCCGCGGCTTCCGCCTCCGCGGGTGTGTATCCAAAGTTTCCCGCCGCCGAGGCTGCGGCGACTTCTTCAGCGCGAGAAGCTATGTAAGCAATCTCTTGGTCGGTGGTGGCCCGCGTGTGCAGTTTGAGATCGTCCTTCTTCTCCAACACCTCCACAAGGCGGTCGTAGAACTCGAGGACGTCGATGGGCTTGGGCGCAATCCACGTGCGCTCCACTCCATGAGAGTCGCACGCGGGCATCATAGCGACAAGGCGATCCCGGGCGCTGCTGGCGCAGAGCGGCACCACTCCCCGGGGAGCGCGGAAGTACTCGGGGTGGGCCGGGTCGAACTTGAAGAGTTCCCTGACCATACCCCGCAGCTCGAGTGTTGTGAAGTTAAAATTGAGGCCGGGGCGCAGCCTCATGATGTCTGCCGGGCCGCCATATTGCCACGCCGGCCTCTTCCGGTCTTGGAGGGGGGCGATCCGGCGACGAAGAAAGTCCGCGCCCACTTCAGCGACAGACAGCGGCGCCAAACGAAGACGCATGATTCTGACGAGAGCGATATCCAGCTTGGAGTCGTCGGAATCGAAGTTACTCCAATCCCTGCCGCGCACGATGGGCGATGTGCGCGGCGCGGTGAAGTGTTGCGGCCGCTCCTCGACGACCCAGCACCACTCCGCACGCCACTCTTCCCACTTGCCGCGGAGCTCCCCCGGCAAGTAGGCGGGTTTCTTATTCAGCCTAAACACCCAAGAGATTCCTCCGGAGAGGGGGGCGTCGGCCTCTACTCTGGGGATGAAAAAGTGCCTAAAGAGAGCTACGTTGGGCTGGATTCCTACGAAGTTTTCGCACATGTGTGCGAAAACGGACATGGTGAGGATGGCGTTGGGAGTGAAGTCGAGGAGGTGGAGGCCATAAGTATTCATGATATCGCAGAAAAAGTTTGAGAAGGGAGGGCACAGACCGCAGTGGAAGAAGGCTGCGAAAAAGTAATACCCGCCGGGGTAGTGATCCTTGGCGACGGCCGGGTAGACGCGTGTGCGGGGGTGCGCTGGGGTCTCCTTGGCCCAGAACCAATAATATTTGCTCCAAAGCTCCCGCACGCCGAGCTTCGGCGCAAAGACGATGTGCTCCTTCCGGAACGCGACGAGCTTCGCCGCCTGATCTGACTTCTCCCGCTTGGACTTCTCCGCCTTCGCCTTGTCGGTCTTTGGGGCCATGGCGGACGCGGTGGAAGGAAGGGGGCGAAGAGCTTGGTGGTGGCGGAGGAGTAGAGGCAAAGAGCAGAGGAATCTGAGGAAGAAGACGATGGTAATGAGTGCGCAGGGAGGGGAACCGCGCCGCTCTCTCTGCTTTTATGGGGGAGTGGGGGGCGTTTCGCCCTCCCCATTAAAGAAATCGTGGGCACGTCCCATCCCACGGCGCCGCAATCGACGCGTGCCGTTGCCGTGGGGTGCGGCGGATATGGAAGTGGATTCGGCGCGCCGCGGGCCGCGGGTGCCCGTGCACTGTTTTGGGCCTGGCCCAACAGCGCTCGGCACCGTGTGTGGCCCAGGCCCGGGGGCTCCTGTCGGTGTACTAAGGTAGGGGTACCCTAGTACCCCAACTTGTGCACGGGCAGCGGCAGCTCCCCGCGGCAGGGTTCACCACGCGCTTGCCGGAGACCTTCCTGCTCCTTATCTAACCATTCAAAAACAAAGTATACAAGACAGAAGACCAAGACCCCGGCAAGAGGAGCTTGTCGGGAAGGCCGTTCCAGGCTCAAGATTGCTTAACTAGCACGAGGCCCTGGCAAGAGGAGCTTGTCAGGACGAATAGAAGATTCTATCTTAGAAGACCCGGCAAGGGCTCGGGGAGCGGCAAGCTTCCGGGCCCGGCAAGGTCGAGATCCCCGGCAAGGTGCTTGCCGGGGGAGGTGCCCGGCAAGGTGCTTGCCGGGGGAGGTGCGCTGTGTGCCCGCGCTCCAGCTCATCAGCCCACGCGTCGCCCTGGGGCCACTCCAGGGACGCGTGGCGGATGGCTGTGCAGCCTGGGGGACACGGTGGCACTCCACGGCAGTGGATCCATCGCCGTGGCAGACGGAGACGCAACGGCGGGAGCTTTTGGGGTCGACGGCGACGGGCATTAAAGGCCCTTGTCCCCCACTGTCAAAGTAGGTATAGACCACTGTTCTGCACTGTAGCTCCACTGTTCCCGCACTGTTCCAACTACCACATCTTTTACATTTTTACCCCTTTCTCCTACGTTGACACCTGTCGGTGACCCCTTGCACTATAAAAGGAGGCCCATGCACAACGTGGAGGGGGTTCGAAACCTAGATCATTCTCACGCTCGTGTAGCTGCTTCTTCAAGCTCCGAGCGCCCAACTCAATACACAGCCAAGCAGGAGTAGGGTTTTACGCATCCGTGCGGCCCGAACCTGGGTAAAACTGCCCGTGCGTCTGCCTCGATCTGCTCTTCGTGCTCCCTCCGCCCTCGTACCGCACAGACAAGGGGCTCCGGTCCCATAGGTGTTCGTGGTGGACAGTTTCCCCCGACAGAGCAACAGTAGTACGCAGTAGTAGCAAGCAATTACTAAGAGTAGCAAGCAGCTAGTGACAACATGAGCAGTGGGCAGTAGCACGAACAGCAGCAACAACGGCAAAAACAACAAGCGCCAGCGTGCGGGCGTGGGGCTGCGCGGGCACACGCGAGGGCGCGGCTAGGGTGCGCGGAAGCGCAACATGGGCGTGGCGAGCGCGCCCAAGGGGCGCGGCCACCGGAGCTCCGGCGATCTGGACATGGCGGCCATGGTGTGGGGCGGCGGCTAATAGTGATGGAACGGGGCAAAAAAAGGGGGATCCGAAGGAGTGGCACACCGCAGAGCCGTAGATGAGCTCGAGGAAGACCGGGGTGGACCGGAGATGTGGTGGTGATGGCGAGACGATTATGGCCCAACGAAGAATTCGAAGATGGTGTCGGCTCGTGAGCTTCCCGGCTTGATCTGGTTCCCGGGACGGACGAAGATGGCCGCGGAAGACCTCATGGACGTGCTCCCGCACGCCCGAGACGCTGGTTGCCATGACAACGATGACGGGACAGCGGTGACCATGAGTTTTCCAAGCTCGATTTGGAGCCACGGAGGAAGAGGATGAAGGGGGATCGAGAGGGGGCTAAGCGAGATGGGGGTTAGGGTTTCTTTGGACGTAGTTATAGGACGTGGGAGGGGGGGCGTGGAGGCCATCCACGGTCATGGCCATCGTGGATGTGCACCACGCACATCCTCTGCCTCCTGTAGCTCAAGGTAGAGGAAAAGGCCAGCCGGGTGGGCTGGGCCTGGTACAATGTACATTTTGGGATGGGTGAATAGGGGGGTTTCTCTCTGTCTTTCATTTTTCTTTTATCTATCTCGGTTTCTTTTATTCTTTTCTGCCTTGGATTCATCTGGGCTAACAAATGAGTTCGTTATAGACAAAACTTGGCGCATAAATCATGCACAATACTGTGGTGTTGCACAAAAGGTTTGGAGTCAAATGGAGCAATTCAAATTTATATTTTAATTTAATTGTGTTTATTTAATCCCGCTGACCCACTAAATTATTCCTAGGGGCAAACTAAAATTTCATTTAATGTTGGTTCCTACATGTCAATTATTTAGTAAATATTTGCAACCCATCAAACATTTTTATTCGATAGTTTGAAGAAATAATAATTTTACTTCTTTTTGGAAATTGAATTTGACCCCGATTATCATCAAGTCGCAAAATGGCTTAGTAAGAGATGATGACAAGGCACATTAGGGTGAGGTTACTATAGCACGATTCTCGAGGTGTTACAATCCACTACTATTACTCCAGACATCAACCGCTATCCAGCATGCCTATAGTGTATTAAGTTCATGGAGAAACGAAGTAATGCAATAAGAACGATGACATGATGTAGACAAGATCTATTTATTTAGAAATAGACACCATCGTTTTATCCTTAGTAGCAACGATACATAAGTATCGGTTCCCTTTCTATCACTTGGATCAAGCACCGTAAGATCTAACCTACTACGAAGAACCTCTTCCCATTGCAAGATAAATAGATCAAGTTGGCCAAACAAAACCCAAATATCGGAGAAGAAATACGAGGATATAAGCAATCATGCATATAAGAGATCAAAAGAAGACTCAAATGACTTTCACGGATATAAAAAGATAGGTCTGATCATAAACTCAACGTTCATTGGATCCCAACAAACACACCGCAAAAAAGTTACATCATATGGATCTCCAAGAGACCATTGTATTGATAATCAAAAGAGAGAGAGGAAGCCATCTAGCTACTGACTACGGACCCATAGGTCTACAAGGAACTACTCACGCATCATCAGAGAGGCACCAATGGAAGTGGTGAACCCTCCATGATGGTGTCTAGATTGGATCTGGTGGCTCTGGACTCTGTGGCAGCTGGATCAAAATTCCGTCGACTCCCCTAGGGATTTTGGAATATTGGGGTATTTATAGTGCAAAGAGGCGGTCCGGGGGGCACCCGATGTGGGGACAACCCACCAGGGCGTGCCTGGCCCCCTAGGCGCGCCCTGGTGGGTTGTGCTCCCCTCACAGCTCCCCCACCTGCTGCCTTGGCCCATTCGGGTATCTTTTGGTCCATAAAAAATCTCCGCAAAGTTTCGTTGCATTTGGACTCCGTTTGATATTGATTTCCTGTGATGTAACTTGGCACTATGTGAATAGGCTGGTACCAAAAAATGATATAGGATGATTGTAATACATGCAAGAATGATAATATAACAACATGGAACAATCAAAAATAACAGATGCATTGGAGACGTATCAGATAGCAAATAGTGCTATCATACCTAACTCTGCAGGCTGACAGAGCGCATTAAATACGCCGCTCAGTGTCACATGACGGCTCACCCGGCAGGCCTTGTTGGGCTGCTTCGCCAACTTCGCGCCTGCTTGCTTGATACGTCTCAGGACGGGTGTCACTTGGAGTTTTTGCTGTAGGAAGTGGATGCCATGTGGCAAGGGGCTGCAACTCAGTCACTTGGGAGCTTGACACCGCACTGATTGAAGACGGGCGTCATTGTGAGGTGATGGTTCGCCTTTGCGAGCCCTGGCAGGCCTACTGGGGAAATCTTGGAGGCTTGCTTCCGGGCGATCCCAACCTTGCCGAGCTCCCCTGACCGGCTAGGAAGGCTTTTCCCTTGGCGATATCTTGCTCCTTCAGCTTGTTTTGTCTATCTTGATCTCCTCGACCAGCTCTCTGATTCCCCGAAGAGCAGATCCTTTCGTGCCTTGATCTGAGCTTGGTGTTGTAAACTTGCCCTTGGGCCTATGCAAAGTCTGGGGTAACAGATACAAGGTTTGTTGCATCGACAGGAGCCCCCGAGCCTGGCACGGACGCGCCGGTCGGCGTCGCTGGGGTAGCCTCTTTTGAGATCTTCTTTTCTACTTCCTTAACTTGAGCCCAGGCATGTTTCCACCTCTCCCGTGCATCGTGTAACATCAATCATAGTGGGGCCACTCTTGTAATGGCCCTTGAATGACTTTAACGCACGGGCAAGTAACTGCCAATTTAATCTTCCCACCACGCCCTTACCTTAGCCACGTATGCACATGCATTGAGTGGGGTAGGTAACGGAGGCGCGCGGGAGCGTTAAGGCAGGGCCCGGTCTTCTTGGATTGGTGGAGGAGGGCGGCATTTACCCGCCGGGGAATCAGCCCCCACCCCCAGCTCGTCTATAAAATGAGGAGCGGGGGAGGAATGGTGGCATCCATCCATACTCCTCTCTTCCTCCACTCCCTGCTCTTCTCCTTATGTTGAAGGGGAGAGCCCCCGAGGCTAGGCCCCAGGCAGTAGCTTGTGGTTGGCGACGTTGAATGTTCGTGCTGATGCTCTGGGAGTGAGTTCCTCTCCTCATCTTCCCGCAACCTCCGGGAGGATGCGCGGATGGTGCGTCAGTAGCACCGGTGGTGGCGACACCGGTGTGATATTCGCCGGGCCGTCCGTCACTTTAGTTTTAGTGAGGGGCGACATAAATGACACCATGCTGAGGCTAGCAATGGGTGCAAGGCGTGGTAGTTGGTCATGGCCTATTCTTCTTCCTTTTGCAACGTCGGTGGAAGGTTGCAGAATGGGCCCTCCGTCGGGAAGGGTGAACCTGTCCTTCCTGGGCACTACTTGCTCCGTGTATAGGGGAATTCCTTGTCTCTATACATGCTCCTTAAAGGTGAAGTGGCTCTTTATCTTTGGGCCATTGGGGACGACCATGCTCTCTGTGGATTGGCCCGGAGAGCATGGCGCCCGAGCCAGCTGCCGCAAAAGGGGCTTCGGGTGCCCGAGGTGCTGAAGGCGGCGACAACCCACGATGCATGAAGAACGGGGCGATCGTTACGATGAGTCGTGTCTGTCGGTGACTCCGCCGCTCCGGTGTGGGCTTCCATCAGAGCCACCATCTGAACCTGCCCTCTGGTTCCTTCCTCCTAGCTGGGATATCGTGCTGCCTAATCCTAGGGAGGTGCCAAACCCCAACCAGGCCTTCACTCCGCCTTCTTCTCCTCTCACCGTAGTGGTTGCGGAAAAGATGGACAGAGAAGGGGATTACGGGGGACTTATCTTTTTTTCAATCTTAAACTGTAGGCATTTGCCAAACCTTAATTCAAATAAATGTAATCTCTCTAATCCATGTTTGAGTTATGTAAGATTTGTACTTGTTTAATCAGCATATTAATTAAAAAGATGAACCTTGCCGGGGACTTGTGCATGTAACGTGTCCATGCAGATGTGGGATGCCTCTATATTTTCAAGTAAACAAGTTCCCCCGATAAGCTACCTTTCCGGTACCCTCAGTCCTGTTGCAGCAGAGCTATGCTTGCCAGGCGTAATACATGAAGAGGGACTAGCCCCCCGCCAATCCTCTTTCGCCAAAGGCCACTACGACCATCCTGACGGAAGCAACGTTAGGGTCGATGCATGGGAGCACCTGAATTTCAAAAGGCAGCGGGGTTTTCCTATGCACAAGTTCTTACAGAACATGTATGGAAAAAGGAAAGAACTTATCCGTTTGGCTTGCTAGAGACTGCATGTTGGCTTCTCTTTTCATCTCTCCTTGGGGAACCAAGTCCATGGCAGGAACCTATGATTTATGCAGATGAAAATGATGCCAAGGGCAATCTTATCTACATGAACATGCGATGCTCATGATATGCTTATGCATGCATGCAACTTGTCGCCCCCCCTCTCAGTGCTTTTTTTATTTCTCTGTTGCTCAGGGTCTGCCTGGCTTTGTACAAGGGGTGACATGCAACTTAGGCAAGGCCTGTACAAAAGGGTGGTTGCCGGGCAGGGCCCGACAGCCGCGCCTTACGGGTAGTACTTGCGGAGATGCTAAATGTTCCATGAGTTTTGCAATCGAATGCCATCTCCGGTCTCCAGGCGGATTGTGCCATGTCTGGTGACTCGTACAACCCGGGAAGGTCCTTCCCACTTCAACGATAACTTATTTGCACCCTTGGTGGACTGAACGCGACTAAGGACATGGTAGCCTTCATCAAAACACCGGGCATGAACCGTGCGGCTATGATAGCGACGCGGGGCTTGCTGGTAGCGTGCGACACGTGTAGCGACCCAGAGACGGTTTTCCTCGAGAAGCATAGCATCGTCACGCCGGTGCTGATCCTACGCTACTTTATCATAGGCAAGCACTCGAGGAGACCCATAAATGAGTTTCGTGGGGATAACTGCTTCTGCCCCATAGATAAGTGAGATGGGAGTCTGCCCGGTATCTTGGTTTGTTGTCGTTCTGAGGGACCAGAGAACCACCAGGAGCTCATCGATCCATCGTCTGCCACACTTCTGCAACTTATCAAATGCTCTTGTCTTCAGGCCCCGCAACACTTCAGCATTTGCCCTCTCAGGTTGTCCATTGCTTCTGGGATGTGCAACAGATGCAAATGATATCTTGCTTCCGAGGGCATGAACATATTGCATGAAGGCGTGGCTCCTGAACTGGGTGCCATTTTCGGTGATGATCCGGGCAAGGACCCCGAAGAGGCACACCAATCCTTTCAAGAACTTGATAGCTGAACAAGCAGCCACCTTTCTCACAACATCTATGATACGTCTCCGTCGTATCGATAATTTTTTATTGTTCCATGCCAATATTATACAACTTTCTTATACTTTTGGCAACATTTTATACTATTTTTGGGACTAACATATTGATCCAGTGCCCAGTGCCAGTTCCTGTTTGTTGCATGTTCTTTATTTTGCAGAATATCCATATCAAACAGAGTCCAAACGGGATAAAAATGGACGGAGATATTTTTTGGAATATATGTGAATTTTGGGAAGTGGAATCAACGTGAGATGATGCCCGAGTGTCCCACGAGGGTGAGGGGCGCGCCCCAGGGAGTCAGACGCGCCTTGGGCCCTCATGGCCACTCCGTAAAGGGGTTGGTGCCCTTCTTTTGCCGCTAGAAAGCTAATATCAGGATAAAAATCGTGTCAAAAATTCAGCCGAATCGGAGTTAGGGATCTCCGGGAATATAAGAAACGGTGAAAGGCCAAAATCTGGGAACGCAAAAACAGAGAGAGACAGATAGACAGATCCAATCTCGGAGGGGCTCTCACCCCTCTGCCGCTATGGAGGCCATGGACCAGAGGGGAATCCCTTCTCCCATCTAGGGAGAAGGTCAAGGAAGAATAAGAAGGATGGGGGCTCTCTCCCCCTCGCTTCCGATGGTGCCGGAACACCGCCAGGGCCATCATCGTGTGACGGTGATCTACACCAACACCTCCATCATCTTCACCAACATCTTCATCACCTTCCCCCGTATATCTACAGCCGTCCACTCTCCCATAACCCGTTGTACCCTCCACTTGAACATGGTACTTTATGCTTCATATTATTATCCAATGATGTGTTGCCATCCTATGATGTCTGAGTAGACTTTCGTTGTACTATCGGTAATTAGTGAATTGCTATGATTGGTTTATTTTGCTTGTTGGTATGTTGTTGTCCTTTGGTGCCCATCATATGAGCGTGCGCGTGGATCACACCATAGGGTTAGTTGTATGTTGATAGGACTATGTATTGGAGGGCAAGAGTGACAGAAGCTTCAACCTAGCATAGAAATTGATGCATACAGGATTGAAGGGGCACCAATGTATCTTAATGCTATGGTTGGGTTTTACCTTAATGAACGTAATTAGTTGCAGATACTTGCTAATGGTTCCAATCATAAGTGCATAGAATTCCAAGTGGGGGATGACATGCTAGCGGTGGCCTCTCCCACATAAAAGTTGCTATCGGTCTAGTAACGTAGTCAATTGCTTAGGGACAATTTCGCAACTCCTACCACCACTTTTCCACACTCGGTATACTAACTTTATTGCTTCCTTACCTAAAACAGCCCCTAGTTTTTATTTACGTGCTCTTTATATTCTTGCAAACCTATCCCGGTACACCTACAAAGTACTTCTAGTTTTATACTTGTTCTAGGTAAAGCGAACATCAAGCATGCGTAGAGTTGTATCGGTGGTCGATAGAACTTGAGTGAATATTTGTTCTACCTTTAGCTCCTCGTTGGGTTCGACATTCTTACTTATCGAAAGAGGCTACAACTGATCCCCTACACTTGTGGGTTATCAAGACCTTTTCTGGCGCCTTTGCCGGGGAGCAATAGCGTGGGGTGAATATTCTCGTGTGTGCTTGTTTGCTTTATCACTAAGTAGATTTTATTTGCTGTTCTAAGTTGTTCTCTATCTTTAGTTATGGATATGGAACACGAAATACCAAAACAATTAGGTGTACTTGCTACTCATGGATATGGGGAACCTCCTAAAACCCTCGATGCTCATTATGTGAAAGATATTATGTACTACTTTGATAATCATGAGAAAACCCCATTCAACTATATAATGGGAGTAATATTGGATCAACGTGAATACTTTAGGGATTATTGCTTGACACAAAAAGGGAAATTATTATGGGATCAAATTTATATGTTGCATTGGTATGCTCGTCAACTATGCTTGAGATATGATTATACTTGTTGCTCTAGGATGAAGGCTCCACACCTTCCCTTTTCATGCGAATTTAATGATAATGAAACCTTAGCTTCTTATGCTAATGGTATATATGATTATTATGATGTGGAACAAATTGAAGAATTTGTTGCTTTTAAGGGCGCTTATGAAATTGAATCTCTGTTTAAAAAGTATGATGCTTTTTATGATGATGTTTGTAGGCCTGAAAATCTTGCTATATTGAAATATTGCTATTTGAATTATGAATACAATGTCAATATTGATGTGTTTATTGAGAAGGTCTCCGATGTCCAAGAAGAGACTAATATTGAAACTATGGAAGAAGGAATTAATGACACTGTGAGCTCATTAGATAAAAAAGATGAGGAGGAGAGCGAAGAACAAAAGGAGGAAGAGCGGATTAGCTACCCGTGCCCACCTTCTAATGAGAGTAACTCTTCAACTCATACATTGTTTAATTTCCCTTCGTGCTTACCGAAGGATGAATGCTATGATGATTGCTATGATCCCTTGGATTCGTTTGAAATATCCCTTTTTGATGAAATTGATGCTTGTTATTCTTGTGGCAATGATGCCAATATGAATTATGCTTATGGAGATGAACTTGCTATAGTTCCTTATGTTAAACATGAAATTTTTGCTATTGCACCCACACATGATAGTCCTATTATCTTTTTGAATTCTCCCAACTACACTATTTCTGAGAAGTTTGCTATTATTAAGGATTATGTTGATGGGTTGCGTCTCACTATTACACATGATGATTTTGATAGATATAATATGCATGTGCTTGCTGCTCCTACTTGCAATTATTATGAGAGAGGAACTACATCTCCGCCTCTCTATGTTTCCAATGCGATAAAATTGCAATAAACTGTTTATACTATGCATTGGCCTTTACTATGTGTGCATGAATTGTTCTTTTATGACATGCCGATGCATAGGAAGAGAGTTAGACTTCGTTTTTGCATGATATATGTTACTTTGTGCTCACTACTAAATCACAAATCATTGTTAATTACAATTGGCTTTGATATACCTTGTGATATGGGTGGATCCATTACTTGAGCACTATATGCCTAGCTTGGCTTTAAAGAAGGCGCTGCTAAGGAGACATCCCGGAAGTTTTAGAGTGTCATTTATTTCTGTTGTGTGCTTTTATAAAGTTTAAAAACAAAAAATTAAAGAGGGTAACCTAAAACTTTTTCAAAAAGAAAAGTGAAAGTAAGAAGGACGAGCACCGTTGAAATGGGGGAGCTCCTTGAACTTTGTTCATGCCCATGGAAACTTTGCAAATCTTGAATACATAAACTTTTCAACAATAATAATTACCCCCTTGTACAATTCCATTGTATTATAAAAATAATGTGCCAAGAGTTTCCTTTAGGATGCAAAAACAAAAACTTTGGCTCTAGTGCGCGATTTTACATTTTTTACTGGAATGTAGAAAGGATCTGAAACTTTTTGTAAAGTCTTGATATACAAATTGTTGATTTTTCCTAATTTTCCAGAATTTTTAGAGTTACAGAAGTATGGTTAATGTTTATATTACTAGAGACTGTCCTGTTTTCACAGATTGCTGTTATAGCTTCATTATTTGCATATGTTTGAATTCTTGTTGAAGCCTCCTTGACTTGGGGCCATATAATTGTGATAGCATACAGTGGGTAATTTTTGTTCATAATTATACAATAATGTTAGAGCAGTACATGATGGGATTTCATTGATGATATGCACTAACCCCGCCACTAAAAGTTTGGTTAAGTTTTGTGTGGATGAAGTGTTCGAAGGTCGAGGAGGTCTCGATGTGAGAAGAAGGAGGAGAGGCAAGAGCTCAAGTTTGGGGATTCCCAAGGCACCCCATGTAAATATTTCAAAGAGACTCAAGAGTCTAAGCTTGGGGATGCCCCGGAAGGCATCCCATCTTTCTTCAACAAGTATCGGTATGTTTTCGGATTCGTTTCGTTCACATGATATGGGTAATTTCTTGGAGCGTCGTGTGCTTTTTCTTTTTCTTTTAATAAATGCACCATGCTGGTATGAGATAGTCCTTGGTTGATTTACAGAATGCTCTTTGAACTTCACTTATATCTTTTGAGTATGGCTTTATAGAATGCTTCATGTGCTTCACTTATATCATTCGAAGTTTGGATTGCTTGTTTGTCCTCGCATAGAAAACCGCCATTTGTAGAATGCTCTTTTGCTTCACTTCTAATTGTTAGAGCGTGGGCATATCTTTTGTAGAAAGAATTAAAACTCTCTTGCTTCACTTATATCTATTTAGAGAGTTGACAGGAATCGGTCATTCACATGGTTAGTCATAAAATCCTACATAAACTTGTAGATCGTTCAATATGATATGTTGGATTCCTTGCAATAGTTTTGTGATATACAGATGCTAATATGTGGGAGGTACTAGTGAATGATTGTGGTTTAGCAAAAATATTGGTGTTAAGGTTTGTGATTCCCGAAGCATGCACGTATGGTCTCCTAACTATGTAACCAAATTGGCGCACATTATATTTTGACTATTTATCTTTGCGCGAAGGTCGGGGGTGCGCGATCGTTAACTGCTATGAACCTCCCCCCTAGGAGCATGCGTCGTATATTTTTGATTCAAGGGCTAATAGATCTTTCACAATAAGTATGTGAGTTCTTTATGACTAATGTTGAGTCCATGGATTATACACACTCTCACCTTTCCACCTTGCTAGCCACTCTAGTACCGTGCAACTTTCGCCGGTGCATCAAACCACCTTATATCCTTCCTCAAAACAGCCACCATACCTACCTATTATGGCATTTCCATAGTCATACCGAGATATATTTCCATGTAACTCCACTCTTCCATTTATTATGACACGCACCATCATTCTCATATTGCCTTGCATGATCGTAAGATAGCTAGCATGATGTTTCCATAGCTTGTCTGTTTTTTGATGTCATTGCTATGCTAGATCATTGCACATCCGGGTACACCGCCAAAGGCATTCATATAGATTCATATTTTGTTCTAGTATCGAGTTGTAGTATCGAGTTGTAAGTAAATAAAAGTGTGATGCTCGTCATTATTAGAGCATTGTCCCTGGAAAAAAAGGACTGAAAAATAAAGGCCAAATAAAAAAGGAGAAAGGTCAAATAAAAAAAAGGAAGGCCCAAAAAAAGGGGACAATGCTACTATCTTTTTTCCACACTTGTTCGTCAAAGTAGCACCATGATCTTCATGACAGAGAGTCTACTATGTTGTCACTTCCATATACTAGTGGGAATTTTCATTATAGCACTTGGCTTGTATATTCCAACGATGGGCTTCCTCAAATGCCCTAGGTTTTCATGAGAAAGCAAGTTGATGCACACCCACTAGTTTTCTTTTGAGCTTTCATACACTTATAGCTCTAGTGCATCGGTTACATGGCAATCCCTACTCACTCACATTGATATCCATTAATGGACATCTCCATAGTCCATTGATTTGCCTAGTCGATGTGAGACTTGCTCCCTACTTATGTCTACTACCACATTCTATTCCACCCATAGTGCTATGTCCATGGCTCACGCTCATCTATTGCGTGAAGAGTTGAAAAGGTTCAAAAAAGTAAAGTATGAAAACAATTGCTTGGCTGACACCGAGATGGGCATGAGGGGTACCTTGTGTTAAGAAAAGGGAGCATAAAAGACAATATGATTTTTTAGGGATAACGTTCTTTAGCATTGATATTTTAAAAGACTTGATTGTTTGTTGGGATGCCCGAGTATTAAATTCTTTTATGTCAAATGATAGACTATTGCTTTGAATCGTTCGTGTCTTAATATTCATGCCATGATTAGATTACATGATCAAGATTATGCTAGGTAGCATTCCACATCAAAAATTATCTTTTTTATCATTTACCTACTCGAGGACGAGCAGGAATTAAGCATGGGGATTCTGATACGTCTCCGTCGTATCTATAATTTTTTATTGTTCCATCCCAATATTATACAACTTTCATATACTTTTGGCAACTTTTTATACTATTTTTGGGACTAACATATTATCCGGTGCCCAGTGCCAGTTCCTCATTGGAGCATGTTTTTTGTTTCGCAGAATATCTATATCAAACGGAGTCCAAACGGGATAAAAACGGACGGAGATTTTTTTGGAATATATGTGAATTTTGGGAAGTGGAATCAACGTGAGACCATGCCCGAGAGGCCCACGAGGGTGAGGGGCAGGCCCCAGGGGGTCAAGCGCGCCCTGGGCCCTCGTGGCCACTCCGTAAGGCGGTTGGTGCCCTTGTTTCGCCGCAAGAAAGCTAATTTCCGGATAAAAATATGGGAACGCAGAACAGAGAGAGACAGAGAGATAAATCCAATCTCGGAGGGGCTCTCGCCCCTCCGCCGCCATGGAGGCCATGGACCAGAGGGGAAACCCTTCTCCCATCTAGGGAGAAGGTCAAGGTAGAAGAATAAGAAGGAGGGGGGCGCTCTCCCCCTCGC
Organism: Secale cereale; assembly: GCA_902687465.1. NCBI lineage: Eukaryota > Viridiplantae > Streptophyta > Magnoliopsida > Poales > Poaceae > Secale > Secale cereale. The sequence continues at coordinate 326,986,717 of LR738712.1, forward strand.
TTCTGGTGGTGCCGGAATACCGCTGGGGCCATCATCGTGTGACGGTGATCTACACCAACACCTCTGTCATCTTCATCACCTTCCCCCATATATCTATAGCGGTCCACTCTCCCTCAACCAGTTGTACCCTCTACTTGAACATGGTGCTTTATGATTCATATTATTATCGAATGATGTGTTGCGATCCTATGATGTCTGAGTAGAGTTTCGTTGTCCTATCGGTAATTTGTGAATTGCTATGATTGGTTTAATTTGCTTGTGGTTATGTTGTTGTCCTTTGCTTCCAATCATATGAGTGCACACATGGATCATACCATAGGGTTAGTTGTATGTTGATAGACTATGTATTGGAGGGCAGAGTGACAAAAGCGTCAACCTGGCATAGAAATTTATGCATACAGGATTGAAGGGGGACCAATGTATCTTAATGCTATGGTTGGATTTTACCTTAATGAACATTAATAGTTGTAGATGCTTGCTAATAGTTCCAATCATAAGTGCATAGAATTCCAAGTTAGGGATGACATGCTAGCGGTGGCCTCTCCCACATAAAACTTGTTATCGGTCTAGTAACGTAGTCAATTGCTTAGGGACAATTTCGCAACTCCTACCACCACTTTTCCACACTTGGTATACTAACGTTATTGCTTCTTTACCTAAAACAGCCCCTAGTTTTTATTTACATGCTCTTTATATTCTTGCAAACCTATCCCGTTACACCTACAAAGAACTTATAGTTTTATACTTGTTATAGGTAAAACGAACGTCAATCGTGCATAGAGTTGTATCAGTGGTCATTAGAACTTGAGGGAATATTTGTTCTACCTTTAGCTCCTCTTTGGGTTCGACACTCTTACTTATCGAAAGAGGCTACAAATGATCCCCTACACTTGTGGGTTATCAATCTACTTTTGGCCACTTTGTAAACTTGTCGATGGCAACGAACAAGAATTCAATGCCCCCAGTAGCTCAAGGGAAAGGGCCGAGGATATCGAGGCCCTAGACCGAAAACAACCATGACAAATGGATTGTCTAAAGAGCTTGATCAGGCAGATGGATGTTCTTGGAATGGAATTGGTGGGCTTCACATTTGGTGACTAGCTCGACCGCCTCTTGGAGGGATGTGGGCCAATAGAATCTTTGCCGGAATGCTTTCCCAACTGATGCCCTTTATCTAATGTGGGAGCCGCACATGCCTTTGTGTATTTCTGCCAGCGGTTCCTTTCCTCCTTCCCGACAAATGCACTTTAATTTCACACCATTGGGCCCTCTTTTGTATAGAGTTTCAATGACAAACTAATACATACTGGCCCTCTGGGCTACTCTTTCAGCTTCTTCTTGCTCTTTGGGAAGATGTCCGGTTTGGACGAAGTGGACTATGTGCCTTGCGCAGGTTGGAGCCTGAGGCTCAACAACGAGGACTAGCGGCACCTCCACGTTCCTCGACCGCGGGGACCCAAGGCCCGGTAGGAGGGTGCAACCGGCAAGCGAATGGGAGTTGTTTCCGGTAGGTTCCCTGCCAGGTGCCCCAGAGGGCTCTACCGGGAGAGGCTTACCGGAGTCCAGTTTCCTCCTCTTTCGTGCCATTGTTGCCGGGGATACGGAGGGGTGAGAAAGGTGGAGAACAAAAGTTCCAGGTCCCACAGGAGGCTTTTACACAACACACTTTGACAGGTGATTAGTAAAGGATTTTCTGGTATTTTTAGATTTAAAATAATTCAGGAAATTCCAGAAAATGCCTAAACTTCAAAAAAATCATATAAATTCAACAGTAGCTCAGATGGAAAAGATTTATATACGAAAATTGATCAGAAAAATCCAATCTTTCCAATGGCACTGGTTCCATGCATGTTTGAGCAAGTTAAACTTGCTGTATACATTTAAACATGATAATGCACTTAATTAAATAATAGCTGAAGTGCCAATTTGAATCTTTGATTCAAATGGGCTCAAACCCTTCTGATTATAGTTACATTAGCCCAAAACACATGCATCTTGCCATGTCATGAGCATGCATCATATTGTTGCATTTGTTCGTTTAATGATTGTATCGCCGGTATTCTCCGTGTTAGGTCCTGCTCCCGAGGATACTTCTGCGTATCCAGCTGAAGGGCAGTACCCGACAACCACTCTGTCAGGCAAGCAATCATTGATCATTCCGATACAAACCCATCTTCTCGCTCCTGCTCTCTTTTACTGCATTAAGGCAACAGTGTGTGAACTGCTACTTGCTGCGGTAGTTGAACCCTATTCCCTTGCATGACCTGTCATTGCCACAGTAAATAGTTGAAACCCACTAGCATGTGTAGGAGTTGACTGAGCCATGTGATGTGTGATCCACCATGCTATTTGCTTATGATGCCTGCTATGCTTAGAGTTGTATCTGGTCTGGTTCATCTGGGTGATGGATCAGAGTGAAATGATCATACCGATAAAGAGAAGGAAGTGTGGAATATGCTTGGTAAAGGTATCGATGAAAGGCCATGTAGGAGTACGTGGTGGGTTGTTTCATTGGAATCGTCCATAGGACCCGAGATCTGTGTGTGTGATTCAAGTTACAGTTACTACCACACATTGGGCCCTGAAATATGACCCCGCTCGACTTATCGACTGCCATGTTCTCTGTCCAGGAGTTGCAACTAGTTTCTGGTGTTTGTAGTTTACTGGTGGTCGTGCACAGCGCTGACCCTCGGGGTGGGCTGTGATGCGACAGGTACGTGGCACGGTGTACCGGTTGCCCGTTTGGTGACTCGGGAACCCTGTACACATCGTTTGGGGCCGTGAGCGACACCCCGGCCGGATCTCCCCACGGATGGAACCCAAATAGGCAATAAACTTGGACGAGAGACTTGAGTGGTTGGTTAGGTCGTGGTCTACACCCACGTCGGCTTTCGCTTGAAGTCTTCCGAGCACATGTCGTGTGCATGCGCTAAGTGGTGAAAACATGTGTGATGAAGTACACCCCTACAGGGTTATCAATCTATTCGAATAGCCGTTGTTCGCAGTGCGAACTACTTGGTTACTCTTACAGTTCATAGACAAGTTGATGGATACTATTAAAAGCCTCAAGATAAGTGTGAGTGCCGTGGATGGCCCTTCCGTAGGATGACGGAAGGGGATCCTCGGTAGTGTATTGTCGTGGTAAGTAGAGGACTCGTGTTTGTGATAATATCTTGCAATCCATTGAGAGTTGTAGTATAGGTTAGCCAAGAGTCAAAGCTGGCTTTCTGCTTTGAACTCCACTACCCCTGTTGATAATGTTGCATGTATGATAGGTTCTGTTGTAAGACTTGCTGAGTACCTTTGTACTCATGTTTTCTTAATAACTGTTGCAGAGGAGAACCCTGCCCCTGTTGATGGGTTCTACATAGACGTTGACGTCGACGAGTAGCTTGTCACCCAGACCGAGATCTGGAGCTTGTGAAGGGCCTTGTAGATAGTCAGGCTACACCAAGCCTATTTTATTTTCTAAGTTGTCTGTACTCAGACATGTAGCTTCCGCTTGTGCTTGTATGACTGTATGACTTGTGTGTTGGGTCATGTGACCGCTACCTGTATGGATATGTTATGTATGGCTCTTGGAGCCTCTTAAATAAAGTACTTTGAGTCATAGAGTTCTGTTGTGATGCAATGTTGTATTTGCACATATTGAGCATATTGTGTGTATGATTGAAATGCTTGGTATGTGTGGGATCCGACACCTAGTTGTTTTCCTTTGGTAGCCTATCTTACAGGGAAATGCCTCCTAGTGTTTCCAACGAGCCTTGGTAGCATTCTACTGCTCGGAACACGTAGGTTGGCCGGCATGTGTCCTTCTTCGTTCCTGTGTCTGTCCCTTAGGGGAAATGTCACGCGTTGCTCCATTAAGTCCATGTAGCTTGCTACGACTTGGGTTCATACGTTGATGACCGACATGTTCGTTGCTGGGTCATGGATGCCTGTCTCTATATTTTAGTGCCACTTTTTGTTTATAACTAGCCATGTCGGCCCGGGTTCTCTGTCATATTGATGCTAGCGACACTGTCATATATGTGTGCCAAAATGCGCAAACGGTCCCGGGCCTGGTAAGGTGGCACCCGTGGGGTTACCGTGCGTGAGGCCGCAAAGTGATATGACGTGTTATAGCTAGATCGGTGTGACTTAGGATCGGGGTCCTGACATGTCGGTCAGCAGCGAGTTTTGCCGGGCTGTAGCAAGCTAACAGGACTCCGGTATACACCGCGTGACATTTCCCCAGAGGGGACAGACACATGAGTAAGGAAGGACACATGCCGGTCAATCCATGTGTTCCGGAGCAGTAGCAAGCTACCAAGGCTTAGTGGAAGCACTAGGAGGCATTTCCCCATAAGATGGGCTACCAAGGGTAAACAACTAGGTGTCAGATCCCACACATACCAAGCATTTCAATAACATACATACAATATGCTCGATATGTGCAAATACAACATGACAACACAACAAAACTCTATGAATCGAAGTATTTATTCATTAGGCTCCGAGGAGCCAGATATTACAAACACGGGTCTCATGACCCAACATACAGAGCATACAAGCAACGGAAGCATAACATGTCTGGGTACACACAATTACAAATGAAAAAGCTTGAGAAGCCTGACTATCTATAAGACCTTCCCAAGGGTACAAGATCATAGCTGAGGTAACAAGCTAACATGCGGAACCACTAGTGAGACTGAAGTCTCTCTGCAAAAACATAAATTAAGCAAACGTGAGTACAAATGTACTCAGCAAGAGTTACATCAGAACTAGCTACATGTGCATCAGTATCATCAAAGGGGTGGTGGAGTTTAACTGCAGCAAGCTAGCTTTGACTCAATTCTATCCTTTACTGCGACTGCTGGTAACTCTTTTGAGGTGGCGCACACGATTCCACATATTCACCATATCAATACACCACTATGGATCCGCTCCCGTCTCCCTACGAGAAGGCCATCCATAGCACTCACGCTTATCCTGTGCATTTTAGAGTATCCACTTTCACTTGTCTATGAACTGTACAGGCAACCCATAGGTCCTTTACCGCGGACGCGGCTATTTGAATAGATGATGTTAACCCTGCAGGGGTGTACTTCTTCACACACGCCGTCGCCACTTACCACCACGTGCACGTTGTGTATCTTGGCAACCTTCAAGCGGAATCCTGGCGAGGGAGTCGTCCACGACCTGACTAACCACACAAGTCTCTAGTCTAGGTTTATCGCCTATTCAGGTTCCATCTGCAAGGAGATCCGGCCGGGGTGTCGCTCACGGCCCCAAACGATGTGTACAGGGTTCCCAAGCCCACCTTGCCGGATGGATCTACGCTTGGTACACCGTGCCATGGTGCCTAGTCTGTCCCAAGCCCACTTGTACTGGGTGCCACTTGGTAGACTACTAACACAACCTACAAACACCAGAAACTAGTTGCAACTCTAGGACAGAGGATAGGGGCGGTTAATAAGTCGAGAGAGTCAATTAAGGATCCCAATGTGTGGTAGTAGATGTTCATGGATCACAAACACAGAACTCAGTTCCTGAGGACGGTTTCAATGAGACAACCCACCATGTACTCATACATGGCCTCTCACCGCTACCTTTACCAAATTATGTTCACACACTTAGCTCTCAACAATAGGACATGTTCACAACTTTCCAATTCATCCTCGATCAATCAGACTTGACACAACTCTAAGCAATAACATGCATGACAAACAAGCATGAATTAGTAGGCACATCAGGGCTCAAACAACTTCTACTCATGCTTGTGGGTTTCATCTATTTACTATGGCAATGACAGGTCAGGGAAAGGAAAGGGGTTCAACTACCACCGCATGTAACAGTTGAAACGTTGTTGTCCTAATGCAGTAAAAGAGAGCAGGAGCGACAGAGTGGGATTGTATCGGAATGATGAATGGGGGTTTGCTTGCCTGGCACTTCTGAAGATAGTAATAACTCTTCATCGGTGTCATCGAACTCATCGTCGGAACAACTTCTACTGAGGCGGAACAAACAACGGTTAACAAGAGAGAACATAATCAATGCAATGCAACAATATGATGCATGATCATGACATGGCAACATGTTGTGGTTTGAGCTAATGTAACTAGTAACCATATTAAATGAAGTTGGTTTGAACCAGAGGTTCAAATTCAAACTTCACATAAGGCATTTCAAATGCCATTAATTAAATTGTCATATACAGTAGCTTTGTGTTTCTCAAACATGCATGAAAATGCCATAAACAGATTCCTTGGATTTTTCTAATAATTTTTCATATATAAATTATTTCATTCTGAGTTATAGTTTATTTTCTATGTTTTTCTGAAGTTTATAACATTTTCTAGAATTTCCTGGCTATTTAAAACAATATAAATCCAGAAAATGCTTTATTGCATCAACATTACGTTAGAGTGACATCAGCGGGTCAACTGGGTGGCCAGGGTCAAACCTGACAAGTGGGACCCATCAGTCAGTGACTCATCTCACTAACCGTATTAACTAGTGCTAATTTAATCCTAACTTCTAGTGTCAGGGAGGGTGGCCCACATGTAATGCACACAGGGAGGTCAAACCCCCGGTCAAAAGGGTCAAATTCGCCGGCGTTAAGCCATCGACGAGGACGGAAACGGCAGAGGGGCTCGGAAACCGCCCTCCAGCGACCAATCACGAGGCGGAGACCACCTACGCGACGCCCAGGCTCACGCGCATCCAGTGGAACACGCGGGAGGCCGTGGGTTGGTCGGAGCTCGCCGTAGTAGAGCTCGCGACGACGGCCGGAGTTCGGTGGCGTGCGGGTTTAGCTCTACGGGGCACGGGAGAGTGAGCTGAGGGGCTCTACGGCCTCCTGGCGTCACCACCAGCAAGATGACGTGCACGGTTGCGAGCTGCGGTGGCTCTGGCCATGACGGTGAGGAACCACGGCGGCGATGAGCTCTTGGGTCCGGTGGTAGCGTGGCTACGGTACATGATCAAGGGAGATAGTAGAGGGGAAATGACAAGGTGCTCACAGCGACTCTTCTGGTGCGGTTGTTGAACTCGGGGAGTCACGGACGGTGACGTAACAGCGATGGTGATCCAGCGGTCGTGCTCGGGGAAGACGGGGCGATGGCGAGGCAGTAGGGCGTTTGGCGACGTGTGGTTCGCCAGGGACGAAGAAGAAGTCGTATATGAACCCCCGGAGTCGACGGTGGAGTGAGGGGTGGTCGGTGAGCACGGTGGCAGTTGACAGCGGCCTTGGGGTCGCTCAGGCATGAGGCGGGGAGCCACAAGGAGGAGGGGAGACATGATGGGAGTGAGCGGGTTGAGTAAGGGACGTGCATGGCATCCTCGGGGCGTCGGAGAGGTAAGTAGGGAGGCAGGAGGTGGCGCTGCGCGTGCCGGCACGAGCGGAGCGCACGCCCTCGTCCAACTGGCGGGAGATGGACGACGACTGGCAGCAACAGGTGGTGGGGTGGTTTGCAGCTGGGCTAGGACAGGTAAGCGAGGTAAGTTTTTTCCTTTTCCTGTTTTTCTTTTTTCTATTTTGTTTTGTTTGTTCTGATTTAGTTTAGGAACTAAATCATTTTATAAAATTCAAAAAATTATTTTGGAGGCTAACTAAATTATTCCAGAGCTCCACAAATAACATCAGAATATTTGGACCATTTAAAATATATATACATTTAAATCGCTCTGACTTAAATACTTCTGTGTTAATTCAGAAATCCAAATATGGCCTAAAAATATATTCATCATTTTTGGCAGAGGTTTCCACCTTAACCAGAAATCATGAACTTTTCTTAGAGCATTTTTGGTTCACTGAAAATATTTTTGATTGATCCTAAGAGGACTAATGAAGTGCTAGGGTTTGGTCACTCCCCATTTCAAGTTTAACTGAAATTTAAACATGATGCAACACATGACTGGCTAGCCCAGAGCATACCAGAACTAGGGATGTGACAACTCACCCCCACTAAACAAGAATCTCGTCCTGGGATTCGAGACGTGAGGCAAGAAGATAGAGGGGACACAAAGCTAACACGATCTTCATGATCCAGCTTCCCTTCTCGAAGATGTTGGTTCGCTGCATCACGTTGATCTTGACATCCTTGCTTTCGAGATCTTCATTCAACTGGATGACGACGAAAATAAATTCTACAGGAAACGATCACCTCAAAGATAAAGCAATTAAGATCAACTCACGGGATGAGACGTTGAAACATCTCTTGACTGAGACACATAACACACATACCAAGGGATGGACAGAACAGATGGTAGGCAACACTAGCATACTTAAGTAGGATGGTGCATGGTTCCAAGATAACGAGGATAGTATTTCCATGATTCCATAATGGGGCACCTTAGGGCAGGTGACACGTAGAAGTATTCCCTTAAGTGGCAAAAAGAATTACTTTCGATATCTAGATCATTGAAACTTTCTATACCAGCCTAAGACAAATCTCAATCGATCATTTGAAGGAGTTTGGAGAATGGCATACTCAGATTGATGTGAAGTACCTTGCTGAAGACAACCTAATGGATGCTTTTTGCTTATCACGAGAAATGGATGGGACCCATGGTAAGTCCACTTTTGAATATCATCATGAACAACAATTACTGAGAAGGGCAGCCCATGGAAAGTTGGCACAAGGCGGTGCAAGCTGGGAACAAAATGCAAATGTCGGAAATGTTCCAACCATCATATCTGCCTAAGATTCAGATCTGGTTGGTGTTAGGATATTTCAGACTCATCAAGTCTAGAAAGGAAAATGAAAGTTTGCAACACAAATCGACGAGATGGCGTTGCAAGATTCTCGGGGAGTGAACTACAATAGCAAGTTCCAAAGCATGAGCTGGTTCTGCTACATACATGTGAACACATTGTCCAAGACAAGCATGACCACATAGTAGTCTTACAACGAAACACTACCGAATTCTGATTGGCAACCATCATTGTGGAGAGCGATGTCCTGCGCATGTACCTTTGGGCCCTTAAGGACTTGCACTTAAGAACTTATTTTCCTTGAACAAATCAATCAGTGGCTTGGTGTGCTAGGAATTCATATAAAATGAAGGTTTCAAGTCTCCAGACCACAGAATACTTCGCACGTATGCATGACTGTCTTGGGATGATTCGAGAGGAAGCAAAACAACTTTCTTGAATTCACGGTGGCAACTTACATCGAATGCGCGTGAACTAAAGGAAGTCACTTCTTACACCAAGCATAAGCTTCATGAACTAACACGAAGAAAGTGCTTACAAAAGTGTCCAACGCTAGCTTAATGCTCATCACAAATCATGGAGAAGATAAGGATGTTATCGATGGGCTCAACAACAATTCATCTAGGTTTCCATATAGATGGAGTTCCATAACTATGTGAAAGAAGTGATAGCATGGATCAGACCAAAAGATATAATGGTGTATTCTCAAGGGACAACCATGAGTAAGACAACATTACGAACATCATTGGTTCTAATATGATTTGACGATAGCCCACACTCAAATCAAAGTTACGATAAGATGATAGGTCCAGCAACTGAACACGAAGACCAATTAATGAAAATATCATCTTTCTTCAACCTAAACACAAAAGATATCCCGTCAAAATGAACTACGTTAGATCAAGCTTTTATCTTCCAACTCTCCAACTTGTTGTTTAGCTTAACCAACTATCTCAGGGTACCCAACATAGATTCTTGAAGAAGGGGTGGTTTATAAGAAAACCAACTTGATCACGAGTTCAACATAGCGGTCAGGGAACAACCTGGTAATACTTCTGAGAAGATGTTCGTAAAATCATGAACCACCAATATGTTACTAAGCTCGGTAAAAATATTGCTTTTCAGGACAAGGCGATATGATCAAAAGATCCAGAGATTGATACCATCCTAACTCATTGATGAAAAAGTGCACCAGGACCATAGAGTAGGTAGCACGATCAATCTTAGAATGGTGATTCAGTAACCAACATGCTAAGAATGAGTTTATTGTCCATTGACTACCAAGCAACGTGGTTGCTAGGAGTATTGACTTCACACATCACAATTCACTTGTCGGTATTCCGGTTACAATAACACGGAGACCGATGAATGAACGATGATGGCAAGAAGTATCACTTTATCAAGAGTTCATAGGAGGTGGTGCAATTCCCATGACAATATTGACATAAAGATGGTAACACACCAAGGTAGAACAGATTAGAAGCTGGATTGACATTCTTCATTTTTAGAGTTCAACTACTTTGAGCCAATCCTGGAAATGGATGAGGTTCTAGAGTTTGTTTCTCCTAGTCATTGCAGATTAGAATGGCTTGACGGACCACAAGAGTGAAAGGCATTGATAAACATGAATGCACAACTACTCTTGATTACCAACTGATGGAGGGGGATCATAATACAACTAAAGAGGGACAACTCAAAAGAGCATATAACTTTCTGAGTTGTGGATGTATAGATTAGCATGTTGAACAAGTCCAACATATTGATTTCGGATAACCCATGCATAAGTTACAATTGGCAGAGCCACAATGTAGAATGGAGAACTCATCAAGAGCACTCTAGTTGTGATCTTTTGGTTCGAAAGAACTTCTGCCAAGGACGGTTCATGGTATTTGGAAGAATGAAATACCATGGACCTCGAGGACTATCTCAAGGTTACTTATATCCTAAAGGAATGAGCAAACACTATCAACATGAAGTAGGGTGAATCTCAGTTTCAAGACCCAGGAATAGAATGCCTTCTTGCTAGGTGGCATCACGGGATGCTTTCGAGAATGATGGCGAGAATCATCACACTTGGAACACAAAACATGGCTAGATTACTAGGTGATCCTCCAAGACTTCTAGGGTCATAATAATAGCTCCAACATATATGTCGAGGCATCAGAGCACCTCGACTCACCGATTAGCCTGGTTAAACTGGCCCAAAGAAACATCGGGAACTGGAAGAAGGGATTTGTAAATGCATCAGAATATTTAGAAACCTGGGATGACTCGGACAGCATAATGGCTATAAATGCTCGAAAAGATTTTGAGATTCATGCAAAAGGTAGCATAACCACTCAACATCATAATGCCAAAGTTCTGAGACCAACTGTTTAACCAACCGAAGTACATGAAACTGAACTGAGAGTTGAATCCACCATTAACGTGATCCTGATAGTTTGATGACAGGCCTAGTTCTTAATCCCCGTAGAAAAGAAGAAGGTGACTCAGATCAGAAGGTCAAAAGGTAAAGGAGTAAAAAGAGCCTTACGTTCCCTTCCACAATCAATTCCCTTATATAACTAAAGAATTTCTAGACACGACTTCGACTAGTTTGGCTTGGTAAACCTACAGGCAGTTAGGCTCTGATACCAAAGCTGTTGGGACCCCGATCCTATGTCACACCGGTCTAGCATGTAACACATCATATCACTTTGTGGCCTCACGCACGGTATCCCCATGGGTGCCACCTTCCCTGGCCCGGGACCGTATGCGCAGTTTGGCTCTCGTATATGATAGTGTCGCTAGCATCCATATGACAGAGAACCCGGGCCGACATGACTAGTTATAAACAAAAAGTGGCACTAAATTACAGGGACATGCATACATGACCCAACAATGCACGTGTTGGTCAGCAGCGAGTGTTGCCGGGCTGTAGCAAGCTAACAGGACTACGGTATACACCGCGTGACATTTCCCCAGAGGGGATAGACACAGGAGCAAGGAAGGACACATGCCAGTCAATCCATGTGTTCCAGAGCAGTAGCAAGCTACCAAGGCTTAGTGGAATACTAGGAGGCATTTCCCCATTAGATAGGCTACCAAGGGTAAACAACTAGGTGTCGCATCGCACACATACCAAGCATTTCAATAACATACACACAATATGCTCGATATGTGCAAATACAACATGGCATCACAAAAAAACTCTATGAATCAAAGTATTTATTCATTAGGCTCCGAGGAGCCAGATATTACAACCATGGGTCTCATGACCCAACATACAGAGCATAGAAGCAATGGAAGCATAACATGTCTGGGTACAGACAACTACAAATGAAAAAGGCTGAGAAGCCTGACTATCTACAAGACCCTGCCAAGGGTACAAGATCGTAGCTGAGGTAACAAGCTAAATGTCGAAGTCCGCGCGGAACCACTAGTGAGAACGAAGTCTATCTGTAAAAACATAAATTAAGAAAACATGAATACAAATGTGCTCAGCAAGACTTACATCAGAACTAGCTACATATGCATCAGTATCAATAAAGGGGTGGTGGAGTTTAAATGCAGAAAGCCAGCTTTGTCTCAGTGGCTATCCTGTACTACGACTGCTGGTAACTATTTTGAGGTGGCGCACACGAGTCCACATATTCACCATATCAATACACCACTATGGATCCGCTCCCGTCTCCCTACGAGAAGGCCATCCATGGCACTCACGCTTATCTTGCGCATTTTAGAGTATCCACTTTCACTTTCACTTCTCCATGAACTGTACAGGCAACCCAGAAGTCCTTTACCGCGGACTCAGCTATTCGAATAGATGATGTTAACCCTGCAGGGGTGTACCTCTTCACACGTGCTCTCGCCACTTACCACCATGTACACATCGTGTATCTCGGCAACCTTCAAGCGGAAGCCTGGCAAGAGAGTCGGCCACGACCTAACTAACCACACAAGTCTCTAGTCCAGGTTTATCGCCTATTCGGGTTCCATCCGCAAGGAGATCCAACCGAGGTGTCGCTCACGGCCCCAAACGATGTGTATAGGGTTCCCAAGCCCACCTCGTCAGATGGATCTATGCTTGGTACACCGTGCCATGGTGCCTAGTCTGTCCCAAGCCCACTTGTATTGGGTGCCACTTGGTAGACTACTAACACAACCTACATACACCAGAAACTAGTTGCGACTCCTGGACAGAGGATAGGGGCGGTTAATAAGTCGAGAGAGTCAATTAAGGATCCCAATGTGTGGTAGTAGATATTCATGGATCACAAACATAGAACTCCGTTCCTGAGGACGGTTTCAATGAGACAACCCTCCATGTACTACTACATGGCCTCTCACCGCTACCTTTACCAAATCGTGTTCACACACTTAGCTCTCAATAGTAGGACATGTTCACAACTTTCCAATTCATCCCCTACGAATCAGACCTGACACAACTCTAAGCAATAGCGGCATGACAAACAAGCATGAATGAGTAGGCACATCAGGGCTCAAATAACTCCTACTCATGCTAGTGGGTTTCCTCTATATACTATGGCAATGACAGGTCATGCAAAGGAAATGGGTTCAACTACCGCAGCATGTAACAGTTAAAATGTTGTTGTTCGAATGTAGTAAAAGAGAGCAGGAGCAAGAGAGTGGGATTGTATCGGAATGCTCAATGGGGGTTTACCTGCCTGGCACTTCTGAAGATAGTAATAGCTCTTCATCAGTGTCATCAAACTCATCGTCAGAACAACGTCTACTGAGGGGGAACAAACACCGACAAACAAGAGAGAACATAATCAATGCAATGCAACAATATGATGCATGATCATGACATGGCAACATGTTATGGTTTGAGCTAATGCTACTAGTAACCATATTAAATGAAGTAGGTTTGAACCAGAGGTTCAAATTCAAACTTCACATAAGGCATTTCAAATGCCATTAATTCAAATTGTCATATACAGTAGCCTTGGTTTGCTCAAACATGCATGAAAATGCCATAAACAGACTCCATGGATTTTTCTGTTAATTTTCATATATAAATTATTTCATTCTGAGTTATAGTTTATTTTCTATGATTTTCCGAAGTTTATAAAATTTTCAGGAATTTCCTAGTTATTTAAAACAATCTAAATCCAAAAAATGCTTTATTGCATCAGCATTACGTTAGAGTGACGTCAGCGGGTTAACTGGGCGGCCAGGGTCAAACCTGACAAGTGGGACCCATCAGTAAGTGATACATCTAACTAACCCTATTAATTAGTGTTAATTTAATCATAACTACAAGTGTCAGGGAGGGTGGCCCACATGTCATGGACACAGGGAGGTCAAACCCCCGCTCAAAAGGGTCAAACTCGTCGGTGTTAAGCCCCCGGTGAGGACATAAACAATCACGCGGCGGAGACCACCTACGCAATGCCCAAGCTCGCGCGCATCCAGTGGAACACGCGGGAGGCCATGGGGTGGTCGGAGCTCACCGGAGCAGAGCTCTTGGCGGCGGCCGGAGTTCGGTGGTGTGTGGGTTGGGCGCTATGGGGCACGGGAGAGTGAGCTGAGGGGCTCTACGGCCTCCTAGCGTCACCAGGAGCAAGGTGATGTGCATGGTTGCGAGCTGCGGTGGCTTTGGCCACGACGGTGAGGAACCACGGCGGCGATGAGCTCTCAGGTCCAGTGGTAGCGTGGCTACGGTACACGATCAAGGGAGATAGCAAAGGGGAAACGATGAGGTGCTCACAACAAGTCTTCGGGTGCGGTTGTTGAGCTCGGGGAGTCACAGACGATGATGTAATGGCGATGGCGATCCAGCGGCCATGCTCGGGGAAGACGGGTCGATGGCGTGGCAGCAGGGCGTCTGGCAATGCATGGCTCGTTGAGGACGAAGAGGAGGTCGTGTATGAGCCCCCGGACTCGGCGGTGGAGCGAGGGGTGGCCGGTGAGCACGGTGGCAGTTGACAGAGGCCTCGGGGTCGCTCGGGGATGAGGAGAAGAGCGATGAGGAGGAGAGGAGAGATGATGGGTGTGAGCGGGTTGGGTACAGGACGTGCATGGCATCCTCGGGGCGTCAGAGAGGCAAGCATGGAGGCAGGAGGTGGCGATGCGCGTGCCGGTGCGAGTGGAGCGCACGCCCTCGTCCAACTAGCGGGAGCTGGACGACGACTTGCAGCCACAGGTGGTGGGCTGGGCCGTAGTTGGGCCAGGCCAGGTAAGCCAGGTAAGTTTTCTCCTTTCCTATTTTTCTTTTTTCTATTTTGTTTCCTTTGTTTTGATTTAGTTTAGGAACTAAATCATTTTATAAAATTCTGAAAATTATTTTGGAGGCTAACTAAATTATTCCAGAGCTCCACAAATAACATCAGAATATTTGGACCATTTAAAATATATATAGCATTTAAACGGCTCCGGCTCAAATACTTCTGTGTTAATTTACAAATCAAAAAATGGCCTAAAATATATTCATCATTTTTGGCAGAGGTTTCCACCTTCACCAGAAATCATGAGCTTTTCTTAGAGCATTTTTGGTTCACTAAAATTATTTTTTTGTTGATCCGAGGATTAATGAAGTGCTAGGGTTTGGTCACTACCCATTTCAAGTTTAATTAAAATTTAAACATGATGCAACACGTGATTGTCTAGCCCAGAGCATACCAGAACTAGGGATGTGACATGGACATCTCCATAGTCCATTGATTTGCCTAGTCGATTTGACAGTTTCTCCCCCCTTTTGTCTATTACCACCTTCTATTCCGCCCATAGTGCTATATCCATGGCTCACGCTCATGTATTGCATGAAGTAGTTGGAAAAGTTTAAGAATGTTAATGTATGAACACAATTGCTTGATTGACACTGGGATGGGCATGATTTATTACTTTGTGTTAAGAAGAGGGAGCATACATGACTATATGATTTTGTAGGGATAACTTTCTTTAGCCATGTTATTTTTTGAAGCTTCGTAGATTACTTTTTAGTATGCTTGAAGTATTATTGTTTTGATATTGATAAACTTTTAATTTGAGTCTTATGGATCTGAAACTTCATGCCACAATAAAGAATATTGCATTGATAAATATGTTGGGTAGCATTCCACATCAAAAATTCTGATTTTATCATTTACCTACTCGAGGACGAGCATGAATTAAGCTTGGGGCTGATTGATACGTCCCCAACGTATCAATAATTTTTTATTTGCCCATGCTACTATATTATCTATCTTGGATGTTTTATATGCATTTATGTGCTAATTTATATGATTTTTGAGACTAACCTATTAACCCAGAGCCCAGTGCCAGTTTATGTTTTTTTCCTGGTTATTGACTTTCGTAGAAAAGGAATACCAAACGGAGTTGAAACGGAACAAAAATTTACGGTGATTTTTTATGGACCAAAAGAAGCCCGCGGAGCGCAGGAGGTGGACCAGAAGAGCCACGAGGCCATCACAAGGGTGGGGGCACGCCCCCTACCTTGTGGCCGCCTCGTGGGTCCCCCCGACTTGCCCTCGACGTGAAAAATTCCTATAAATACTGAAACCTCAAATAAACCTAGATCGGCAGTTCTGCCGCTTCAAGCCTCTGTAGCCACGACAAACTAATCGGGAGCCCATTCCGGCACGCTGCCGGAGGGGGAAACCATCACCGGTGGTCATCTTCATCATCCCGGCGCTGTCCATGACGAGGAGGGGGTAGTTCAACCTTGGAGCTTAGGGTATGTACCGGTAGCTATGTGTTTGATCTCTCTCTCTCTCTCTCTCTCTCTCTCTCTCTCTCTCGCGCGTTCTTGATTTGGCACGATCTTGATGTACCACGAGCTTTGCTATTATAGTTGGATCTTATGATATTTCTCCCCCTCTACCTTCTTGTAATGGATTGAGTTTTCCCTTTGAAGTTATTCTATCGGATTGAGACTTTAAGGATTTGAGAACACTTGATGTATGTCTTGCATGAGCTTATCTGTGGTGACAATGGGATATTCACGTGATCCACTTCATGTATGTTTTGGTGATCAACTTGCAGATTCAGTGACCTTGTGAACTTATGCATAGGGGTTGGCACATGTTTTCGTCTTGACTCTCCGGTAGAAACTTTGGGGTACTCTTTGAAGTTCTTTGTGTTGGTTTGAATAGATGAATGTGAGATTGTGTGATGCATATCGTATAACCAAACCCATGGATGTTGGGGAATGCAGCAGAATTCCAAAAATTTCCTACGCTTCACAAAGATCAATCTAAGGAGTCATCTTGCAACGAGCATAAAGGAGTGCATCTAAATACCCTTTGTAGATCGCGTGCGGAAGCGTTCGAAGGAACGTGGACGATGCAGTCGTACTCTTCGTGATCCTTGTCACCGATGATCCCAGTGCCAAACGGACGGCACCTCTGCGTTCAACACACGTACGGTACAGCGACGTCTCCTCCTTCTTGATCCGGCAAGGGGGGAGGAGAGGTTGACGGAGATCCAGCAGCACGACGGCGTGGTGGTGGATGCAACGGGAAAAACTGCAGGGCTTCGCCGAGACCCTGCGAGAGGAGTTGGAGGTGTGACGGGGGGAGGGGGAGAGGCGCCAGAGGCTTGGGGTGCAGCTGCCCTCTCCCCCCCACTATATATAGGGGGCCAAGGGGGGGCGCCGGCCCTAGGAGATCCAATCTCCTAGGGGGGCGGCGGCCAGGGGGGTATCTTGCCCCCCAAGGCATAGGGAGGCGCCCCCACCCCTAGGGTTTCAACCCTAGGGGCATGGGGGGTGGCCCATATGAGGTGCGCCAGCCCACTAGGAGCTGGCCCCTTCCCCTTACGGCCCACGGGCCCCTCCAGGATGGGTGGCCGCACCCGGTGGACCCCCGGGACCCTTCCGGTGGTCGCAGGACACTCCCGGTGACCCCCGGAACTCTCCCGATGGCCGAAACTGGACTTCCTATATATCATTCTTCACCTCCGGACCATTCCGGAACTCCTCGTGACGTCCAGGATCTCATCCGGGACTCCGAACAACATTCGGGACTCCGAACTTCTTCATGATCATCATCATTAACTTCCTCCCTTGTCGGTGCAGGCATCATCATTAACTTCCTGCCCCGCGTTACTTTCCGGTTCTGGAGGGGTGACTGTCACCTCATCAAGTTCTACTTTCCTCCCACTCACTTCTTTTGAGAGAAACTCTTTTTCCAGAAAGGATCCATTCTTGGCAACAAAGACCTTGCCTTCGGATATGAGGTAGAAGGTGTACCCTATCGTTTCCTTTGGGTATCCTATGAAGACGCATTTTTCCGATTTGGGTTCGAGCTTTTCAGGTTGAAGTTTCTTGACATAAGCATCGCAACCCCAAACTTTTAGAAACGATAGCTTAAGTTTCTTGCCAAACCAAAGTTCATACGGTGTCGTCTCAACGGATTTATACAGAGGCCTATTTAAAGTGAATGCGGCAGTCTCTAAAGCATAACCCCAAAAAGATAGCGGTAAGTCGGTGAGAGACATCATAGATCGCACCATGTCCAACAGGGTACGATTTTGACGTTCGGACACACCATTACGCTGAGGTGTTCCGGGCGGTGTCAATTGTGAAACAATTCCACAGTTCCTAAGGTGCGTGCCAAATTCATGACTTAAATATTCACCCCCACGATCGGATCGCAAGAACTTTATTTTTTTGTCACGTTGATTCTCAACCTCATTCTGAAATTCCTTGAACTTCTCAAAAGTCTCAGACTTGTGCTTCATCAAGTAGACATACCCATATCTACTCAAGTCATCTGTGAGGGTGAGAACATAACGATAGCTTCCGCGAGCCTCAACACTCATTGGACCGCACACATTGGTATGTATGATTTCCAATAAGTTGGTTGCTCGCTCCATTGTTCCGGAGAACGGAGTCTTGGTCATCTTGCCCAAGAGGCATGGTTCACACGTGTCAAATGATTCATAATCAAGAGAGTCCAGAAGTCCATCTGCATGAAGCTTCTTCATACATTTGACACCAATATGACCAAGGCGGCAATGCCACAAGTATGTGGGACTATCATTGTCAACTTTACATCTTTTGGCATTCACACTATGAATATGTGTATCATCACGATCGAGATTCATCAAAAATAAACCATTGACCAGCGGGGCATGACCATAAAACATATCTCTCAAATAAATTGAACAACCATTATTCTCGGATTTAAATGAGTAGCCATCTCGCATAAAACGAGATCCAGATACAATGTTCATGCTCAAAGCTCGTACTAAATAACAATTATTAAGGTTTAAAACTAATCCCGAGGGTAGATGTAGAGGCAGCGTGCCGACGGTGATCACATCGACCTTGGAACCATTCCCGACGCGCATCGTCACCTCGTCCTTCGCCAGTCTCCGCTTATTCCGCAGCTCCTGCTTTGAGTTACAAATGTGAGCAACTGCACCGGTATCAAATACCCAGGAGCTACTACGAGCGCTGGTAAGGTACACATCAATAACATGTATATCACATATACCTTTGATGTTGCCGGCCTTCTTGTCTGCTAAGTATTTGGGGTAGTTCCGCTTCCAGTGACCCGTTCCCTTGCAATAAAAGCACTCAGTCTCAGGCTTGGGTCCATTCTTTGGCTTCTTCCCGGCAACTGGCTTACCGGGCGCGGCAACTCCTTTGCCGTCCTTCTTGAAGTTCTTCTTACCCTTGCCCTTCTTGAACTTAGTGGTTTTATTCACCATCAACACTTGATGCTCTTTCTTGATTTCCACCTCCGCTGATTTCAGCATTGAATATACCTCGGGAATGGACTTCTCCATCCCTTGCATATTGAAGTTCAACACGAAGCTCTTGTAGCTAGGTGGGAGCGACTGAAGGATTCTGTCAACGACCGCTTCGTCTGGGAGATTCATTCCCAACCGAGACAAGCGGTTGTGCAACCCAGACAACTTGAGTATGTGCTCACTGACAGAACTATTTTCTTCCATCTTACAGCTGTAGAATGCGTTGGAGACATCATATCTCTCAACTCGGGCATGAGCCTGGCAAACCATTTTCAGCTCTTGGAACATCTCATATGCCCCGTGGTGCTCGAAACGCTTTTGGAGCCCCGATTCTAAGCTGTAGAGCATGCCGCACTGAACCAGGGAGTAATCATCACAACGCGACTGCCAAGCATTCATAACATCTTGGTTTGCCGGGGCGGGAGCGTCACCTAGCGGTGCTTCTAGGACATAAGTTTTCTTGGCAGCTATGAGGATGATCCTCAGGTTACGGACCCAGTCCGTATAGTTGCTTCCATCGTCTTTCAGCTTGGTTTTCTCTAGGAACGCATTGAAGTTGACGGTAACATGAGCATGGGCCATTTGATCTACAAGACATATTGTAAAGAATTTAGACTAAGTTCATGACAATTAAGTTCATCTAATCAAATTTAATGAACTCCCACTTAGATTGACATCTCTCTAGTCACCTAAGTGATACATGATCCCAATCGACTAGCCCGTGTCCGATCATCACGTGAGACGGACTAGTCATCAACGATGAACATCTTCATGCTGATCATATCTTCTATACGACTCATGTTCGACCTTTCGGTCTTCCGTGTTCCGAGGCCATGTCTGTACATGCTAGGCTCGTCAAGTAAACCCGAAGTGTATTGCGTGTGTAAATCTGTCTTACACCCGTCGTATGCAAACGTTAGAGCCTATCACACCCGATCATCACGTGGTGCTTCGGAACAACGATCCTTAGCAACGGTGCACAATTAGGGGAAACACAATTCTTGAAATTTTAGTGAGAGATCATCTTATTTACTACTTTCGTTCTAAGTAAACAAGATGCATAAACATGATAAACATCACATGCAATCAAATAAAGTGACATGATATGGCCAATATCATTTTGCTCCTTTGATCTCCATCTTCGGGGCACCATGATCATCTTTGTCACCGGCATGACACCATGATCTCCATCATCATGATCTCCATCATCGTTTCTTCATGAAGTCGTCTCGCCAACTATTACTTCTACCACTATGGCTAACGTTTAGCAATAAAGTAAAGTAATTACATGGCGTTATTCAGTGACACGCAGGTCATACAATAAATAAGACAACTCCTATGGCTCCTGCCGGTTGTCATTTTCATCGACATGCAAGTCATGATTCCCTATTACAAAAACATGGTCAATCTCATACATCACATATATCATTCATCACATCTTCTTGGCCATATCACATCACATAGCACATGCTGCAAGAACAAGTTAGACGACCTCTAATTGTTGTTGCAAGTTTTTATGTGGCTTCTATAGGTTTTCTAGCAAGAACGTTTCTTACCTACGCCAAAACCACAACGTGATATATCAATTTCTATTTACCCTTCATAAGGACCCTTTTCATCGAATCCGATCCGACTAAACTGGGAGAGACAGACACCCGCCAGCCACCTTATGCAACTAGTGCATGCTAGTCGGTGGAACCAGTCTCACGTAAGCGTACGTGTAAGGTCGGTCCGGGCCGCTTCATCCCACGATGCCGCCGAATCAAGATTGGACTAGTAACGGCAAGAGAATTGAACAAAATCAACGCCCACAACTTGTTTGTGTTCTACTCGTGCAAGATGCTACGCAAAGACCTAGCTCAGATGCCACTGTATGGGAACGTAGCAGAATTCAAAAAAATTCCTACGCTTCACCAAGATCAATCTAAGGAGTCATCTAGCAATGAGCATAAAGGAGTGCATCTACATACCCTTTGTAGATCGCGTGCGGAAGCGTTCGAAGGAACGTGGATGATGGAGTCGTACTCTTCGTGATCCTCGTCACCGATGATCCCAGCGCCGAACGGACGGCACCTCCGCGTTCAACACACATACGGTACAGCGACGTCTCCTCCTTCTTGATCCAGCAAGGGGGGAGGAGAGGTTGACGGAGATCCAGCAGCACGACAGCGTGGTGGTGGATGCAACGGGAAAAACTGCAGGGTTTCGCCGAGACCCTACGGGAGGAGTTGGAGGTGTGACGG
>LR738712.1:327008420-327073770 GCA_902687465.1 Secale cereale
TGGGGTGCGGCTGCCCTCTCTCCCCCAACTATATATAGGGGGCCAAGGGGGGGCGCCGGCCCTAGGAGATCCAATCTCCTAGGGGGGCGGCGGCCAGGGGGGGTATCTTGCCCCCCAAGGCATAGGGAGGCGCCCCCACCCCTAGGGTTTCAACCCTAGGCGCATGGGGGGTGGCCCATGTGGGGTGCGCCAGCCCACTAGGGGCTGGCCCCTTCCCCTTACGGCCCACGGGGCCCTCCGGGATGGGTGGCCCCACCCGGTGGACCTCCGGGACCCTTCCGGTGGTCCCGGGACACTCCCAGTGACCCCCGGAACTCTCCCGATGGCCGAAACTGGACTTCCTATATATCATTCTTCACCTCCGGACCATTCCGGAACTCCTCGTGACGTCCGGGATCTCATCCGGGACTCCGAAAAACATTCGGGTTTCCGTGTGCATATATCTCTACAACCCTAGCGTCACGGAACCTTAAGTGTGTAGACCATACGGGTTCGGGAGACACGCAGACATGACCGAGATGACTCTCCAGTCAATAACCAACAGCGGGATCTGGATACCCATGTTGGTTCCCACGTGTTCCTCGATGATCTCATCGGATGAACCACGATGTCAAGGATTCACTTAATCCCGTATGTCATTCCCTTTGTCCATCGGCATGGTACTTGCCCGAGATTCGATCGTCGGTATGCCCGATACCTTGTTCAATCTCGTCATGGCAAGTCTCTTTACTCGTTCCGTAATCCATCATCCCGTGACTAACTCCTTAGTCACTTTGATCTCATTATGATGATGTCTTACCGAGTGGGCCCAGAGATACCTCTCCGTCATACGGAGTGACAAATCCCAGTCTTGGTTCGTGCCAACCCAATAGACACTTTCAGAGATACCCGTTGCGTACCTTTATAGCCACCCAGTTACGTTGTGACGTTTGGCACACCCAAAGTATTCCTACAGTATCCGGGAGTTGCACAACCTCATGGTCTAAGGAACAAATACTTGACACTCAAAAGCTTTAAGCATTACGAACTAAACGATCTCGTGCTAGGCTTAGGATTGGGTCTTGTACATCACATCATTCTCCTAATGATGTGATCCCGTTATCAAAGACATCCAATGTCCATGGTCAGGAAACCGTGACCATCTGTTGATCAACGAGCTAGCAACTAGAGGCTTACTAGGGACACATTGTGGTCTATGTATTCACACATGTATCGCTGTTTCCGTACAATACAATTCAAGCATGAATAACAGACAATTATCATGAACAAGGAAATATAATAATAATCCTTTTATTATTCCCTCTAGGGCATATTTCCAACAATGGATGCTTGTGGTGACATTGGAGTATCTAGATGACATTAGGGTTTTGTTTGATGTGTGTCTTAAGGCGTTATTTTAGT
The DNA here is from genome assembly GCA_902687465.1 of Secale cereale. Classification (NCBI taxonomy): domain Eukaryota; kingdom Viridiplantae; phylum Streptophyta; class Magnoliopsida; order Poales; family Poaceae; genus Secale; species Secale cereale. The sequence goes on from LR738712.1 coordinate 327,009,822, forward strand.
ACAAACTCTAGGGCTATTTGTGATACTTATAGGAATAGCCCAATCGATTGATCAGAAAGAATAACGTTGAGGTGGTTTCGTACCCTACAATAATATCTTCGTTTGTTCTGCGCTATTAGGGACTTTGGAGTTACTCTTTGTTGCACATTGATGGATTGTTATATGATCTAATTATATTATCATTGTTGAGAGAACTTGCACTAGTGAAAATATGAACCCTATGCCTTGTTTCTAAGCATTGCAATACCATTTGTGCTCACTTTTATCATTAGTTACTATGCTGTTTTTATATTTTCATATTACAAAAACCTATATCTACTATCCATATTACACTTGTATCACCATCTCTTCGCCAAACTAGTGCACCTATGCAAGTTACCATTGTATTGGTAGTGTTGGGGACACAAGAGACTCTTTGTTATTCGGTTGCAGGGTTGTTTGAGAGAGACCATCTTCATCCTATGCCTCCCACAGATTGATAAACCTTAGGTCATCCACTTGAGGGAAAATTGCTACTGTCCTAAAAAACTCTGCGCTTGGAGGCCCAACACGAGTTTGCAAGAACAAGGTTGTGTAGTAGACATCACAGAACAAGCCGACAAGGCTTGCCGGACGATCTGTGATGTGACACTAAGCGGTGCATTTAATGCACCCTGTCAGCTGCATAGTTAGGTATGATAGCACTGTTTGCTATCTAATCAGCTTGGAAACACTGATTTGCCACTGTGGTGACCCCTTAACCTATAAAAGGAGGCCCATGGAAACCGTAGAAAATATTCGGCCATTCAAACACGTCACACCCATACGCGTGACCACTCTCACCCCGAGGCAACCTTGCCAGGCAAGAGTGGCGTGTCCATTTTCCACATTTCCACCATCAATCCACCAAAGCAGGAGTGGGGTTTTACACCTCGCGGTGGCCCGAACCTGGGTAAAACTGATCGTGTGATCCCCGATGCGCTGCTCGGCGCTACTTTGCTCTTTGTGCAACGTGCCCGTCCCCTTGCCGAACCAACCTCTATCCCATAGGTGGCCGTGGTTATCCCGCGACATGTTTGGCGCGCCAGGTAGGGGGCTCATTTATGCGAACCTGAGAGCGTCAACAACGCGTCATCTTCATCGCCCACTTCATCTTCTTCGGCTTCATCAACCATGGCGCCCAAGACGAAGTCTCGTGCTACGGCCCATCCATCCTCCTAAAGGGCCCCGCCGCCCGCGTCTGTTCACGCAGCGGGGCGTGAGGAGAGGCAAGGAAACACAAACGTGCCGGGAGACGCGGTCGACGCAGGTGGCGTCGTCACCGCCTCTCCCGCAGCCAAAGTGGAAGGCGAAAACATCGGAGAAGAACATCACCAGCTACGCCCCGGCGGCGACGTGCCGCGAGGTACAGGCGAAGAAGGCGTCCCTTCTTGGCATCCTCGTCCAACCAATGGGCACATAATCAGCGGTGTTGCTCGCTCTGGGCGAACACCAACTCCCCGGCCGCCCCCGTTGTGCGTGCAACCTTGGAGCTTGCACCACCTCCAGGACGGGCGCACCCTACCGCTGCACCCAATGGGGCCGCCTGCCCTCGAGCGACTCCACCTCATCACCACGCCGTCCAAGTGACTGGCTCTTAGCGACGAGGGCACGGGACGACAGCTGCTAGCACAACCAGGAGTCAAGCGACCTCATGGTGCACATCATCATCAATCCCAAGCACTGCGTCGGAGGCTATGGCATGGGCTCAGCTGCTATTGAAAAACCCGCCAGCAGCTGATCAGATGGATGAATTGTAATGCCCCGGACACACCCGCCGGTTGTCGTTACTCCTGGCGGGATCTAGAAATGCGTCACATATCATTACTAGTCTTTTTTGCGCACTTTGTCCTCACTCGTGCGCACCCGGGAGCAACTTCCCGGTCGGTCACCCATCCTGAAACTACTCCAAGCTGAGCACGCTTAACTTTGGAGTTCTATCCGAATGGGCTCCCGGAAAAGAAGGAATTCCTTATTGATATGAGTAGTCTATCATCCCTAATAAGCCAGGCCATCACATACACCCTCACTCGGTGGTCGTTAGTCCTGGCGGGATCTAGACTGGCCTCACATATCAATACTAGTCTTTTCTGCGCACTTTGTCCTCACTCGTGCGCACCCGGGAGCAACTTCCCGGTCGGTCACCCATCCTGAAACTACTCCAAGCTGAGCACGCTTAACTTTGGAGTTCTATCCGAATGGGCTCCGGAAAAGAAGGAATTCCTTATTGATATGAGTAGTCTATCATCCCTAATAAGCCAGGCCATCACATGAATGGCGAGCCACCATCCAAAGTCTGATTGGTTTCACCGACGCGGAGAGATCACGGTAGGATGGCCCGCCTCGGCCTCCCCAAGCGACGACAACGGCCCATGCTGTTGGCCGCATCGAAGGCGCCACTCCCATGGTGCAGTCTCTGCCGCGACCACCAGCGCGGGGGGTGTGCACCCAGGAGCCCGACGATGTCTCAATGGCTTCGTCAGATCCATGAGCGCACCAAGGCCAACAACGAGCCCCGATGGGCAGGCAGAGGGAGCGTGCGTGCATCACCATCGACCAACACCGCGGCGACCACTGCCAGCCCGATGGGCGCGGTGGCTCCAAAGTCGACGAGGCCGCGCCCGGAAGGGTTGGGTACTTGCCTTTCGAGGCGGGTTGCCCTGCATTCACCCGTGAGCTGCGGCAACTCTGCTAGCCGTTCGCTCGCACGTTCAAGCCCGAGATCCCAGAGAAGTATGATGGGAAGCTAAACCCGACAGAATTCCTGAGCATCTACACCATCGCTGTTCAAGCTGCCGGAGGAAGAGATGATAAGGTATTTGCCAACAATTTTCCATTATCACTTAAGCCTAATGTGAGGTCTTGGCTGATGCATCTGCCGGACAACTCCATCTCGTATTGGGATGACATGTGCCATGAGTTCATTGGCGCCTTCACCGGCAGCCACCAAGAACCAGGGCGGCCTAGCAATTTGTAGTTTGTGCCATAGAAGGAAGGAGAGACTCTTCGGAAGTACATGCACAGGTTTAGTAGAGTCCACATAAACATACCATACATCCACCCGGCAGTAGTGATAGCAACTTTCCTGTCCAACATGCGCAATCAACGGATACGTTCGAAGATGAACGTCTAGCTGCCCAAGACTGTGAGGGAGCTTTACACCTTGGTGGACAAGTGTGCTCGGGTGGAGGAGGGGAGGAAACTCCATAGAGAAGAGGATGGTGTCGGCATTGATTCAGAGGATGATGACGAGACCACCAGCCAGAATAAGAAGAACAAGAAGTGTAGTAAGAAGTACAAAGATAAGGCAGTAATGATAGTTGAAGGATCAAGCACACCCAGTACCGGTAAGAAGGCAAAAGCTGAGGCCCCCGGCAAGGAGGTTGCCTCATGCAATGATTGTCGCGATTCCGCAGCCACCGACTAGGCCGGGAAGAGTGATGGCCCTTCCTGCAAAATCCACCAGACTAAGGGCCATGATCTACAAGAATGCCATCAAGTTGTGTAGCTTGTTAAGAGGAAGAGAGCTGAGCATGAGAAAAGAGATAAGGAGAAAGGTTGGAATGGCACTAGCATAAAGGGCCGAAATGGTGAAGCAAACCTCCTCGGCAAGGGTTTTAGGAACAGAGGCCCGCCAGGGGCCACAAGAAGTAGGATTGCAATGAGGAAAGTAATGAAGGGGATGGAGAGGAATCCAGTGAGCAGGAGTTCCAAAAGGCCACCGGCGCTCTATGCATTGATGGGGGTGCATCTTTGCATTCTTCTCACCGCCAAATCAAGCAGTGGGCACGTGTAGTCAATGCCATGGAGCCGGCAGCAGAGTTTTGGAAGTCGCTCAAGTCGTTCCGCAAGCCCATCATCTTTCACGAGGAGGATTACCTTGGACACACTACCGCGGTAGGGTGCTTGCCCTTGCTGGTCTCACCAACAATATGCAACCTCAAAGTGATAAAGATGTTGGTCAACAGCGGGGCCGGGTTAAATCTTATTTCCCCAAAGGTTATCAGCAGACTCCATATATCAGAGGAAGAGCTTGAGGTTACCGGCACGTTTCAAGGAGTTAATCCCGGCAGGAGCTGTCCCAATGGAAATATTACATTGCCGGTAATGTTTGGGGGAGAATTGAATTACAGGACATAGAAGGTTGTGTTTGATGTGGTCGACCTCCCCCTGCCGTACAATGGAATCCTTGGACGACCAGCCCTAGCTAAGTTCATGGCAGCATCCCACTATGCATATAAGATCTTGGAGATGCCCGGGCCCATGGGAGTCCTATCCATTCGATCATACGAGAAGGACGGAATCATTTGCGTAGATAAGATGTACAGGGATGTAGTTGCAGGAGAGGCCACATAGATCACTGGTCCCACCAACGAGAGCAAGAGAAATAAGGAAACTGTTCAGAGCCCCGGTAATGGACCCCGAAAGCCAACCTTTCCGGGATACGTTCTGCATGCGGATGATTTGCCGGAGAGCTCCAAAAGTAAGAGGTCCAAGGTTGCTGCACCTGCTGTGAGAAAGGTCCCTACAGGGATGGATGGTGCTGATGGTACCTTCACCATTAGTGCCACCCTCGATGAAAAATAGAAAAGCGTGCTCGTTGCCTTCCAGCAGGCGAATGTGATGTGTTTGCATGGCAATCATCTTACATCCCCGTTGTTCCCAGGGAGGTAATTGAGCACCACCTTGCTGTCTGCCCACATGCCCAACCCGTCAAGCAAAAGGACCGAAAGCAAGCAATGGAACGTCAATAGTTCATTGCCGAGGAAATTTAACAAACTTGAAGTAGCTAGTCTGGTGAGAGGAGTTCTACACCCAACATGGTTGGCAAATCCAGTGGTTGTGCGCAAGGCGAATGGAAAGTAAAGGTTGTGCATAGATTTAACTGATCTGAACAAGGCCTGCCCAAAGGATCCATTTCCCTTGCCGTGCATCGACCAGATAGTGGACTCCACCTTAGGTTGTGATCTGCTCTCTTTTTTGGATGCATATTCTGGATATCATCAGATCTTCATGTCCAAGGAAGATGAAGAAAAGACCTCATCATCACCCCATGTGGTACTTACTACTTTGTGCATATGCCTTTTGGGTTAAACAGTGCCGGGTCTACCTTCACAAGAGCTATCCAGATTGGTTTTGAGCCACAGCTCCACAGGAATATTGAAGCATATATGGATGACATTGTGGTCAGAACAAAGGAAAAATCAACCCTCATCCAAGATTTAGAAGAGACATTTGCCAATTTGCGCAAGATCAACTTGAAGCTAAACCAGGAGAAGTGCGTGTTTGGATTTCACTCCGGTAAGTTTCTTGATTTTTTCATATCCCACCGTGGTATAGAAGCAAACCTTGACAAGATGAAAGACATTGAACAGATCCAAGCGCCAAAGACGGTCCAGGATGTCAGGCATTTAACTGGGTGCGTTGCCGCACTGAGCAGATTCATCTCCAAGTCTGCCGAGCGTGCCCTGTCGTTCTTTAAGGTATTGAAGAAGGCAGGACCCTTGTAGTGGACCCCGAAAGCAGATTGAGCTCTGCAAGAGTTGAAGACCTACTGGTCTTCTGTGCCTACGTTGGTTGCGCCCAAACAACAAGAGCCGTTGCTGCTATTTCTAGCGGCAACTAATCAAGTGGTATGTGCAGCCTTGGTAGTGCAGGGGGGAGTAGAGGAAGCAACAACCTCAACTGTCGTTCCTTACGGGGACAAAGGTGAACACCGCTCAACAGAGTCAGTTCTAGATCAGGATAAGGATGAACATGGTAGCAGTGGCAACCCCAAGGATATGGCGAGAAAGAAAGTGGTGCAGCGCCCAGTGTACTTTGTCAACTCTCTGTTGCAGGGGGATAGATCCAGGTACTCTAGTGTGCAAAAATTTGATTTTTGGCCTAGTCATGGCCTCAAGGAAACTGCGCCACCACTTCCAAGCTCATGAGATAATGGTGGTCACATGCTTCCCGTTGCACAGGATACTCCGGAACCCAGAGGCTACCGGTAGGATAGTGGAATGGGCTTTGGAGTTATCCAACTTTGGTTAGAAGTTTGAGAGAACATCCACATACAGAGCAGGGCATTGGCAGAGTTTATTGCAGAATGGATGCCAACCCTCGATGAGGAAAAGCCAGAGACAGATATCCCCGGCAAGGAATCACCCCAAGAATGGATTATGTATTTTGATGGTGCCTTCTCCTTACAAGGCGCTGGAGCTAGCATGCTTCTCGTCGCCCCACTAGGGAACACTTGAAGTAAATCGTCCAGATGCACTTTCCAAAGGAGGAGGCTACCAACAATACATCAGAGTATGAAGGGCTCCATGCCAGGCTCAGAATTGCCACCGAACTGGGAATTAAGAAGCTGATCATCTGAGGAGATTCACAGTTGGTGGTAAGGCAAGTCAATAAAAATTATCAAATCCCATTGAAGGAGGCATACATTGAGGATGTGAGAAGATTGGAGGAGCATTTTGATGGATTACAAAAGAGAGCATGTACCCCATGCAAAAACAAAATTGTTGATCATCTGTCAAAATGTGCTGCACAAAAGCATCTGGTGGGACCAGGAACTTTTGTTCTCCACCTTACTCAGCCCTGTATCCTTAACAACAATGGCCAGAAAAAGGAGGAAATTGGACTGTGGTAAGCCTCTGCCGATCGAGCTCTCTAGGGCACATGGCAGGGACCCTGCCGGAAACAACTCCCATTTGCTTGTCGGGTCGCATCCTCCTGCCAGACCCCCAGTCCGTGTAGTCGAAGAGCGCGCCCCCGTGAATGCGGAGGTGCCGTTAGTCCTTCTTGCCGAACGCCAGGCTCCAAATTGGGTAAGGCACATTGTCCATTTCCTCCAAACAGTAGAACTTCCCAAAGAGCAAGATGAGGCTGAAATTGTATCCCGGAGGGCCAGTATGTACCAGTTTGTCGATGACACTCTGTACAAAAGGATGCCCGATGGTGTGAAATTAAAGTGCATTTGTCGGGAAGAAGGAAAGGAACTGCTGGTAGAGATTGACAAAGGCATGTGCGGCTCCCACATTGGATCAAGGGCATTGGTTGGGAAAGAATTCCAGCAAGAATTCTATTGGCCCACAGCCCTCCAAGATGCGGTCGAGCTCGTCACGAAATGTGATGCCTATTAGTTCCATTCCAAGAACATCCATCTGCCTGCCCAAGCTCTTCATACAATCCCTTTGTCATGACCATTTTCGGTCTGGGGGCTCGATATCCTAGGCCCTTTCCCCCGAGCTGCCGGGGGCTTTGAATTCTTGTTCATTACCATCGACAAGTTTACAATGTGGCCTGATACGTCTCCAACGTATCTGTAAATTTTGATCGTTCCATGCTATTATATTATCCTTCTAGGATGTTTTATGGGATTTTATATACACTTTTATATGATTTTTGGGACTAACCTATTAACCCAGAGCCCAGTGCCAGTTTCTGTTTTTTCCTTGTTTTTGAGTTTTACAGAAAAGGAATACCAAACGGAGTCCAATTGGCGTGCCAATTTTTGAAGATTTTCTATGGACAAAAAGAAGCCCCTGGAGTAAAAGAGTTGGGCCATGAGAGTCACGGGCTGCCCCGAGGGTGGGGGGCGTGCCCACCCCCTGGGCGCGCCCCCCTATCTCGTGGACAGCCCAGAGACCCCCTGACTTGTGCCTGTGGGGACCCCGACTTAGAAGTCGAGATCACCGAATGCACGTGTACAGTGATCCCAGAGATCAATGCTCACTGAACACACAGTAGCTGAAATAACAAGAGTCTTACATCCATACAAATAGTCTTACACGAATTAAGGCCATTACGGCCAAGTCTTACATAGATAGAGCCTCACGGGCTGAATAGCAAATAACTCAAATAGCGGAAGTCTTCGATAACGGGTAGAACCCATGCCATCTGCCTTAACCCTACAGGCATTCTGACTGGGATAGCGTCCTAGTTCGCATGTTCGACTCCAAAGAACTCTTCCTCATATTCCTGTTCTTCCATGCCTGGCCAATTAAATAACCAGTGGCAAGCCAATGAGTACTTTGAATGTACTCGCAAGCAACCCATGATGTGGTTCAAAGTAACAGTGCAGTTGAATAATAATGATCAATCTAGAAAGGCTAGAACAAATATTCTACCATCAAGTTTATGCATCAATAAACTCGCGTAGCCTTGAAGACAGGTTACCGATATCAACATGAATATGATTCAACTCATCGAGTCAAGTCACCACCTTGACTCATATACACACACATGGTTCCACAAACATTGGACGTAGCCCAAGAGCGGTTACCCAACTGTCCATGACCGTGGACACGGCTATTCGAATAGTTTTACACTCTACAGAGGTTGCACACTTTACCCACAAGATCCAGGGAACTTCTGTGTCATCCACGAACCGCGGTACCTCAAGTACCGAGGGTAAGCACCCGGTCATTACCTTTCCTTAGACGACACTAACATAGGGTCCACTCGTTGGTACACGGCCCTCGGGTACAAACAATAGATCACGGGACTTGCCCTAATTTCAATGTCACGCGTACCCGAAGGGACCAACGGTGTGTCCGGTGCCCTATAAAAACAGTCATGGCCGTCTATCCAAGCATGACCCCGTCCCGGGAAAGACCTCAAGTCTTCCCGTCACTAGTAATGCGGGCACCATGCTAGTATCAATAAAGCCCCGTCCCATAAGGGGTAGTGTGGTTGCACATGTATGGTTGGAATAACGGTCGCAACTTAAACCAATCCATTTGAAAGACACACACTCTTGTCTCGGTACACCACTTCGTCATCAAGTGGTCACCCAACTCATCATCTCCCTCGGGCATGAATGGAACCCGACGGGGTTTTATGCAAAGACTTCAACCACGAAGGTTCATGTCACACATGCATCACTAAGTATCACTACTAGCTATTTGCATGACATCCAACACATAGCAAGATCAAGAATAAAGCATGCCTCATGTGGTGGGTTCAACTAGGTCACCACCGTAACCCTAACATCATGCATCGGAACAAACGGGTTCCGAAGAACGAGTGTATCATGGTCAAAGGGCTGCTTGCCTGGATTGGCTTGGTCTTCAAAGTCTTCAAATCCTTCTCCTTCCACAGCAACTTCGTCAAATACGGGATCTATACGTCGCATGATAACCACGGGAAAATAAGACCACAAATAAAACAGAAAAATCAAAGTGCTCAGAAAAATGTCAACTCATTTTTATAAAATACTGGAGGGATTTCTAAGATGGGGAAAATTCTTAGTTGGAGTTTTGGAGTAACAGAATGGATTCTATTGATTTTTGAACAGGAGTTTTATGCTCAAATTTGAATTTAAATTTGAACAGTACAGAAAAGTTTCATAGATGTGAGTGAAAGTGGTACCATTAAATAGGTTGGAATATTACAAGAATTTAGGAGTTGGAATTATTTTATTTGGACCATTATTCTTTTCTGTAAAAATGTTTAAAACAATTACAGAAAAGAAAAAGAAAAAGTGCCCTGTGCAACTGGGCCAGAGGGCCACAGTGCACGGCCCAGGGCTGACTAGCCCAGCCGCATGGGTGCCTGCACGCGCACGTCAGGTTTTTGAACCTGACGGGCGGGGCCCGGCTGCCAGTGGCTGAGAGGAGGGGGAGAGAGGTGTGGGGATGACAGGCGTGGCCCGCCTGTCATCTCCAACCTTGCGGCCACGGCCACGGCGAGCTCACCGGCGAGGTTTCCGGCCACGGCGACGGCAACGGAGGGTAGGAACCTGACCAGCGTCGTGTTGCGGATGTAGGGGTGGTGGTGCGGCACGCCGGGGAGGTCGGGTTCACCGGCGGCGAGGTGGGACGGCGGAGGAGCTACGGGAGGTCGTTGCTCCGGTCGTTCCCGACTGCAACAGAAGGGGGAAACATGGGGGAAATGATCAGTGAGGTGAGGGGGTTCCAAATCGGGCAAAAGAAGGGGCAGGGGAGGCCCGTACTACGAGATCACCGGCGGCCCGACGCGGCGGAGCTCCGGTCGATCCCGAGTACTGGGACTACCTGGGGAGGAACTGGTGGTGTTGGGGTGTTGCTGGGGATGAGGAGGAGCTGCTAGTGCCGTTGGAGAGGCTCGGGAGGGGCTTATATAGCCGCGCCCACGGTCCACCGTGGACTCGTGCGCCGGCGAGGTTGCAGGCGAGGCTAGGAGAGGTTCTGGTGCCTGTGATCAAGCCGGGGAGGATCGTGGACTTGTTCCACGTCCAGCTGAGGTGAGAAGAGGAGCGGGGGAAGCTTCCAGTCGACGCGTGCGTGCGAGGCAGAAGAGTGGATGCTCCGGGCGGCCAGCGCGCGTGCGACGACGGCCACTGGAGGGCGCAGGAGGAGGGGGGCAGCGCCGGGGTGGTTGCGGACGTCGAGGGGCCTCGACTGGCGCGAGGGAGGAGCCCGAGGCTGTCGGGGGTGGCTGATTGGCTGGAGCTACAGTGCGTGGGTGCACTATAGCGTGCTCCAGAGCGCGCGTATGGCTGGCACCTTTGTGCCCTCGCCGCTCTGGTCAAAACCAACATGCCCAAGAGTGTCTAGAAGGTCAGGGGAGGAGTAAAGAAATGGCCTGTAGCCTTGGATGCCCTGGAGGTGCTGAGAGAGAGTGAGGATGCTGGTGACTTGGTGAAAATTTGCTATCCAGCAGGGTAAACTTGGGTTCTTACCCCTCAATCATGGAGCTGGGGTGCTGGGGAAGTTACTGGGGGTAGCCAGTAACTGAATGAACATGTGATAACAAGTTGAGGCCATGGAGAAGAGTAAAAGTGATCAAGATGAGGGCTTTAGTAAAAAGCCAGAAAGTGTTTGATCAGTGTTTGGTCAAGCAAATGACCTCCACTTGACATGGCACTTAACAGGATTGAATAACATGTGAAAATAGGGTGCTTCACCAAATTTGGGATCATTTGAAGAAACTAGCCAATGTAACTTTGGTGAACCCTAGAAATCAACAGAAACAGCTTCATCTTGATTGAGTCAAGCTAATCATCTCCCCTTGATGCACCACTTGGTGTAGCATCATCATTTGGGGTTATGATCATGCCCACAAAGTTTGAAGCTCCAGGTAAAAAGTTGGTAAGGTAAAGTTGTTCAAATTTGCATTTGAACAGAAAGGGTTTTGGGGTGATCTGATCAAGTTGCTCTATTCCAAATCTTGTGCCATTTGGTCTAGATGCCTTATTAGGCCATTCTAGCATGTGCACCAAGTTTGAGAGCGTTTGGACAAGTTTGGCAATGTATAGTTGCTCAAACTTCAAATATGGACATAATGGTTATGAAAGGGTTTGAGGATTTTTTCTTGCTTCCCAAGGCATGGGACTTGGCAAGATCATCAAATATGTCACATATGACATGATAGAATTTCCCTGGAATTTTTGGAGAATATTTCCTTTGTAAATATTTCAAAAGCTTGAAATATCCAGAAAGGGTTTTGGAGGGTTTAGCCCATTATTTTGAACATGACCAAGTGCTGAAACTCTTATATATGGACAATATATGTCCTCTGAGTCTCCCTGAATTTTGGCAAATATTTTTGAAATAGTTAAATAATTTTCCCCTATTAAAGACCATTTCTGGCCTTAAGAAAAAGCTTTTAAATAAAATAGGAAAATAACTTTTAAAATTATACTCTTGGGGTTTCTGGGAGTCCTATGACTACTAGGTCTCAAATAAACCTTTTGAAATAATTTTCTCACCCTAAATCAAGTACTTGCAGTGCAAATCTTAATTCAGGGGTTTTTGGAAAACTAAATTTATAAAATACATTTTGGCCAAATTGATTTTGTAAGAAAATACTATACTATCATATAACACTTGGCATGATCATTGGGCAGAAGTTTTGGGTATGGAGATGAATTCTACAAGAGGTCATAGTTGACTTTAATGAGCACATGAAAAAGCATATGAAGAAAAACTCAATTCAAATAAAAGCCAAATGATGCCAAAAAATTTGCTGGTCCAAATTTTCATGCTTCAAAGATACAAATAACATGTTACAAAATGCAGGGTTTGACAGTGCCCTACGCAATAAATCCTATAAATATAGAAACCTCCAGAAAATAACCTAGATCGGGAGTTCCGCCGCCGAAAGCCTCTGTTGCCACCAAAAACCAATCTAGACCCGTTCTTGCACTCTACCGGAGGGGGGGGGGGAATCCCTCTCCGGTGGCCATCTTCATCATCCCGGCGCTCTCCATGACGAGGAGGGAGTATTCCACCCTCGGGGTTGATGGTATGTACTAGTAGCTATGTGTTTGATCTCCCTCTCTTGTGTTCTTGAGATGGCACTATCTTGATGTATCGCGAGCTTTGCTATTATACTTGGAGCTTATGATGCTTCTCCCCCTCTACTCTCTTCTAATGGATTGAGTTTTCCCTTTGAAGTTATCTTATCGGATTGAGTCTTTAAGGATTTGAGAACACTTGATGTATGTCTTGTGTGGGATACCCGTGGTGACAATGGGGTATTTTATTGATTCACCTGATGTATGTTTTGGTGATCAACTTGCAGGTTCCGTGACCTTGGGAATCTATGCATAGGGGTTGGCACACGTTTTTGTCTTCACTCTCTGGTAGACACTTTGGGGCACTCTTTGAAGTACTTTGTGTTGGTTGAATAGATGAATCTGAGATTGTGTGATGCATATCGTTTAATCATGCCCACAAATACTTGAGGTGACAATGGAGTATCTAGGTGACATAAGGGTTTTGGTTGATTTGTGTTTTAAGGTGTTATTCTAGTACGAACTCTATGATAGATCGACGGAAAGAATAGCTTTGTGCTATTTTACTACAGACTCTTAAATAGATCAATCAGAAAAAAATAACTTTGAGGTGGTTTCGTACCCTACCATAATCTCTTCGTTTGTTCTCTGCTATTAGTGACTTTGGAGTGACTCTTTGTTGCATGTTGAGGGATAGTAATATGATCCAATTATGTTATCCTTGTTGAGAGAACTTCCACTAGTGAAAGTATGAACCCTAGGCCTTGTTTCCTATCATTGCAACACCGTTTATGCTCACTTTTATCTTTAGCTACCTTGTTGTTTTTATATTTTCAGTTTACAAAAAACTATATCTACCATCCATATTGCACCTGTATCACCATCTCTTCGCCAAACTAGTGCACCTATACAATTTACCATTGTATTGGGTGTGTTGGGGACACAAGAGACTCTTTGTTATTTGGTTGCAGGGTTGTTTGAGAGAGACCATCTTCATCCTACGCCTCCCACGGATTGATAAACCTTAGGTCATCCACTTGAAGGAAATTTGCTACTGTCCTACAAACCTCTACACTTGGGGGCCCAACAACGTAAGAAGAAGGTTGCGTAGTAGACATCATGGCCGGAAGTAGCTGCCATGAGAAAGGTGACCGCTCAGTCAGATATCAAGTTATTGAAAGAATTGGTGTGTCTCTTTCGGGTCCCGACACGGATCATCACCGACAACGGCACCCAATTCATGAGCCGAGCCTTCATGCAATATGTTCGTCCCCTCGGTAGCAAGATCTCATTTGCTTCTGTTGCACATCCCAGAAGCAATTGACAAGCTGAGAGGGCAAACACTGAAGTGCTTAGAGGTCTCAAGGCAAGAACCTTTGATAAGCTGCAGAAGTGCGGCAGGCGATGGATTGATGAGCTCCCGGTAGTTCTCTGGTCCCTCGTAATGACACCAAATCGAGCTACCGGGCAGGATCCTTTCTGCCTAGTCTATGGGGCAGAAGCAGTTATCCCCATGGAACTCATTTGCGCGTCTCCTCGAGTGCTTGCCTACGATGAAGTAGTTCAAGATCATCACCGGCATGACGACGATGTGCTACTCGAGGAGAACCGTCTCCGGGCCGCTACGCGTGCTGCACGCTATCAGCAAGCCATGCGTCGCTATCATAGCCGCAGGGTTCATGCCTGGTGTTTTGAGGAAGGTGAACTTTTCCTTTGGTGCCTTTAGTCAGCCAAGGGCACAGACAAGTTAATGCCGAAGTTGGAAGGTCCTTAACGGGTTGTACGAGTCACCAGACCTGGTGCAGTTCATCTGGAGACCGGAGATGCCATTCAGTTGGAAAACTCATGGAACATTGAGCATCTTCGTAAGTACTACCCGTAAGGCGCGGCTGTCGGGTCATGCCCGGCAGCCACCCTTTTGTACAGGCCTTACCTCAGTTGCATGTAAGCCCTTGTATGAAGCCAGGCGCAAACCGTGAGCAACAGATAAAAGATCGAAGCGCTATAGAGGCCCCCCCCAATAAGATTGCATGCATGCATGAACTTGTTATGAGTTTTGCATACTCATATAGATTAGATTGCATTCGGCATCATTTCATCTGCATAAACCACATGTTCTTGCCGTGGACTTGGTTCCCCCAAGAGGAGATGAAAGAAGAAGGCAACCCTGCAATCTCCGTCAAGCCAGAAAAATAAGTTCTTTCCCTTATCCGTACATGTTCTTTAAATACTTGTGCATAAGGAGACCTCCCTTCCTTTTCGAGAATTAGGTGCTCCCTTCCTTTGACTCGAACGATGCTTTCGTAAAGATGGTTGCAGTGGCCTTTGGCAAGAAAGGGTTGGCGGGGGGCTGGTTCCTCTCTATGGTTTATGCCCGATAGGATTAGTCCCCAACAGCAAATCCGAGGTTCCCGGTAAGGTACCTTACCGGGAAAACTTGTTTACTTAAATGTAAAGAGGAATCCCCCCTCTAAGTGGTCGTATGACACGCACAAGTCCCTAGCAAGGTTTATCTTTTCCATTAATATGCTGATCAACAACTTCAAACCTTATAGAGCATTACATGGATAAGGAAGATTACATTTATTTAAGCTAAAGTTTGGCATTAGCCTACAAGTTTAAGATTGAAAAAAGATAAGTGCACCATAACCCTCCCTCCTTTTGTTTCCCCTCTGCTAGGTGAAACAAAGGAGAGAGGAAGGGACTAACGAAGCACTCAAGCAAGAGCCCATCCCGATCTCGTCACTGTCTGTCGAGCGTAGCCTGACAAGATTAAGAATGACGAGGCTGCGAAGGAGGAGTGCAAGGAGCGGTGATGATACCATGGACCTAGGGTAGGGTCACAGGCCCGACCTAGGTACCCTACCCAAGGTCACTGCCCCTGAGATTAAAGATGTTCCAAGGAATATAGAAGATACCGACTGAAATGGCCAAAGAGAGCAATTCACTCAACCATATACCTCTCTCGGATATCCCAATTCCATTCGACAAAATGAAGTCACTCGACCGTGCAAGAAACCACTCGACGCACAAAAGGTCTAAGGTCACACAAGGCTAGCAACGATCAGGCATTCACTCCACAGTCTTAATGACCTTTACTGCTCTTTATTACATGCGTTATCAGTAACGTCCTGTCTTCATGTACATTGAACCCTCTGTAATGTGGGGCGGCTAGGGTCCTCGCGTACTCTATATAAGCCACCCCTCCTCCGGTACAAGGGTTCGCACCCCTGTAACACACATACACATATATTCCAGTCGACAGCCTCCGGGCACCGAGACATAGGGCTTTTACCTCCTTCGAGAGGGGCCCGAACTCATAAAAATCGTGTGTACAACCTTGCCGTAGCTAGGACCTTGCCTCCTCCTACGTACCCCCTACTCTCACTGTCAGGCCTAGTACCAAGACAGTTGGCGCCCACCTTGGGGCCGGTGTCTTAGTGACTTCCGGTGAGGTTGCTAGCTTTTCTCCGATCTTCATCAGCATGGTTTCCGGTGGCGGTCTGGCGTTGGGCCGCGAGATCCGATTCGGCGCACTCGTTTTCAGTGCCAACGACTCCGCCTGGCTCCTAGAGGCCCCCCTCGACATCGAGGCACTTCCCGTCTGCGGGACAGCGCACTTCTGCGCGAGTGCTTGTGGCGTCCTTCTCCGGCAGCCGTCGACCCAGTATCGGTCGGCGCCCTCATCGTATACTCTCCCTGCTGCACGCCGCCGCAAGTGATCCAGTTGGGTGAAGCACGTGATGGCACGCCAGTTGGCCACCCCCCAAGTCGCGGCCATCAAGCCCGATGAGTACCGCTACGGGCCGGTCGATTGGCTCCGTAGATACGCTTTCCGAGTGCGGGAGCAGCGACCCCGCGGCGGAGGTCCTCATGGTCGGCTCTCGGCGCAGTCAGTCGTACGATCACGATGGGTACGTGCCTGAACCCCTCACTGCAAAGCAAAGAAAGGAGTTGTTTCGCCGTAACAAAGAAGCACTGTATACCCCTATCTTGGGAGAGACTCCTGAGGCTCTGGCCCTGGAAGCCACGCGCCTGGTGTAACATCCCGAATTTCTAAATTTTGGAATGTTATATTAAATGGATAGTTTTGATTGCTTGTGTGATGTGCTGTGTGAATTTGAGTGAAATTTGAAACTTTTGAAAGTTAAATGAGAGGGAATGAAATAACTTTCCCAAACTTTCACTTTGCATTTATAATTCAAATTCATTTCAACACAAAACCCTGGAGTGAAGATAATATGACTTCTTCCATTTAATAAATGAAAAAGAGATTTGAAAGGACTTTTAATTTCATTTTTGAAATATTTTAAATTCAGAGACTTTATGGAACACAATGATTTTCCCGAGAGAAGATAAAATGACTTCTTCAAATTATAAGAAATATGAGTTGGATGTTCTTTTGAAATATTCCGAAACTCATTTTCAAGAATTTGAGTTATTCAGTTTTATTAAAATTATTTTTCTCCAAAAATAAAATATATGGAAAATAGGGTAAAATGCTTCCCTACAGTAGAAAATTGGAGAGAAATAAATTTGAAATCATTTTGACATTTTTAAAATGATTTTTATTAGATATATTTGCAACAGTAGCACTGTTTGATTTATTTAAAAAAAATGTATTTTATTTGATGCTAGAAAAATGTTCATATTGTAGAGATTCTTTTTCTGAATTTTTTGATATATTATATGCCTATATAATATTTTATTTTATTTTTATTTTATTCTCTTTTGTCTATCTGTATTTAAAGAAAATCTCCACCGCCTAACTGGGTCAGCCCAACAGGCTGTGGCCCAGCCGACGGCGCGCCGCCACTGACCTCCGCCAGGAGACCGAGCCCTCCACGCGCCGCCGCTGGGGAAATACGACCCATGCACGCATCCCGAGGTTCATCGCCCTCCTTTTCTATAGCGACCTCAGGGCCCCCTTGGACCCCAAGCCGCCGCCGCCGCCCCGCGCCGGAGCCGCCGCGCCAAACTCCAACGCCGCGAAGCACTCCGCCCTCATCGCCGCTGCACACCGCCGTCGCCCGCCGCTCGCCGCATCCACCGCCTCGCTCCGCCCGTACGCCGCGCCACCCCGCTGCCTCCGCTCTCGCCCAACGCCGCCGCCGCCGCAGCGACGCCTCGCCGGCGCCGCTGGCGGACTCGCTGCACTCGCGGGAGTGCGCCCGGTCCGATCTGCCCAACCCGCCGGTCTTTTGCCCCGGACCGGTAAAACCGTCACCCCACCCCGTTTTTTTATTAGTTTGGTTTTATTTCTTTTTATATCGGTTTATTTATAAGGTCTAGTTATTTAGAGGACGTTCGTTATTTAGCGTTCGGCAGTGAACGTTCTTTCGGTAGGATTTTTCTATTTATTTGAGTTTCTGGCCAGGGACTTATTTGTAGTTACAAACTTTTTTAGTTTAGTCCCTGAACTTCCAACGACCACAACTTTTTACTCGTTACTCCAAATCCAACGAAACCAACGCCCACTCCTTCGTTACGATCCCCTCTATCCAGTAAAGTAACTTAAACATGTTATTGAAAGTTTTAAAATTTGACTGCAAATAGTTTTGTATTCAAACTTCTTTTTGTCATAACTTGAGTTTTATAAGTCCATTTGAGTTGATTCTTTTTGAAAATCGAAGCTCTTGACCTAAACTTTCTGATAAGGCAAAATTCACATAATTTTGGTACTGTTAGAAATTGTTTTCAGTGAAAAGAGTTATTCGCTTGTTTTTCGAAGTTTTCCGAAGTGTTTTCTTCATTCCTTTTGATCTTCTGAGTGATTGCTTATGCGTGGTTATTATTGTTTGCTTACGATAGATTGATCAGAGTGTGACGAGTAGAACTATCAGGAGTGATGAATGCGAATAATCTTCATCAATAGTACAAGGCAAGTTTATACTTTGATCATTCTTTCCAATACCCAACTTTTATTGCATTAGTGATATCCTCAAACACTTGCATGAATAGGACTGATTACATGTGATGATACTTTGTAGTTCATGAGGTAGGAACCCAATGACTTGTGAACAACCCAAGGGAATATAAGCTTTGTTACTTATTGCTTAGCCATGCTTGTAGACGAGGGTTGGTATGTGAGATTCATGAAAGATGCGAGAGTGATATTTAACTAAGGGAAACTTTAAGGTGGAAATTTAATACACATTTGGGTAGATTGGTTGTGGCACCCTGGGGATGGACCAATGGTTGCCAGGACACCTGGAGGGTCCAATGTTGTCCTAGGGGATTCCAGAGGACCCGTGTGATCACCCTATTGGAATGCCACCCAGGCTCAAAGGGATCATATGATATTTTCATGCCTAGAAACTTCCATGTGCAGCCACAAGCCATTATGGCTCTGGCATAGTTGAGTATGTTGTGTAACCTCTTTCAGTGGTAGACTAGCAGGTGTAGCGGATGTAGGTGGTACGGTCTACCCAGGGTAAAGAGTTAATGCTTCTGAAAGACTGTGTCTCGGTCATCCATTTCTCAAACACCATGCAGTGCGAGAAATTAAACGGAGCCGATCGAGTCTTGTGGGGAAAAGTGCAGAAACCTCTACAGAGTGTACAATCTATTCATGAGTAGCCGTGTCCCCAGTAATGGACATCTTTGAGTATCTAGAAGTGGATTATTTATTGATCTCATCACTTTATCTAATAAAATTGTTGGGTTATTAATTTTGGTAACTTTGGGGATTTGAGATGGAGGAACCATTCTCAATGTTGCTTAATTTAAAACTAAGTAGTAAGTAAAAAAATTCCGTTGTTGTAGGGAAAAATCAGCTTTATGCAAAATTAACCTTACAACCTCCACCAGCCAAATATGCATGTAGGTTTACGCATTGTTCATCATTACTACTACAGTGAGAATTTGTCAGTATATTCAATGTACTGACCTACATGGCTGCAACGTCTCATGTTGCAGAAATTATTCGACGAGTAAGTGTTACGTTAGGGTTGCACTGCTTACACTCAACTTTGCCGTTGGTGTTGATGGGAATCCACAACTTCATTGTTACTTCCGCTGTATGGATTGAGGTAATAGTATTTACATTACTTCATACATGTGATTTACCTCTGTTATAAATCCTCGAGTATTGTGTGTGTCAGCACACCGATCCACGGATGACACTTAAGGATAGAGACTTGATCCATTCGGGTCAGGTCGCTACACCTGGCCACCGTGGCCGAGCGCGCGTGTTTGGAGAACCTTCAGCGTTCACTCGACGATCGAGCACGCTGACTAATTCCCAAATCCAGTCGATGACCGTGGCAGTTGTTTCCTCCCGAGCCACAGGTATTCCGCACTCCGATCCAGAACCTCGCAGCTGCGGCCCGTATTGCATAGTCGATTCAGCCGTCCCAATCGGAAGCTAGAAGAGGTCTGCAGCAGATTCGAGCGCTGCTCCGAACGGCTGGCGAGCAGAATGCTGACGTTTCCCGATCGTGCAACATTATTCATAGCAGGTCCGTGGCGGCGGACAGAGTCTGGTCGGCCCATAGCCCAAGATCGCCCCCGCGGCATGAAGGTCATGGGCCCCATCAAGAGCAGCACCTGGGTCGAAACTGTGATCAGTATGTCCGTCGACTCGATCACAATGATGGCCGCAGAGTGCCTACGCCGCACCCGGGGAGCGGATCTTACTCACCTCGGCGGTATGATGGTAGGCGCCCGCATGGTGACGAGCGAAGGATCCTGGTAGATCCCCGAAGGCCTACCTTTGATGCATGATCGATTCTTGTGCAAGGTCTGGTCGACAAGAACCGGGCGCACAAAGAAGGGCAGGACAGAAATCGTACGAGTGGAAGCAGAGTGTACATTTCTGGGCCCGAGTGTTTCAGCAGCGCCATCAGGGCTGCAGAGATTCCCCCCAACTTCAGGTTGGTGGTGGGGGTGAGTAAGTTCACTGGTGAGTCAAATCCAGATACTTGGTTGGAAGATTACTGAGTGGCCGTGCGGATTGGTGGCGACAACGATGATGTGGCCATGAAGCACCTCCCCTTGATGTTGGGAGGCTCGACAAGAGCTTGGCTGAATAAGTTGGCCCTTGGCAGCATATACAACTGGGAAGAGTTGGCTCGAGTGTTTGTCAGGACCTTTGAGGGCACCTGCAAATGGCCTGCCGGGCTGGCGGAATTGCAACATTGCATCCAGAAACCGAATGAAACTTTGAGAGATTACATGCAGAGGTGGACAAGTCTACATCACACAGTGGAGAATGTGTTAGAGCATCAGGCAGTCTGTGCCTTTAAAAATGCGTACGGTACAGGGAGCTGAACCTGAAATTCGGTCTGATAGGAGATATGTCCCTGACTCGGATGATGGAGATAGCCAATCGGTATGCTAACGGAGAAGAGGCGGATTGACTCCATAGTGGCAAGAAACCAATTTCCCAAGATGATGGAAATTCCAATCGGAAACTGAAGCGCAAAGCAGAGGCCACAGCTCCAGGAGAGGTTGCGGTTGTTAATTAGGGGAAAATAGAGGGAAGCCTAAAGGCCCCTGGATCCCCAAGAAGGTGAAGGACCAAGCAGAAATGTTGTGCTTGATTTGCCGTGTCCGATACACACCAAGAAGGATGAAGAGTGGAATTTCATTTACCCCAAGCATACCACTTGACAGTGTCGACTCTTGATTCAGAACTTCCAGAAGGACCAGCCCAGTGAGAAGGAGAAGGAATCTGAGGAGAATGAGGACAAAGAAGAAGAAGATGGAGGTTACCCCCGTATCAACTCCACCATGATGATTTTTGCTGACGTTGAGAGCAAGATTCGACTGAAAGTTATCAACAGAGAAGTCAACATGGTTGCTCTGGAAACTACGACATATATGAAGTGGTCGAAGATTCCCATTACATTCAAACAGTCTGACCATCCAGCGCACATTGCTACCCCCGGGCGGCAAGCATTTGTTTTCGCCCTAGTTGTTGAGGGCACGCGTCTAACCAAAGTTCTGATGGATGGTGGTAGTGGTCTGAATATCTTGTATGCTAAAACCCTCCGTGGGATGGGCATTCTGATGTCCAAGCTAAGTGACAGCAACATGAGGTTCCATGGAGTCATCCCCGGGAAGAAAGCCGACTCACTCAGTCAGATCACTCTTGACGTGGTTTTTGCTGATTCGACCAATTACCGCAAGGAAAAGTTGACCTTTGAAGTGGTGGATTTCCATAGTGCTTACCACACTATCCTGGGCAGACCTGCATACGCCCGTTTCATGGCTCGACCATGCTATGTGTATTTCAAACTGAAGATGCTAGGCCCCAACTGCGTGATCACAGTCACCGGGAACCGGCAGAAAGCAGAGGAGTGCTTCCCGAAGGGCTCAAAAATTGCTGACGAGCAGATGGCGGTAGTGGAGATGGAAGAATACTAGAAGAACGTAGATCCTAGTGATTTCTTGCGAGCCAAGAAACTTGCTTTCGAGTAAGCATTTCCGTCGGCCGGAGAAATGAAGCATGTGCACATTCATCCGACTGACCCCAATGCCGCCTCGACCCACATCTCGACAACGCTTGACAGCAAATAGGAAGAAGCGCTCATCCAGTTCCTCTGTGAGAACTGGGACATGTTTGCATGGAAACCATCCGAAATGCCAGGGGTACCTAGGGGACTAGCTGAGCACCGCTTGCGAGTCGACCCTAAAGCAAAACCTGTCAAGTAGCACCTCCGCCGGTCTGCCGCGGAGAAGAGAAAATCAATTGGTGAAGAGGTGGCTCGGCTTCTAGCAGCTGAGTTCATCCGCAAGATATACCACTCCAAGTGGCTCGCCAATGTAGTCATGGTCCCCAAGAAGGACAAGTCACTCCGCATGTGCATCGATTTCAAACATATCAATCGGGCCTGCCCGAAAGATCACTTCCCACACCCCCGCATCGATCAAATTGTCGACTCGACTGCTGGGTGTGAGCGTTTATCCTATCTGGACGCATATTCCGGGTACCATCAGATCTAACTGTTTGGACCGGATGAAATAAAAAGAGCCTTTATCACCCCATTCGGGTGTTTCTGTTACGTTACCGTGCCTTTTGGTCTCAAGAATGCTGGCGAAACGTTCATGTGCAAGATTCAGAAGTGTCTGTTGAAGCAAATTAGTTGGAATGTGGAAGCATACATGGACGACATTGTGATCAAGTCACGTAAAGGTTCCGACCTACTAACTGACCTCACCGAAACATTCGCGAACTTTAGAAGTTATGATATCAAGCTCAACCCGGCGAAGTGCACATTCGGAGTCCCAAGAAGAAAGTTACTCGGTTTTCTCATTTCCGAACGAGGAATCGACGCAAACCCAGAAAAGGTCAGCGCAATCTTTCGAATGAAACGCCCTGTGCGTGTGGATGACGTTGAGAAGCTTATTGGTTGCTTGGCTGCATTGAGTCGATTCATCTCACGTCTCGGTGAAAAGGCATTACCTCTTTACAAAATGATGAAGAAGTTTGACAAGTTCGAGTGGAATTCTGAAACTGAAGCAGTGTTCGGGGAACTCAAAACCCTGCTTTCCACCCAGCCACTGCTTGCTGCCCCAGTTAGTAAAGAGCCTATGTTATTATATATCGCATCCACTGGACAAGTTTTAAGCAGCGTTCTCAGAGTCGAGCGGAAAGAAGAAGGCAATGCCTATAATGTTCAATGCCCAGTCTACTACATTTCTGGAGTCTTGACTCCATCAAGCAGAGATATCCACATTATCATAAGCTTGTGTACGGGATCTACTTGACCGCCATGAAAGTTGTGCACTACTTATCAGATCACTCAATTTCAGTCCTCAGCGACACTCCGTTATCTCAAACTATGAACAATCGGGACGCAACTGGTCGAGTGGCTAAATGGGCGATTGAACTCCTCCCGCTAGATATCAAGTTCGAAGCAAAGAAAGCAATCAAATCTCAGGCAATTGCAGATTTCGTTGCCGAGTGGATTGAAAAAGAACAACCGACTCAAGTTCAGTTCGATCATTGGACTATGTTTTTGATGGATCCAAGATGCTGAGTGGATTCGGTATAGGTGTGGTTTTGGTGTCCCCTAGAGGTGACAAGCTCAGCTATGTCCTTCAAATTCACTTTGATTCTTCGAACAATGAAGCTGAGTATGAGGCACTTTTGTTTGGGTTGTGTATGGCCATCTCACTCGGCGTCCATCGCCTGATGGTATACGGCGACTCGGACTTACTAGTCAATCAAGTGATGAAAGAATGGGATGTCAGGAGCCTAGCGATGACTGGTTATTGCCACGCAGTGAGAAAGTTGGAAAAGAAGTTTGAAGGGTTGGAGCTCCACCATGTGCCTGGAATCAAGAACCAGCTTGCTGACGATCTGACGAAGATAGGTTCCACTCGGAAACCCATCCCCAGGAATGTGCTTGGAGCATCTCCACACCCAATCAATCAAGGAAGACCCCTTCACGCAAGAGCCCCTACAACCGATAAGTGCATCCAACCTGACTGAGATTGATGTCCCGGCTATAGTCGACTTGATCATGGAGGTTTTAGTGATCACAGCCGACTGGACAGTGCCATATATCACGTACCTGCTCAGGCAAGAACTCCCAGAAGATGAGGATGAGGCTCGCCAAATTGACCGTCGATCCAAAGCATTCACGGTGATACAACAGCAGCTCTACAGAGAGAGCGTCACGGGAGTCGCCCAGCGTTGCATTACCCCGGAGGAAGGTCGAATGATTTTGACTGAGATCCACTCGGGGACCTGCGGTCACAATGCGTCCTCTCGGACCATGGTTGCCCAAGCATACCGAGCCGGATTCTACTGGCAGCATGCAAATGAGATGGCGAAAGATATAGTCAACAAATGTGAAGGATGTTAGTTCTACTCGAACATGTCCCTCAAGCCTGTGTCTGCCTTGAAGACTATCCCGTTGGTCTGGCCTTTTGCTGTTTGGGGATTGGACATGGTTGGTCCCTTCAAGACTGGAGGAAGCGGCTTCACTCATTTTCTTGTGGCAATCGACAAGTTCACCAAATGGATCGAAGCCTAGCCTATCAAGAATCTCAGTGCAGCCACCGTCGTCAGCTTCATCAAAGAGCTGATATTCATATATGGAGTCCCGCACAACATCATCAAAGATAATGGCTCCAACTTTGATATGGATGAAGTCAGAGCATACTGCGCTTCCCAGGGCACTCGAGTTGACTACTTATCCGTTGTGCATCCGTAGTCGAATGGGCAGGCAGAAAGGGCAAACAGCATGATCCTTCAAGGGTTGAAACCACGGCTAATGCGTGATCTCAAGCATGCCGCTGGAGCTTGGGTGACTGAGCTACCATCTGTTTTGTGGGGACTGAGAACAAGTCCGAACCGGTCGATTGATCAGACCCCCTTCTTCATGGTATATGGTGCTGAGGCCGTACTTCCGAGTGACTTACTGCACAACGCCCCCCGGGTGGAACTCTTTTTTTGACTATAAAAGTAGGGTAAGACCTCACTGCAATTTTTATAAATTAAGAGAGCAAAGTAACAAGAAGTCTGAATAGGCTTGAGGTAAGCCTAGAGAACAAAAAGAAACTAAAACCTAGGAGAAAGGAAAGAAAAGAAAGAAAAACAAACATCATACTAGCCTACAAACATAGGAATTACAAAAGGCCTTCAAGCCAAATAGAAAATTGCCTCCCATGCTTCTTCCTCATTCTAAACTTTAGAAGCTTTAGTTCCTCTAGAAAGATGAACTTCCAACCTTGCAATGAAGGTGCAATTTTTTTCAAAAATCTTATTGTTTCTGGTTATCCAAATGGCGCATGCTCCAAGAATGATGATCTCCATGTAAAACGGGTACCTTACTTTGTCTTTAAGATCTTGGAACGCTTCTAACACAGACAAGTTTGGGGTTCTTGTTGGACATATGAAATCCCAGCATTGTTGAACAAATTGGCAATCCCAAAAGAGATGATGCAACGTTTCTTCTTGTTCACAACCTCCAACAACACAGTTATAAGCCCCCAACACAAAGTTCTTTCTTCTAAGTAAATTTCTTGTGTTTACTCGATCATGGAGAAGTTGCCAGAAGAAAACTTTATGCTTTGGCTGATAGGAACTCTGCCAGATCCAATTGAAATGTGGAGGGGTCTGCTTGTGTCCAATTAAGACTTTATAAGCTTTGATGGAAGAATAGTGTTCCATCCCCTAAATGTAGCTCCAAGTGTCAAATGTGTCCAAATACTCAGATTGTCTCATGGAAATGCAAATGTCTTCCATTTGTAAGAATTCATCATATGCCTCAGTTGTTAATGGGAGAAAGAAGAGATCCTACAAGTACTCAGTCTACAATACATGTTGAACATTTAGTTGAGGGTTTCTGACAAAGGAGAATAAGTGAGGGAATTGGTGTTTAAGTATTGCTTGGTTCCATAGATCATCCCAAAAGAATGCACTAACACCATCTCCCAGATTACATCTAGCAATAGCTTTGTACTGGTCAATGAGAGCTAAGTTGGATTTCCACCAGAATGATCATATCATGTTGCCCCCTGGTAATTTGCCATCACTATAGTATGTTTCCCAGATGAGGTTGTGTCGGTGTATTTGGATCGACACCTATGGGATCACAAGAATCCCTACTACGGTTGCGGGGCGCGGGGTTGAGAGAAGACCAGATCTAAGAGTCAGGACATGGTTCCTTTACCCAGGTTCGGTCCGCAAAGGTGCGTAAAACCCTACTCCTGCTTTGGTGGATTATATGTTTGTGTTCTTCAGCTAGTGAGGAGCTCCAAAAGAGTCATGAGGAGTTCTAAAAAGCTGAATCCTTCTCCTGGTCACCTCGGGCCTCCTTTTATAGGAAAAAGGGGTTTCCACAGTGGCACACAAGAGGTGGAAAGGGTACAGTGATGCGAGGTTATCCCTCGCATTACAGGACAAGGCGCATTTAATGCGCTTAGCTTAGGTGTACTTGCTTTATCGGGGACGAGGGGAGACGTCCGTCTTGTCCGTCGCCGCCCCTCCTTGTGTTGACACGCGACCTGACCAGCGGTGCCTGAGGTGCCATGTAGGCAGACAGGCAGCTGAGGTGGCGCAACGGAGGGTCTCCACGAAGATCGGCGGGTTGCCACGCAGGAGCCTGTCCAGCTGGTTGGGTTGGTAGCTGCGTGGGTCGGTGAAAACCCAGTTGGTGCCGGCCTGACAGTGGCCCCGTGGGTGTCCTCGGCAAGGGCCTTGCCGGGGCCCCGGCAAGGGTCTTGCCGCGGCGCCTGCTGTCATCCCCGGCAAGGTGCTTGCCGGAGGCCTTGTGGTTCCCCTTGGCTGGGATCCCGCCAAGGGTCGTCATCTTCTTAACTTGTATCTGATCTTGGATGTCTTCACAAAGATCTGCATGCCACCACGGGGATATCTCCCGAATCCTCGCCCCATGGGGGCGGTGGACTCAAGGGTGATCTGCTCCGTAGGCGTGGGGCGAGCTGCCGCGGCAAGGGTCTTGCCGGGGCTGCCAGAGCCGGCCCCGGCAAGGGTCTTGCCAGGGCTGCTGAAACTGGCTCCCGGCAAGGATCTTGTCGGGGAAAGCCGATTCGTCCCTTTGCTCTTTGTGGTCTTATTCTTGGCGTTGTTCCAGTCTCCATCAAGCTTCGGTCTTGCCCCGGCTCACCTCCCTTGCCATGCTTGGTGTGGTGGTGCCCGTGGCTCAGACTGCTCGTGGACAGTCATAGGGGTACAAAAAGTGTACCCCTCTTTTTGTACACTGACAGGAGCCCCCGGGCCTGGGCCACACATAAGCACGACACGTTGTTGGGCCAGGCCCAGAACGGTGCGCGGGCAGGCGGGGCGGTTTTCGCCATGGTAAGATTTTCCGCGCGCTGTGCCTCCCACGACCCGCGCACGCGGCGCGGGGTGGAGGGGCGTGCGTGACGTGGGTGGCATGCGTGGGGCGGTTTCCGCAGGCATGCGTCACGTTGCAGTAAATGCGAAAGGAGGCGGCTTCACTCCTTCCCCGTAAACGGGGGGAGGCGTGGAGGCACGGCCCATTTACTTGAACGGGGCCGAGGCACGGTCGTCAAGGCGTCTACTCCCCACGATCACGGGGTGGGGAGAGGTTGCCTCACCCGTCCCCTCGGTTCTGCACGTCCGCCACGTGCCCTTCAAGCGCTTGAGGTGGCGAACGGTGGAGGCAGGAAACCGAGCCGTTGCTGGTTGGGCAGCGGGTCTGTCCCGGTTCCCTCGCCTTCCACGTCTTGATTGGCCGAGCGAGGCGGTCGAGCCCCAGCCTCGCTCCTTTATAAAGAGCGGGAGGGAAGGGATGACGCCCCGCACTCCTCCATCTTCTTTCTTCTTCTGCTTCTGCTCCTCTCTTCTGCTCGCCATGAAGAGAGGAGATCCCGGTTCTTCAACGGTGGTGGCGAGGGTCACTGCTCGACAACGCGTCCCTCCTTCTCCTACACCTGCAGTGGCCGAACCAGCCACGAAGGGAAGAGGGAGGGGGCGAGGCCGTGGGCAAGGCCGGGGCGCTCGGGGAAGAGGAGGACGGGGCGGCCCGTCGGCCTCGCCCCCGCCCGCAGCCCCTCCTCCAATGGAAGGTCATATTGTGGATGACCCTTGTGAGTTCTTCGTTAGGATGCGGGGGGAGCCGCGCCGTCGTCTTCGTTTCCCGACTCCATTTGCGCGGGAGATGGTGGTGGATCCACCGGAGTCGCTGCGGCTGCACATGAGGGGCTGCGGGATCAGTGACCCGCGGGTCCGCGTCGACTTCCCAGCCCCTCATGTGATGTATCTTCATCAAGGATGGAAGACGTTCTCTCGCATCCACAGCCTGACAGATGGGCTCACCCTCCACTTCAAGTTGATGGAGGATGGCCATCTCTCCGTCAAGATCTTCGAGCACCTCGGGACTCGTGCGAGGTTCTGCGTGGAGAGCTCCTCCGATGACGAAGAGTCCTCCTCGAACAAGGGTGACGAGGAGGATAGCGGCAACGACGACGAGGCGGTGGACGGCAAGATGATGGGTCCGACTAGGTGTCGGGCGCCGCTCCTGGTGGCACCGGCGACCCCATCATCCGCGTCGCCGGCTCCTTGAACTTCTCGGGGCCGTCTCCTTGGCGGCTGGCGTAAGGAGGCTGCGGAAGAGGAAGAGGAAGAAGGTGGGCGGCAAGGTCGTCATGTCAGAGTACGCGGGCACCAACGCCTTCGACGCGTACTGACGTCCTGCCACCTCGTCTTCGAGCTCTGCCTCCAGCGCCGTCATCACCGTCTAGCCCTTAGGTGGCCACCGAGATGTCCTCTTGGTGTCTTCTGACACCCGTAGCTCGCCTAGGCGCCGCTTTTGCCCTTCTCGCCTCCTTGACCTACCTCCTGAGGAGAGGGACAAGAAAGGCATTACGGGCATCTTATCTCTTTTTAGTCTGTAAGCCTTCGGGCATCTGCTAAGTTTAAAACTTGTAATCTCCTTGTTCATGTTTTTCATTCCCTATGGACTGTATCTGAATAGAATGTTTTTAATGAAAAAGGAATGTTTGCCGGGTCATTTGCTCGCAGGTAAAACCCACAACAGGGAATAAATCCCTGATATCTCTAAGATAAACATTTTCTCGCCCGGCAACAGGCCCTGCCATTTCCCTACTTCGCTCGACCTTTCTCACACTTTTGGCGGAGGCAGGGATTAAGTGAGCTCAGGCTCCTCTTTTCATCCTTTCGCTGCCGCGACTATGACCAAACTTAGTCCCAGGGACGAGTCCTAGGGTCTAGAGTTATGGGAGCACGGTAGCTTAAGGAAAAGAACGAGGTTTCACATACCTCAGTCCATAATGGAATGCATGACAAGGGACAAAGAATTTAGCTGAAGCTGCAGGCCCCGTCAACGCTGGTCTGCCGTGGGCGAATCTTCGCCCTTGTAGCCCCCGGCAACACTGGCTCGGCGGGGCCTAGGTGTTGGTCTGTTCTTCTTTCCTTTCCCCAAGGGGCTTCGACAAGGATGTATGCGCGTCCTGTGAACCAAAGAAGACAGAAGAAAGACAAAGACTCGACCTCTAATCTAGGGGTTAGCCGCCGCTAAGCACTATCAACCTTAACCAAGGACGAGACTCGACTCAACATGCATGCTATAACTTAGGGCACAAGTGCTTCATTTATTTATGCTCAGGGTCTGCGCCTGGCTTTGTACAAAGGGTTACATGCCTTGCCGGCAAGGCTTGTACAAAAGGGTGGCTTGCCGGGGGGCCCGGCAAGCCGCGCCTTATGGGTAAAACTTACGAAGATGCTCAATGTTCCAGGAATTGCTCATCGGAATGGCATTTTCGGTCTCCAGGCAGACTACGCCGGGCCTGGTGACTCGTATTACCTGATAAGGTCCTTCCCACTTCGGCGTCAACTTGTTCGTATTCCTGGCCGATTGAACGCGCCGGAGAACAAGGTCGCCTTCCTCAAAGCTTCGGGCACGGACCTTGTGGCTATGGTAGCCGCAGAAGGCTTGCTGGTAGCGTGCTGCTCTCACAGCCACTCGAAGACTTTCTTCCTCAAGGAGCATTGCATCGTCTTGCCGCAGTTGCTCTTGCTCAAGCTCATCATAAGCGAGCACTCGAGGTGACCCGTATATGAGTTCACTGGGGAGAACTGCTTCTGCCCCGTATATCAGGGCAAAGGGCGTCTGGCCGGTGGCTCAATTTGGCGTCGTTCTGATCGACCAAAGAACCGCCGACAACTCATCAATCCAGCGCCTTTCGCTCTTGTGCAGCCTGTCAAAGGTCTTTGTCCTTAATCCTCGCAACACTTCAGCATTTGCCCTCTCAGCTTGATCATTGCTCCGGGGGTGAGCAACGGAAGCGAAACAGACCTCGCTGCCGAGGTCTTGGGTATATTGCATGAAGGTGCGGCTTGTGAACTGCGTGCCGTTGTTGGTGATGATCATGTTGGGTACACCAAAACGGCACACCAGTCCCTTGAAGAACTTGACGGCTGACTGAGTTGTGACCTTCCTTACTGCCTCCACTTCTGGCCACTTTGTGAACTTGTCAATCGCAACGTACAAGTACTCAAAGCCCCCGACATCACGGGGAAAGGGGCCCAGTATGTCGAGCCCCCAGACCGAGAAGGGCCAGGAGAGAGGAATGATTTGAAGGGCTTGAGCTGGTTGATGAAGTTTCTTTGAATGGAACTGGCATGCTTGACACTTGGTGACCAGTGCTGTCGCATCCTGGAGGATAGTGGGCCAGAAGAAGCCTTGCCGGAATGCCTTGCCGGCAAGGGCTCTTGACCCTATGTGGGATCCACATAAGCCTCCATGTATCTCTGCCAACAGTTCCAGTCCTTCCTCTCGAGGGATGCACTTCAATTTCACGCCGTTCGGTCTCCTTCTGTACAGGACGTCATCGACGAACTGGTACATAGCACACCGACGGGCTACTTTCTCCGCTTCTTCCTGCTCCTCAGGAAGTTCCCCAGTCTGAAGGAATCGGACGGTATGTTGCGCCCACGCTGGAGCCTGGGGCTCGACGGCGAGGACCAAAGGAATTTCCTCTGCCAAGGGAGCGGCTGTCTCAACGGCAAAAGCTTGACGCTCTGCCGGAGCTAGCCGTCCTGTGGCGGGCTCAGTGTCTCCGGCAACATCCTTGCCGGTGGCTCCGGGGAGCTCGGAGGGAAAGTACTTGTCGGGCCCTGATTTCCTCCTCGTGTTCTACTCCATTGATGGATCAACGGGTGGCTGAGAAAGTTGAAGCACAAAGGTACCTGGTTCCGCAGGTAGCTTGTGGGCAGCGCGCTTTGACAGGTAATCGGCGATATCATTCTCCGCTCGGGGAACGTGCTCCGCCTGTATACCATCTGATACGTCCAAAACGTATCTATAATTTCTGCTTGCTCCATGCCTCTTTTGGGTGATATTGCTATGATATTTATACACTTCCATACACTTTTGATCATATTTGGACTAACCTATTAACTCAGTGCACCCCAGTGCCAGTTTCTGTTTTCGGCTGTTTTTGTATTTCAGGTTTTCATGTTACGAGAACTGCCAGGAAAAATCCAGAAAAATTATATAAAAAATCAGCGTTCCAGAAACTACAGTGCGCCCGAAGGACAGCCGGGGGGGGGGGGGGCACCAGGGCTCCAGGCGCCCTGGCGGCGCGCCCCCCCTAGGCCGCGCCGGGGGGGCGCCTGGGCCCCCCGAGGCTCCTCCGATGCCCCCCTTTGGCATATATTTAAAGTGTCTCGCAGAAACCCTGATTCCAGACCCCTTTTCTCCAGACGCGATTCCGATCTCCGCCGCCATCGCCATCAAGCTTCGGGGGACCAGAATTCCTGCGCCGGCACCCTGCCGGGACGGGGAAGTGCCTCCGGATTCATCTCCATCGACGTTGCTTCCTCCCTCCATGATGCGGGAGTAGTTCCTCCTCGGGGCTGAGGTTCTTACCAGTAGCTATGTGGTCAATTCTCTCTCCCATGATGTGATCTTCGTTGTGATCATAGGCTATGTTAATCTAGGGTGATCCCATGATATTTCCCCTTCCTCTATGTATTGGATTGATGTACTCACTTGTCTTTATCTAGTATAATCCCCGAGACCAAGGTGACAGCGGTCTATTGGACATGGATTAGAAAAGTATTTTCATGAGTGATTTCCTCTCTTGTGTGTTGATTGAAGATTGAGAGTCTCTTGGTGCTTGTCTTTGACTATCCTTTAGATATGTTGTGGTGATTGTGGGACTCTCTTTGGATGGCCGCGGTGACATTGGGAAATCCTTAGATTGAGAACTACGAACTTTGAGGTGTGCTTTTGTAGCCCTACATAATTCTCATCCTCTCTTGACCACGAAGGAATGACCTCCGAGTGTGTCCGCTTTGCATGTTTTATGGGAAATATCATGTGATTCGATTATGTTAATGTTGTTGGGAGTTGCCACTAGTGAAAGTATGAACCCTAGGCCTTGTTTCCACCATTGCAATACCATTTGTGCTCACGTTTACCACTTGTTTGCTTGCTGCACTTTTTATTTCATATTTATATTACTTTGCTTTGCCACTCATATCATCCATATTTTACCATCTCTTCGCCGAACTAGTGCACCTATACAACTCCTAGTTGTATTAGGTGTGTTGGGGACACAAGAGACTTCTTGTATCTTAGTTGCAGGGTTGCTTGAGAGAGACCATCTTCAACCTCTACTTCCCTGAGTTCGATAAACCTTAGGTCATCCACTTGAGGGAAATTGCTACTGTCCTACAAACCTCTGCGCTGGGAGGCCCAACATAGTCTACAAGAGTAGAAGCGTGTGTAGACATCAAGCTATTTCTGGCGCCGTTGCCGGGGAGGTGAGCGCTTGAAGGTATATCTTTAGATCTTGCAATTAAATCTTTTTGTTTCTTGTTTTTATTTCACTAGTTATGTTTATGGAAAACCGTGCTATTGGATCGTTGCTTGCGGGAAGACGCCCCACACCTGTGGTGGTTGCTCCTCCCCCTACTGAAATTGTGCCCTATAAAATACCAGCTGGTATTATCGATTATGTTTTGGCTAATCGTTATGCAGGAGACAGACATCCCGGTGAACACTTGCTATATCTATCACAACTATGTTCATTATTTAAGCTTGCAGGTGTATCAAGGGAGTTTGTCATGAGGAAATTTTTTGCCTTGTCACTGAAAGGAAAAGCATTGGAATGGTATAGGCTACTAAATGACTCTCACCTGCTGGAGTTGGAAGAGATCCAGTCTCTCTTTTACTCCAAGTTTTATCCTCTTCATGAAGTCCATGAGAATAGGAATTATGTTTATAATTTTTATCCTCATGACGGAGATAGCATAGCTCAAGCTTGGGGGAGACTGAAAACGTGATTGCTAAAATGTCCTAACCATGGGCTCCCCAAAGATATGATTATTACTAATTTCTATTCGAGGCTTTCTCGACAGGATAAAGATTTGCTCGACGCTTCCTCTATGGGTTCTTTCACAAACAAAAAGATTGATGCTAAATGGGAACTCCTTGAAAGAATTCAACGCAACACTGAAGATTGGGAGATCGACAAAGGTAAAGACTCAGGTATAATTTATGAGTATGATTGCATTAAGTCCTTTGTTGAAACTACAAGTTTTAATAAGTTTAGTGCTAAGTTTGGCCTTGATTCTCAACTCTTGTTGATTTCCTCAAATCTTTTGCTTCACATCTTAATATGCCTAAGGAGGATTGGAACAAGCATCATAAACCTTTTAAAGAGATTTGCAAAGAAAATGAAATTGTTCATGATGATTGCAACATGCATGATCCAATTCCTAAAAATGAAGTTTTATATAAGCATGTTAATTTTTGTGGAGTGGATAGACCTTGTGAAAGGCCTATGATTGAAGAAGAGAAGTATTGTAAGCAACATAAGCATGAAAGAACAATCACTTGGGTCAGAGATTTAAATGAAATTGCTAGAGAATTGTGTGACCTTTATCCTTTTACTTGTGAACTTTGCCGTATAGAGGGTCACTTTAATTTTCAATGCATGAACTTTCAAAACATAACTGTTAACCGGTTGTGTGATAACATGATCACCTCTGATCTTTATGATGAGCTTATGTTATTTTTGATGTGTGAAGAGTTATCAGAAAAGACTTCATGGCTAGATGTTAATGCCATAGGAATAAAAAACACTTTGCAAAATTGCCATCTCTATTGTGTTGTTAATTGCCATGAAAATGATTACATAGGTAAGATTATAAAGGAGGGAACTTTACCAAAGTATAAAAATGTCTCTTGTATTTCTGCTAATAAAAAGGAGAATTTCTCCCAAGTTTCCCCTATTGTTTCTAATGATAAACCAGGATATGTGGAGAAGCTTCATCTCCAACCACTCCCTCCTAAGGTTAAGAAGAAGAAAAAGAAGAGGATCAAGAAAGAAGAAGAATGGGTATCAACCTGGCCTGAGCATATTCCTCACATCAACTTTTATCCTAACGATTGTAAGTTTAAAGAAGAAGGTGAAGTTTATTGCCTTAATTATCATCTTGATGATATGTCCGTAGGTACTATTGAAGATGATTTTGATTATGATATGCATGTTACTTATTGTGATTGGGAAAATGATGATAATGCTACTTATGATCTTGAAAATCTTTTTGGTACCAACTCTGAAAGTGATGATATCGGAAGCTCCAAGCTTGGGGATGATAGGATTGCAAATCCTTTAGCCACTATTGATGTGATAATTGATAATTCTTTTGCTAGTAAGAATAAAGACAACATGATTACAAATATAGTTGCTAGCAATGATAATGCTCTTCTCTACTATGATGATGTCATAACTCCAACCTATAGTGATTATAAAGGTACCTATGACATAAGGAGAAATTATCCTTATGAAACTTGTCATAATCATGGAGGGAATTACTCCCTTGTTGAACACCACCCTCCTAATACACAATTAATCTATAGTGTTCAAGTTGTTTATGATAGTCCTACTCCCACTATTACCAATGAGAAAGATTATGCTTATGTGGAGAGTAAGAGTACCTTTTTGCATGTGGATCATGGTAACAATGCTTTATGTTATGCTTATATTGTTGAGTTTATTCATGATACCACTGAAAATTATTATGAGAAGGGAACATATGCTTGTAGATATTTCAATAATATCAAGTTCCCTCTCTTTATGTTGAAGGTTTTGAAGCTACACTTGTTTTGTCTTCCTATGCTTATTGCTTTGTGCTTCAATGAATTATTCTATTGCAATATTACTATGCATAGGAAGCATGTTAGGCTTAAATGTGTTTGGTATTTGCTTCTTGATGCTCTCTTTTGTTCTTCAGCTCTTATTCTTACGCGAGCATCATTAACGTCTTATGCCTAGCTTAAAGGCATAAAAGAAAGCGCTTTTGGGAGGCAGCCCACAATGAATAAAATTTTATTTTGCTTTTGCTGTGTCTTGATGTTGTTAACACAGTAGCATCATCATTGTATCTTTACTTTTCAACTTTGTGCCAAGTGTAGCCTCTGATTGCAAGAAAGTTCAAAAGTTGTGACGTGCTGTCCAGGAAACAGATTCTGTCCTTGGATAGAAAAATTCGTATAAAATCACCAGATCATCTTTTTGGACTGAATTTTTTCGACAGCATGCTCTATACAATTTTATTTCGTGCATCTGTTTTGAGTTTTTTGATTAGAGTTGCAGAAGTGCCCCGAACAAATCATTTACTACCTGTTGTTCTGTTTTTCACAGATTTTGTACTGTTTTGCCTTTCCTTCATTTTGCAAACCTTGAGCTTGCTTTTTCTTTGCAAAAACCTTTTGGCAATCTTGAGAAACAGTAGAACTTCAAGAATATCTTTATTTCCAGTAAGGAACAATTATTTTATTATGGGTACTAACCTCACTAATCAGATTATGATGAGTTATGTATGAAGGGAGATTTCAAGTGTGCGAGGGAAGATGATAAAAAGATTCAGGAGTGTCAAACGCTCAAGCTTGGGGATGCCCCCATGCACCCCCAAGAAATATTCAAGGAGACTCAAGCGTCTAAGCTTGGGGATGCCCCCGTGCATCCCCTTCTCCATCAACATTATCAGTTCGTCCTTCGCTCCACTATATTTTAATCACTTCATGTGTTATGTGCTATGCTTGGAGCGTCTTGTTTTAGTTTTCCTTTTAGTTTTCTTTAGATTTTCATAACGAGTTGGAACTCAGCTTTCTTTATGTGGGAGAGAAACACGCTCCACTTCTACCTAGAACATAACATAGAATTTGCATGTCTATCTTTGCTGTGTGTGTTCTTTGTCTTTTAATAGCTACTATCATGCTTAGCTCTTAACTTTCATGCTTATATTTTTAAAGAGCTTTTGTTTAGTTGGTTGCTTGAACTCTCTTTAGTTATCATGTTTATCTTACTAAGAGAGTTTGCTTCCGTTGCATTGGTTGATATGTCTATGATAAAGATGCTACGTGCATAATGGTGCTTAGTAGTTCATGTTTTCTTATGGTTAGTCTCAAATAGCTGGGGGGTTTCCAATGTGTTATTGGAGTACCAACATGATTTGTTTGCCTATGATGTGGTATGGTTTAGTAATATCTTCCTTCAAGAATTTACTTTGATTGACTTGGCGTATGCTCACGCATATTTAAGACTGTAAAGAAAGTCTGTCAAGCCTTGATGATCTTTTGTTTCTGAGTAGCGATATAACTTCCATGCCTGATTCAATATTGCTTTGTCGCTCTGCATGATTATGACCGTCATTGCTCTATTAGTTGGTCGCTCCCAGTCTTTTGCTAACCTCCACCTGTACTAAGCGGACTGACTGCTTGTGCATCCAAATTCTTTTAAACCAGTTATGCCATATGAGTCCACCATACCTTCCTACATGGTATTTACCTGCCATTCCTAACGGAGACTTGCATGTACCATCTCGAAATTATTCAAAAAAAATGCATTCCTATTTTGTGCCTCTGTTGTAAGTTCATGAGGAAGTAGTAGTTAATTCATGATCTTTTTAAGTTGGACAAGCTTCACCCCGGGATTGCATGTATAATGTGCAAACCGATAATACGAGAAGGAACTGGCATTGAGTGCGCCCGGCTCAAAAAGATAATATAACAAACAAACCCTCCTTCACGCTTTGTTCATGAGAAATCAGAAAACTTTGGCAGTGATAAACAAAGGAGATTAAGAGGATGTGATCGTCCTCATTCGGGAGCCGTTCCTCGAAACTTGTCCATCTCAAGAAGTGATTGAGTTGTCTTCTAGAATTCGTTGACGAAACATGCATGATCTAAAAAAATAATTATTACCTCTGTTTTTAAAACCAAGAGCTCTGGTACATGTTTTGTCTTTGTTTCCGACCACGGGTTTTCAACCTTGCCAACAAAAGCCACGGTTCGAGAGTCTCCACCTTCTTTTAAAAAGCACCAACTACTGAGAGCATGATTGTCATTCTGAGTGTAATGTGCATTGTCCCAAAGTAGCATTGTCTTTTGCATGATTGTGATATCATTTATTCTGAAATCATTGTATCTAGTCATCACTTAAACCTTGGAGGTGCCCCTGCATTTATGTTTTGCTTCACTAAAGGGGCCAAGCTAGATATCACTTTATCATATTTGCACATCATGTTCATTGCAAATCTATTTGATGTTTCAGTATCATATTGTAAAACTTTCAGTCCTTTGTGATTTTCTCATGAGGCAACTTAATTACTATAGATTTATTGTCTCAGTAAGCTTTTGTCATATGATTATGAAAAAGTCCTATATGGTTAATAGCATGTCACCACAGAAATTATTCTTGTTATCATTTACCTACTCGAGGACGAGCAGGAATTAAGCTTGGGGATGTTGATACGTCCCAAACGTATCTATAATTTCTGCTTGCTCCATGCCTCTTTTGGGTGATATTACTATGATATTTATACACTTCCATACACTTTTGATATATATGGACTAACCTATTAACTCAGTGCACCCCAGTGCCAGTTTCTGTTTTCGGCTGTTTTTGTATTTCAGGTTTTCACGTTACGAGAACTGCCAGGAAAAATCCAGAAAAATTATATAAAAAATCAGCGTTCCAGAAACTACCGTGTGCCCGAAGGACAGCCGGGTGGGGCCACCAGGGCTCTAGGCGCCCTGGCGGCGCCCCCCCCCTAGGCGCGCCGGGGGGGCGCCTGGGCCCCCCGAGGCTCCTCCGATGCCCCCCTTTGGCATATATTTAAAGCGTCTCGCAGAAAACCTGATTCCAGACCCCTTTTCTCCAGACGCGATTCCGATCTCCGCGGCCATCGCCATCAAGCTTCGGGGACCAGAATTCCTGCGCCGGCACCCTGCCGGGACGGGGAAGTGCCTCCGGATTCATCTCCATCGACGTTGCTTCCTCCCTCCATGATGCGGGAGTAGTTCCTCCTCGGGGCTGAGGTTCTTACCAGTAGCTATGTCGTCAATTCTCTCTCCCATGATGTGATCTTCGTTGTGATCATAGGCTATGTTAATCTAGGGTGATCCCATGATATTTCCCCTTCCTCTATGTATTGGATTGATGTACTCACTTGTCTTTATCTAGTATAATCCTCGAGACCAAGGTGACAGCGGTCTATTGGACATGGATTAGAAAAGTATTTTCATGAGTGATTTCCTCTCTTGTGTGTTGATTGAAGATTGAGAGTCTCTTGGTGCTTGTCTTTGACTATCCTTTAGATATGTTGTGGTGATTGTGGGACTCTCTATGGATGGCTGCGGTGACATTGGGAAATCCTTAGATTGAGAACTACGAACTTTGAGGTGTGCTTTTGTAGCCCTACATAATTCTCGTCCTCTCTTGACCACGAAGGAAGGACCTCCGAGTGTGTCCCCTTTGCATGTTTTATGGGAAATATCATGTGATTCGATTATGTTAATGTTGTTGGGAGTTGCCACTAGTGAAAGTATGAACCCTAGGCCTTGTTTCCACCATTGCAATACCATTTGTGCTCACGTTTACCACTTGTTTGCTTGCTGCACTTTTTATGACATATTTATATTACTTTGCTTTGCCACTCCTATCGTCCATATTTTACAATCTCTTCGTCGAACTAGTGCACCTATACAACTCCTAGTTGTATTAGGTGTGTTGGGGACACAAGAGACTTCTTGTATCTTAGTTGCAGGGTTGCTTGAGAGAGACCATCTTCAACCTCTACTTCCCTGAGTTCGATAAACCTTAGGTCATCCACTTGAGGGAAATTGCTACTGTCCTACAAACCTCTGCGCTTGGAGGCCCAACATAGTCTACAAGAGTAGAAGCGTGTGTAGACATCACCATCAAAGCGCTCTTCCAAATTTCTCACTTCATCGACGTAGGCCTTCATCAACGGGCTCTGGTAATACTTGTTGACTTGCTTGACGACGAGCTGCGAGTCGCCCCTGACAATGAGCTTCTTGATTCCGAGGTCTGCCGCGATCCTAAGACCGGCAAGCAGTCCCTCGTACTCAGCAGTGTTGTTCGTTGATACCTCCCTGGGGAAGTGCATCTGGACCACGTACTTGAGGTGCTCTCCAGTGGGCGCGACCAGCAGTACGCCAGCCCCGGCGCCCTCCAAGGAGAAAGCTCCGTCAAAGTACATGATCCAGTTGCAGCTCGCCTCTTTGCCGGGGAGAGCAGTTTCCTGGACTTCTTCATCAAGCGTTGCGGTCTATTCTGCGAGGAACTCTGCCAGGACCCGGCTCTCAATCGTCGAGGTACTTTCAAACTTGAGGCCAAGGCTGGACAGCTCCAGTGCCCACTCTACAATCCTTCCCGTTGCATCTGGATTGTGCAATATCCGTTGTAGAGGGAGGCGAGTGACGACAGTGATCTCGTGTGCCTGGAAGTAGTGACACAGCTTCCTCGAGGCCATAAGAAGGCTGAAGAGCAATTTCTGCACACCAGAGTACATTGATCTAGCCCCCTGCAAGAGGGAGCTAACAAAGTAGACCGGGTGCTGCATCATTTTCTTCTTTGGCTGCACTCCAACCGGCCGTGTCGTCTCTGCACCAGTGGCATCAGGCTCTGTTGTTGCTATCACCTCATCATCAATTTCTCTCTACGCCACTAGTGTGGCACTAACCACCTGGCTTGTTGCCGCTAAGTATAGCAGCAATGGTTCTTGTGGTCTAGGCGCAACTAGTATTGGCGTGGAGGAAAGATACCTCTTCAGATCTTGTAATGCTGCTTCAGCTTCCGGCGTCCACTCCATTGGGCCCGTCTTTTTCAAAATCTTGAAAAAGGGGAGGGCGCGCTCGGCAGACTTGGAAATGAACCTGCTCATGGCGGCAACGCAGCCAGCAAGCCAACGTACATCCTTGACCCGTTTGGGTGCTTCAATCTACTCTATAGCTTTGATCTTGTCCGGATTGGCTTCTATCCCACGCTGCGACACGAAGAACCCGAGAAGCTTGCCAGACGGGACGCCGAAGACGCACTTCTCAGGGTTCAGCTTGAGGTTGATCTTGCGTAGGTTTATAAATGTTTCTTGTAAATCTGGTACGAGGGTTACCCTGTTCTTGGTTTTGACCACTATATCATCCATATAAGCCTCCATATTTCTATGGAGCTGGGGTTCAAAACCAATCTGGACTGCCCTTGCAAATGTCGAGCCAGCACTCTTCAACCCGAAAGGCATTCATACAGAACAGTACGTACAACATGGGGTGATGAATGTTGTCTTCTCTTGTCATGAAGATTTGGTGGTAGCCGGAGTAGGCATCGAGGAATGACAGCAGGTCACACCCTGCCGTGGAGTCAACAATCTGGTCTATGCGCGGCAACGGGAAGGGGTCCTTGGGACAAGCTTTATTGATATCTGTGTAATCAATACATAGCCTCCACTTCCATTCACCTTGCGCACTACCACTGGATTGGCCAACCACGTTGGATGGAGCACTCCTCTTACCAAACCCGCAGCTTCCAGTTTCCGGATCTCCTCGGTGATGAACTCTTGCCGTTCCAAAGCTTGCTTTCTGACCTTCTTCTTGACGGACCGCGCATGAGGACAGACAGCAAGGTGGTGCTCAATCACCTCCCTGGGAACGCCGGGGATGTCGGATGCTTGCCAGGCAAACACGTCGACATTCGCCCGCAGGAAGGTGACGAGCTCGTCTTCCTATTTGTTGTCAAGGGCGGAGCTTATGGTGAAAGCCCCTCCCGTGCCGTCCTCCTTGACAGAAACCTTCTTGGTTCCCGGCTGTGTGGCCCTGGATCTCTTGTTTCTGTCGGTGGAGCCCTCTGGCACGTCCTCGACGGGAGCGCGACACTCCGAAGAGGTGCGCTTGCTGGAGTGGGTGTCCGAGGTCTCACCGGTCTTCTTCTTTCCGGTGGAGCTCTCTGGCACGTCCTCGACGGGAGCACAACACTCCGAAGAGGTGCGCTTGCTGGAGT
Organism: Secale cereale; assembly: GCA_902687465.1. Taxonomy (NCBI): domain Eukaryota; kingdom Viridiplantae; phylum Streptophyta; class Magnoliopsida; order Poales; family Poaceae; genus Secale; species Secale cereale. The sequence goes on from LR738712.1 coordinate 327,050,821, forward strand.
GGGTGTCGAAGGTCTCACCGGTCTTCTTCTTCTTTCCTCCCGGGGTTCCAGTGGCAGGAGCAAGTGCCCTCATAGCGGCAGTTGCTGCAACCGCTTGCTGGTACAATTGGTCAGCGCAAATCAGCGCATCCTTCTTATCGGAGGGGACGGTGATGATCGTCACAGGCCCTGGCATCTTCAGGGTGTTGTAGGCGTAGTGTGACGCTGCCATGAACTTGGCCAGCGCTGGGCGGCCAAGGATCCCGTTGTAGGGCAAGGGGATCTTGGAAACATCAAACACAATCCTCTCTGTCCTATAGTTCAGATCACTTCCAAAAGTCAGGGGCAGCGTGACTTTCCCCTTCGGTTGACTTCTCCCTAGGTTGACCCCCTGAAACATGCCCGTCTTTTCGAGGTCTCCATCAGGAACTTGCAGCTTCTCGATCACGGTGGGCGAGAGTAAGTTCAGACCGGCCCTGCCATCGACTAGCATCTTTGTCACCTTGAGGTTGCGTATTGTCGGTGAAACCAACAATGGCAAGCACCCGACCGCAGTAGTGCGATCAGGGTGATCCTCGGCCTCAAAGAAGATAGGTGTGCTGGACCATTTCAGTGGCTTTTGGGCACCGGGCGATGGCTCCGCCGCAATAATCTCACGCGCCCACTGTTTAAGTTGGCGGTGAGAAGTATGCAGCGAGGCGCCACCATCGACGCACATGGCGTCCGTAGCCTTCTGAAACTCTTGGTCGCCGGACTCGTCGTCCTCTTCGTGATCGTCGTCTTCAGGCCTTCTGTCGCGGCCCCGGGCGGGCCTTTCCTGCTGTTTCTCCTTGCCGCAACGGCCTGCTTGGCCATCACGCTTCTTGCCGGACCCGTCAGCGCCGTCCTGGCCCTTCTCCTTGTCCCGCCTCTCGTATTCGGACCTTTGCTTCTCAGCAAGGAACTCAACCTGGTGGCAGTCCTGGAGATCGTGGCCTTTGGTGCGATGGATCTTGCAGTATCGCTTGCCGGAGTTTCCTCGCTTCTCGGCAGCCGCCAAGGCCCGGCATACGACACACCCGGCAATCTCCTTGCCGGGGCCACCCGCCCTAGTTTTCTTCGCGGAGCTGGTGTGACGCCCCGAGACCGATGCGCCAGGTGTCAGCCAGTTATTCGTAATCGTTGCCATGTCATTTGCTTGCGTGTTGCACTTTGCCTTGTCATCTCGTGCATTTCATCAACATGTTTCAAATACTTGCATTCGTTCGGGTTCCCCCAGTTCTCTCCGTTGTCCGTTCTGAGTCCAGACACACTCGCACGCGCCCGCGGCACCTCTGAATATTTATTTTATAAGTGGCCGGAAAATGTTCTCGGAATGGGATGAAACTTGGCGTGTGGTCTTATTATAGCACAGGTAGACCGCCTGTGAAATTTTCTCATATTCAGAGTTCGTTTGATAGCCCAACCGATAAACTTATAGCGGCACTATAGCCGGGTAAACGTCGGACGTTTCAGTGCTCTGAGACCTGTTGCTGGGCTGCCATCTCTCTCTCTCTCTTCTCAGCCTCACATTCTACACAGCCCACTTTTGCCCCCTCGTCTGCACGCCCGAAACTGCCCCGAACCCAGTCCGGGCTGTTGTTACCATTGGGTCCGGATCATCCCCAAACATCCCTAAAATATCTCCTTTTTCTTATTTGGACTCCCTGGCTATTTATATCTCGACCGTCCGATTACGATCGGAGGGATGACATACCCCTAAACCTAAACCCACTTGCTATATAACTACTCCAACCCTAAAATCTAGGCAACTTGTCCCATCCTTCCAATTCCTCCGCCGCCGCCACACTATCTTCTCCCACCTCGGGATCCTCCCGTTCCAGATCCACCCAACCAGCTGCTCGATCCCCTCCTGCTCTGCCTAGCTCTCACGACAGCAGGAGAGGAATTCCTCCTCGCGCTCCTCGAGCCCGAGTAGCAGCCGCCAGGCCGTGCGCCTCGTCCCCACCTCCTCGCTCGGTCGGGAGAGGAGCTCTCGACCCACGAGCTTGGCCACGTCAGGACCCCGCCGCCCTGCTGCCATGTTCCTCCAGCGCCGCCGCCTTCATCCTGCTCGAACGGATCGAGCAGAGCACAGCCGCTCGCCCTGTTGACTGCGCAGCTCCGCCGCCGCTGCCATTCCTCTGCCATGGCCTCGACCCGCACTCCTCTACACAAGAAGGGCTGCGCCCGGACTCCTTCTACCTTCGCCAAGTTCTGTCGCCTGGGTCCTGCGGTTAGCTGCTGCTGCTTCCTCTTCCCGTCGTCCCTCCGCCCCATCCGGTCGCCACCGTCCTCCTCATCCGCGGCTCCGCCAACCCGCCAAGTCCCGCAGCCGGCCGCGCCAGTTTCCCTGCCTCGCCTCTGTTTTTCGACGAAGCAGGGCGACATGCCGAGTCGTCGGGTCTGCCTAGACCCGACCTAGCAGGAGAGATCGCATCGCCCGACTCCTCTTCGCCCTGGGCCACTTCTGCACCGCGGCCCAGCGCACCGAGACACCTAGCCCGTCCAACCGCTGCACCAACTGGGCCGAAGCCCATGAGTGAGCTCCCGACAGCCCCCTCCTTTCGCTCTAGTTTCGGCCCTTGTTGTTTTTTTTAGGCCAGTGATTTTATCTAATTTCCTGAGACTGCCTGTTTTACAGTTTGGACCCTAAACTTCATGCATATAATAACTTCACATCTGTGCTTCACATCTAAAAAAATTATATATGAAAAATACTTAGAATTTTGTGTAGATTCATAATATGGAACTTTCACCCCTGTTAAAAAAATTTAACTTGCTGTTTTCTTTAATTTGTGTAAATAACTTGCTAAAATGGTTTATTTCATAACTATATAACCGTAGCTCCAAATTTAATAAACTTTATATGTAAATGGGGTAGAAAAATGAGTAGAATAACTTGTTGCACTTTGTTTTGCTGTTTAACCTCATTAAAATATGTTTTAGGCAGAACAGTACCAAATTCATGAATATGCACATGAGGAGTTTCCGGAATTGTTGTTGTTATTTCCGGCCTCATTTAAAATGCCTAAATATTGTAGTTTTATTATGCTTCACCCCTTGCCATGTATTGCATCATATAGACATGTGTTGTTTTCTGTGCTTCCTACCTTGCCATGTATTGCTTCCTGTATAGACTTGTCATGCATCATACCTTGCCATGTATTGCATCATAGACTTGTGTTGTTTTCTGTGCTTCCTACCTTGCCATGTTTTGCTTCCTGTATAGACTTGTTGTGCATCCTGTGTAGAACTGTCTTGCATCATACTTGATTGAGCATATTGTCATGTCTCGTGTGGTGTGTTTACCGTGTTGCTTGTTTCTTTCCGGTTTGCTTCCCTCGTTAGCTTCGGGTTCGTTCCAGAGTTGTGAGGTTCTATTCGACTACTTAGTGGACCAGTTCTTCTCCCTTGCGGAATCTCAGGCAAGATGACCATACCCTTGGATACCTTTACTACCATTGCCATGCTTTGTTGTCTCGATGCTATCGTTACATGTCGCGCTACCCATCTTTTATGTCAGCCTCTCCTTGTTGCCATGAAACCTCTAACCTTTGAAACCTTCCTAGCAAAACCATTGTTTGGCTATGTTACCCACTTGCACAGCCCCTCTTATAGCGTTGTTAGTTGCAGGTGAAGATGAACATCGTTCCAGGAGGGAACTTGTTGTTGGAATATCACAATATCTATTATTATTCTTAACACACCTATATACTGGGCATGGGTGGTAAGCTTGGCCTTTTGCTCGGTGTTTTGTTCCACTCATGCCACCTTAGGCGCTGATAAACCGGCATTATGTTCCTTGATTTTTGCGTTCCTTACACGATGGGTATATGGGGACCCCTTGACACTTCGACTTTGAATAAATCTCCTCCAGCAAGGCCCAACATTGGTTTTAATTTGCTCATAATAACAACTTAATTAATTAATTAATTTGTATAAGGGGGACGCTCCTTGGAGATTCTTTTCTACATAGCAGGGGGGGCCAGTGCTGATGGTGTTGGTTGCAAACGGGGGTGCTGCGGGGCCACCTTGGGGAAACCCGAGGGCTGGTTTTACTCGTAGCTTCTCCCATACGGTTGTGGCCTGAGATGAGATACACGCGGCTACTATCAGGGTGTCGGCACGCCGGGAGGTCTTGCTGGACTTGTTTTACCATTGTCGAAATGTCTTGTGCACCGGGATGCCGAGCCTGATTGGATTTCCCTAAGATAAGGGGTGATGATATTATATTTATCACTTCAGCTGATCGTGAGAGCTTGTGATGGGCTGAGTTGGGACACCCCTGCAGGGTTATGATCTTTCGAAAGCCGTGCCCGCGGTTATGTGGCAGAGTGGAATTTGTTAATGTCCGGTTGTAGAAAACTTGACAGAGAATCCGAAGTAAAACACACAACTGTGTGAGTAACCGTGACTGTCTCTTTTCACCTTGAGAAGAGAACACGGTGGGGTTATGTTTGACTCGTAGGTAGTTCAGGATCTTTAGCGATCACTACTAGTTTGCGACCGTTTGCGTAGATGCTCATCTTATTCTTGTACTCGTAAGTTAGCCACCATATTATTCTTAGCCGCTGCTGCAACCTCACCACTTTACCTCTTCCTACCCATAAACCTTTGCTAGTCTTGATACCCATGGTTATGGGATTGCTGAGTCCTCGTGGCTCACAGATACTACAACACCAGATGCAGGTTCAGCCGAGAATGATGCAGGATCTGGTTCAAGTACTTCTGGGAGTTTGATGAAGAGCGTGGCCGTATGTTTGTGACGTTTCGACGATCAGTAGTGGTTTCTACTAGGGGCGATTCAGACCTGTGGATTTATGTTTTTGGTACCTTTCTTTTGGATCTTCGCCCGTAGTCGGGTTGTGATGTTTTGAATGATGTTTTGCTTATGTAATGTATTGTGTGAAGTGGTGAGTGTAAGCCAACTATCTCCTTTTGCTATTTCATCCCTATTTTTACATAAGTGGTGCAAAGATACCAAACTTGAGATCATTCCAGAATGGGCTTATACCTTTAAGTCGTGCCTCGACACGTAGGAGGTATAGTCCCATCCTGGGCATTACAAGTTGGTATTCAGAGCCTTCTCCGACCTAGGAGCCCCCACTGATTGATCGAATCGTTGACGGTTTAGTCTAGGCACACACGTGAAAAATGTTTTCAGTCCTATATATATATCGGAGAGTAGGATTCTTTTGCTCCTCATCTCTTTTCACTCTGGTGAGGACTCCTGACGATTACTTTTATCTCTTCTACTCTCAAAATTTCACCAAATTTTTTTTTAGGATCATGCGAGTATTGTTTGGATTGTTCCGATGTCTTTGTGACGAGAACATTGTTCTCGATGCCTCCTGTCATTTAGGGGTTGTGGCAGTGTCCCGGGGAGTTGAGCTCCGAGGTGTTGTCGTGACAAATATATCGCATCAGTTCTGGAATACTTAAGACGGCCGACATCGAAAACTCTCCTATGCGGTTAGTGGCAAGATAACCCCGACATCACCCAGTACTAGGGAGGTAGTTCGGGAGTATTGCCACAGCTTGTGTAGCAGATGCGTTTCGAAGGTCCGAGGTAAACGGTTTCCGGAAATAACTGGTTATGTGTTGAAGGATAGATACAGCTGGATGTAGGATTAGAGTTGAGTGCGCGGTGCTTCCCCTGTAACCGCAACACCTAATTGCATAACTGGAAACTTTCGGAAATTAATAGGTGGGCTCATCCAGTAGTTCGTAGGCATTCTTCCAATGAATGCATGATATGGAGTTCGGGGTTCTACATTGAGTGAAGTAGTTTTATGGACGTTGTTCCGATCGGGAGTTGCATCTTAAAGGGTCCTTGGCTATGCTGATCCGGGGATTGCAAAACCCTTTTGTAACACGTTCCATGAGCTTTCAGCACGAATATGTGGAACGAAACTTCTATCTTGTATTTGTTCTATCTGCTCCTTCTTGTTTTTATTTACCTTTTGTTCTCCCAAGTGGCTTCTCGACAAGCTGATGTACCTACGGAATTCATTCGTTCAATTCTCTGTTCGAATGATATTGTGAAGGTAATGTTGCAACATATCTATCCTTTGTTTTTGTTTTGATTCTGGTATTAGAGTTGCTTCGATGTCAAATGTTGATTCCATACCTTTCCTAAGCGGTGTTCTCATATTTCTATGAGAGTGCTAGTCCTTCTTAATCATCAAGATGGTCATGTTAAATTCTTTTTCAACCGGTGTCCATTTTGTTCGTCTCAAGTTGTCTTTGTTTTTCCCCGCCCTCCCACCCTTTTTCTTTATGGAGCCATAAATTCTCAAATCAAGTATGCATTTTATTCAGGTGATATTTCTCCATTCATTTCCTTCAATGTTCTTATCCGGTGATTTATCGTGAAGATGCTCAAGAGCTTCAAGTTCATCATTCTCCGTTCTCGTTTCTTCTCCGATGGATTAAATTTAAGCTTCGGTCATGATCATATCTCTTCCTTTTTGTTACACATGTTTTCCCATGTTGAAATTTATTATCCGAAGGCTCTCTTATTCATTCAACTCTCCTATCCATAGCCGGTGTGTACAAGGTATCTTAGAAGATTCATAATTCCATTCTTAATCCGTTCAAACAATTTTTAGGATTATCATCTTATTCAAGCCATTTAATTCAACCGGTGCAATATCTCTTCAGCAATCTTTTTCAACGGCGATTTCTTTAGTGGGCCCTAACCCACAGGTCTTTTTCCAGGATCTTACCTGACTCTTCTAATTTTTCTGGAGTTATACTCAAAATTCTTTTCAAAGTGTGACGTAAGTATGAATCCCATCAGTCACAGTCCTTCTCCAAGATCGCATTCAATTCTTTTCACCATTGTTTCAACCTTTTTAATTCTTCATTACGGAGTGCTCAACAATTCATGGAGGTGTATCCTGTCGTCATTCTCACATTTAAAGACCGAAGAAGAGTTTCTCTTAAGTCTTGGTCCGTTCTCTTGAAGGTTCGTGGTTCTAGCTTCATGCCTTCCTCATTATTGTTTCGATAACGAGGGATCTTTTTTATACCCATCCGAAGCATTTCATGAATTCTTTTCTTTGTGATCCTCCGAAGGCCATCATTTCAGAATATTTCTTCGTTCTCAGTTTTCAACTTTGTCCTCCAAATATTCTTCATTGATGCCTCTTCGTTCGTCTCCATATTCTTACGGTGGTTCTTTCAAGGTTACTCTTCCGTTGTTATCGTATTAATTCATTTGTTCTTTTCTTAATCCTACCGGTTAGTCGTTCAAGATTATTCTCAAGTTTGGCTATATCTCTCTCCAATCCTTTTCAAGAATTATAAGTAGTAGGCCAAATCTGTTGCTGGTCATCAATTTATTTTGATCAAGGATAAGCATATAGTAAACCTTATTCTTATTTCCTCGAAGTGATTAATCTCTTTTTCCAGAGCTTGTACATCATATCATATTCTCGGTCCTAAATTCTTCATCTTGTTTCCGGAGCTCCAAGTTATTTCAATTATATCATTTCAAAGCTCCATCTAATTCATCGCAGGCCTTGAGTCTTATTCTTTTCATCTTTCACTTCTCATGCTTTCATTACCGGAGTTCTCATGGTGGTTCATCAAGATATAATTCATCCTCGAAGTCTTCATCAAGATTCTTGTTGGAGCTCAAGCATTCTTCATCATGCTTTCCAAGTGCAATTGTTTCTACCTTATTGTTTGAGATGGTGGTATGCCATTTTTGACAATTTCCCTTCATGTTTCATGATTCACAAGTTGTTAGGAATGAGATATTTAAACCCGTCATTTTCTTTGCTCAGGAGATCTTTCCAACCATTCAATTTATTCGTTGGAGTAATCTTGGGCTGTATTTCACCTAAAAGCTTTCCCTAAGGATTGTTGCTAATTATGGTGCTTATAAATGACCCAAGTTCTTCATTTATCATTCCGGTGAAATAAGTTTTTCATCTCCTTGTTGATCTCTATCCAATCAAATGTTTTCTTCAGTGGCTGGTTGTCACCTCATAATTTTGAGATGTCTTCCATAAGCCACAACGAGCTTATTCTTTTCGTTGTTGATTTTTCCAACAACTCCGTTCAACCCTTCTTCGTAAGGATGCTCTTTCGAATTCAATTTTGAGAGACGTTGTCATATTTTTCTCCGTTCATTTCTTTCGTTGATCTATATTCTATTCTTTCATTCCGGAGGCATTGTGATATTGCCCTCTTTGTCTCATAATCTCGTTTTGTCAAGATCATGTTCTTTCTTTGTTTATCTATCTAACTGGAGTGTTGTGCCCAACGTTCAAGTTCCGTCATCTTATCTAGCTTTTTCTCTCTTTTCAACCGAAGTGCTATCTGAAATCTTTCTTAACCTTGTGCCATTCTTTTAATTGTTTCGGAGACAATGTGTTGTTGATTTCATCAAGTATCATCCCTTCTCCTCAAGCTCATGTTAATTCCTTCGATTATCAGTCAAAATGCTGTCCAAATTCTTTCCTTCTTATTCCTTCTCTAGCTTTATTCAACCGGAGTGGTTTAAATTCTCCCATGATCCGTGAGCTCTTGTTCATGTCTTTTAACCTTACAAGGTTCTAGTATGTACCTTGTTCCTCTTTTCTAACGGAGTGTTTTCATCTTCGTTCATCTCTATTGTATTCTTCTTTCAAGTTGTTCAACCTCTCAAGGTTCTTTGGTTTCACTTGTTTGTCAAAGAAGCAACTTTGTTTTACCTCTTCCTTTTCCGTTTTATCCGATGCCATCTCCAGGATCTCGGGTCGAGATCCTCTGTTAGTGTGGGAGAGTTGTGACGCCCCGAGACCGATGCGCCAGGTGTCAGCCAGTTATTTGTCATCGTTGCCATGTCATTTCTGTGCGTGGTGCACTTTGCCTTGCCATCATGTGCATTTCATCAACATGTTTCAAAAACTTGCATTCGTTCGGGTTCCCCCAGTTCTCTCCGTTGTCCGTTCTGAGTCCAGACACACTCGCACGCGCCCGCGGCACCTCCGAATATTTATTTTATAAGTGGCCGGAAAATGTTCTCGGAACGGGATGAAACTTGGCGTGTGATCTTATTATAGCATAGGTAGACCGCCTGTCAAATTTCGTCGCATTCGGAGTTCGTTTGATAGCCCAACCGATAAACTTATAGCGGCACTATAGCCGGGTAAACGTCAGATGTTTCAGTGCTCTGAGACCTGTTGCTGGGCTGCCATCTCTCTCTCTCTCTTCTCAGCCTCACATTCTACACAGCCCACTTTTGCCCCCTCGTGTGCACGCCCGAAACTGCCCCGAACCCGGTCTGGGCTGTTGTTACCATTGGGTCCGGATCATCCCCAAACATCCCTAAAATATCACCTTTTTCTTATTTGGACTCCCTGGCTATTTATATCTCGGCCGTCCGATTACAATCGGAGGGATGACATACCCCTAAACCTAAACCCACTTGCTATATAACTACTCCAACCCTAAAATCTAGGCAACTTGTCCCATCCTTCCCATTCCTCCGCCGCCGCCACACTATCTTCTCCCAACTCGGGATCCTCCCGTTCCAGATCCACCCAACCAGCCGCTCGAAACCCTCCTGCTTTGCCTAGCTCTCACGATAGCAGGAGAGGAATTCCTCCTCGCGATCCTGGAGCCCGAGTAGCAGCCGCCAGGCCGTGCGCCTCGTCCCCGCCTCCTCGCTCGGTCGGGAGAGGAGCTCCCGACCCACGAGCTTCGCCATGTCAGGACCCCGCCGCCCTGCTGCCATGTTCCTCCAGCGCCACCGCCTCCATCCTGCTCGAACGGATCGAGCAGAGCACAGCCGCTCGCCCCGTTGACTACGCAGCTCCGCCGCCGCTGCCATGGCCTCGACTCGCGCTCCTCTACACAAGACGGGCTGCGACCAGACTCCTTTTGCCTTCGCCAAGTTCCGTCGCCTGGGTCCTGCGGTTAGCTGCTGCTGCTTCCTCTTCCCGTCATCCCTCCGCCCCATCCGGTCGCCGCCGTCCTCCTCATCCGCGGCTCCGCCAACCCGCCAAGTCCCGCAGCCGGCCGCGCCAGTTTCCCTGCCTCGCCTCTGTTTTTCGAGGAAGGAGGGCGACATGCCGAGTCGTCGGGTCTGCCTCGACCCGACCCAGCAGGAGAGATCGCATCGCCAGACTCCTCTTCGCCCTGGGCCACTTCTGCGCCGCGGCCCAGCGCACCGAGACACCTAGCCCGTCCAGCCGCTGCACCAACTGGGCCGAAGCCCATGGGTGAGCTCCCCACAGCCCCCTCCTTTCGCTCCAGTTTTGGCCCTTGTTGTTTTTTTAGGCCAGCGATTTTATCTAATTTCCTGAGACTGCCTGTTTTACAGTTTGGACCCTAAACTTCATGCATATAATAACTTCACATCTGTGCTTCACATGTAAAAACATTATATATGAAAAATGCTTAGGATTTTGTGTAGATTCATAATATCCCACTTTCACCCCTGTTAAAAATGTTTAACTTGCTGTTTTCTTTAATTTGTGTAAATAACTTGCTAAAATGGTTTATTTCATAACTATATAACCGTAGCTCCAAATTTAATAAACTTTATATGTAAATGGGGTAGAAAAATGTGTAGAATAACTTGTTGCACTTTGTTTTGCTTTTTAACAACATTAAAATATGTTTTAGGCAGAACAGTACCAAATTCATAAATATGCACATGAGGAGTTTCAGGAATTGTTGTTGTTATTTCCGGCCTCATTTAAAATGCCTAAATATTGTAGTTTTATTATGCTTCACCCCTTGCCATGTATTGCATCATATAGACTTGTGTTGTTTTCTGTGCTTCCTACCTTGCCATGTATTGCTTCCTATATAGACTTGTCATGCATCATACCTTGCCATGTATTGCATCATAGACTTGTGTTGTTTTCTGTGCTTCCTACCTTGCCATGTTTTGCTTCCTGTATGGACTAGTTATGCATCCTGTGTAGAACTGTCTTGCATCATACTTGATTGAGCATATTGTCATGTCTCGTGTGGTGTGTTTACCGTGTTGCTTGTTTCTTTCCGGTTTGCTTCCCTCGTGAGCTTCGGGTTCCTTCCGGAGTTGTGAGGTTCTATTCGACTACTTCGTGGACCCGTTCTTCTCCCTTGCGGAATCTCAGGCAAGATGACCATACCCTTGGATACCTTTACTACCATTGCCATGCTTAGTTGTCTCGATGCTATCGTTACATGTCGCGCTACCCATCTTTTATGTCAGCCTCTCCTTGTTGCCATGAAACCTCTAACCTTTGAAACCTTCCTAGCAAAACCATTGTTTGGCTATGTTACCCGCTTGCTCAGCCCCTCTTATAGCGTTGTTAGTTGCAGGTGAAGATGAAGATCATTCCAGGAGGGAACTTGTTGTTGGAATATCACAATATCTATTATTATTATTATTAACACACCTATATACTGGGCATGGGTGGAAGGCTTGGCCTTTTGCTCGGTGTTTTGTTCCACTCATGCCACCTTAGGCGCCGATAAACCGGCATTATGTTCCTTGATTTTTGCGTTCCTTACACGATGGGTATATGGGGACCCCTTGACACTTCGACTTTCAATTAAACTCCTCCAGCAAGGCCCAACATTGGTTTTAATTTGCTCATAATAACAACTTAATTAATTAATTAATTTGCATAAGGGGGACGCTCCTTGGAGATTCTTTTCTACATAGCAGGGGGGCAGTGCTGATGGTGTTGGTCCCAAACGGGGGTGCTGCGGGGCCACCTTGGGGAAACCCGAGGGCTGGTTTTACTCGTAGCTTCTCCCATCCAGTTGTTTCCTGAGACGAGATACGTGCGGCTACTATCAGGGTGTCGGCACGCCGGGAGGTCTTGCTGGACTTGTTTTACCATTGTCGAAATGTCTTGTGCACCGGGATGCCGAGTCTGATCGGATTTCCCTAAGATAAGGGGTGATGATATTATATTTATCACTTCATCTGATCGTGAGAGCTTGTGATGGGCTAAGTTGGGACACCCCTACAGGGTTATGATCTTTCAAAATCCGTGCCCGCGGTTATGTGGCATATTGGAATTTTTTAATGTCCGGTTGTAGAGAACTTGACAGAGGATCCGAAGTAAAACACACAACTGTGTGAGTAAGCGTGACTGTCTCTTTTCACCTTGAGAAGAGAACACGGTGGGGTTATGTTTGCCTCGTAGGTAGTTCAGGATCTTTAGCGATCGCTACTAGTTTGCGACCGTTTGCGTAGATGCTCATCTTATTCTTGTACTCGTAAGTTAGCCACCATATTATGCTTAGCCGCTGCTGCAACCTCGCCACTTTACCTCTTCCTACCCATAAAGCTTTGCTAGTCTTGATACCCATGGTTATGGGATTGCTGAGTCCTCGTGGCTCACAGATACTACAACACCAGATGCAGGTTCAGCCGAGAATGATGCAGGAGCTGGTTCAAGTACTTCTGGGAGTTCGATGAAGAGCGTGGTCGTATGTTTGTGACGTTTCGACGATCAGTAGTGGTTTCTACTAGGGGCGATTCAGACCTGTGGCTTTATGTTTTTGGTATCTTTCTTTTGGATCTTCGCCCGTAGTCGGGTTGTGATGTTTTGAATGATGTTTTGCTTATGTAATGTATTGTGTGAAGTGGCGAGTGTAAGCCAACTATCTCCTTTTGCAATTTCATCCCTATTTTTACATGAGTGGTGCAAAGATACCAAACTTGAGATCATTCCAGAATGGGCTTATACCTTTAAGTCGTGCCTCGACACGTAGGAGGTATAGTCCCATCCTGGGCATTACAGCTGGCGTCATCAGACCCCTCGACGGCAAGTACGGCTTTACCCTTGCGCTTCCTGTTGCGGTGCCAGCCCTTCTTCCTCGGGGCGGCAGTATCCTCGTCTGAAGAGTCGGTTTCCACACCGGCGCCTTCGCCGGGGTACTTCCTTCCCTCTTCAACCCGGGCACATCTGTCGGCAAGAACATAGAGTTCCGCCACATCCTTCACCTTGGTCATCGCCAGTTCTTCACGCATCTTGCGGTTGCGCACGTTCTGGTGGAATGCGCTGATGATGGCGGCAGGGTGAACATCAGGGATATTGTACTGTACCTGGCTGAATCTATGTATGTACTTGCGCAGACTCTCGCCTTCCTTCTGGGGTATGACATGCAGGACACTTGCTTGGCCATGGGCTTGGTGGCCTCCGGTAAAGGCGCCAACAAACTCATGGCACAAGTCAGACCAGGAGGAAATAGAGTCTACTGGCAAGTGCATCAACCACGACATGGCGTTAGGTTTAAGAGCCAACGGAAAGTAATTCGCAAGCACCTTATCGTCACGGGCCCTGGCAGCTTGCATCGCGATGGTGAAGATGCTGAGGAACTCCGACGGGTGGGTCTTGACGTTGTACTTCTCGCCAACGTCAGGCTTGAAGATGCGGTGAGAGGGCCACTGGAACTGTCGCAGCTCACGGGTGAAAGCTGGACAGCCTACCTCGTAAGGTAGACCTCCAGGGCTCTCCGGTGCTGGGTGGTCCGCAGCAGGCCCTGCTCGCCTGTCCGACTGGTGGCGCGCTCCGCGCCGGCGCTCGATGGTGGTTCGAGCGTCTTCATGAGCTCGCTCCTGAAGAACTCGACGCTGGTCGCCGTGGGTCCGCGGGTCGGACGACGGGATGGATATGGCGTCGCCCGTGACGTCCTGACGAGTCAACACACGCGGTATCGGGCGAGGAGGAGGCGAATGCACCGTAGCCACGGCGCTGCAGTCCTCCCACCGCCGGTGCATGGGACTCCATTGGAGCGTCGACCTGGGAGCTCCGCTGGATTTGGTTCATCCTTGTTGGCGACTGCGACAAGGCTTCGGATGGTGGCTCTCCATCCGTCGAGTTTCCCCGTAACGGGAGGAAAGTCGAGGAGCAACTGCGCGCGCTAGGGCTTCGGCTGGGGTCAATGGTAGCGAAACCTGCATGGATCACGACGCGCTTCGACCCCTGAGCGTGTCAGGAGGAGCTCCATCACGATCCCGCGGTCACATACCGTCTCCACCAGTGCTTCGGCGGGCGGGCAGGTCTTCTACGTCCCGGGGGTGGTGCTCGGGGCTCTTCCCATGGCGACGTTCGGGATCTTCGGGATGACGACGCCGTTCGTCGCGCGCTGCTTGAGAAGAGCGCGCTATTGCCGCCGGCGTGCGAGTTCTGGAGGTCCTTGCATCGCCTTCGGGTGGTGCGGCCGCGACCTTGGAAGGCCCCGCGCCACCCGCGGAGGGCCGGGCTCCATCTTTGGAACTGGCGGTGTGTGGCCCGTTACCAGGCGCACAAACATCGCCACCTCCAAAACTCCGGCTGCCGGGATGGCGTTGGTGTTCGCGAGCAGCGCCCCGGGTTCTTTCCGCGACCGGTCCACTGCTCGCCCGCGTCAGGACGGGCTGTCCGGCTTCCGACTGGCCAACCGCCACCGTCGTCTTCTTCTTGGGCGCCATGGCGATGAAGAAGCATCGAACTGACCGCTAAAGCCGATTCTCACAACTGATCTGCCCCTTACCTGGCGGGCCAAAGATGTCGGTGTATTTGGATCGACACCTATGGGATCACAAGAATCCCTACTACGGTTGCGGGGCGCGGGGTCGAGAGAAGAGCAGATCTAATAGTTAGGACACGGTTCCTTTACCCAGGTTCGGGCCGCAAATGTGCGTAAAACCCTACTCCTGCTTTGGTGGATTATATGTTTGTGTTCTTCAGCTAGTGAGGAGCTCCAAAAGAGTCGTGAGGAGTTCTAAAAAGCCTAATCCTTCTCCTGGTCGCCTCGGGCCTCCTATTATAGGAAAAAGGGGTTGCCATAGTGGCACACAGGAGGTGGAAAGGGTACAGTGATGCGAGGTTATCCCTCGCATTACAGGACAAGGCGCATTTAATGCGCTTAGCTTAGGTTTCCTTGCTTTATCGGGGACGAGGGGAGACGTCCGTCTTGTCCGTCGCCGCCCCTCCTCGTGTTGACACGCGCCCTGGCCAGCGGTGCCTGAGGTGCCATGTAGGCTGACAGGAAGCTGAGGTGGCGCAACGGCGGGTCTCCACGAAGATCTGCGGGTTGCCACGCAGGAGCGTGTCCAGCTGGTCGGGTCGGCAGCTGCGTGGTTCGGTGGAAACCCAGTTGGTGCGGGCCTGACGGTGGCCCCGTGGGTGTCCTCGGCAAGGGCCTTGCCGGGGCCCCGGCAAGGGTCTTGCCGCGGCGCCTGCTGTCATCCCCGGCAAGGTGCTTGCCGGAGGCCTTGTGGTTCCCCTTGGCTGGGATCCCGCCAAGGGTCGTCGTCTTCTTAACTTGTATCTGATCTTGGTTGTCTTCACAAAGATCTGGATGCCACCATGGGGATATCTCCCGAATCCTCGCCCCATGGGGGCGGTGGACTCAAGGGTGATCTGCTCCGTAGACGTGGGGCGAGCTGCCGCGACAAGGGTCTTGCCGGGGCTGCCAGAGCCGGCCCCCGCAATGGTCTTGCCAAGGCTGCCGAAACTGGCTCCCGGCAAGGATCTTGCCGGGGAAAGCCGCTTCGTCCCTTTGTTCTTTGTGGTCTTGTTCTTGGCATTGTTCCAGTCTCCATCAAGCTTCGGTCTTGCCCCGGCTCACCTCCCTTGCCATGCTTGGTGTGGTGGTGCCCGTGGCTCAGACTGCCCGTGTACAGTCATAGGGGTACAAAAACTGTACCCTTCTTTTTGTACACCGACAGGTTGACCCAAGGAATATCATGTCTGTTGAAGAATTTGTGAAGGTTATTCATGAGCAAGGTTTTGTTGTGAGTAAAGATATCGAGCACTCCTAATCCCCCCTGGTCCTTGGGTCTACACACTGTGTGCCATGCAACCAAAGAAGGTCTTTTGTCCTCCATATCAGGGCCTCTCGAAAGGTAGTGTCTCAAATACTTGATGATCTGTTTTCTTATTGTAACAGGTATGTCCAGACAGCACATGAAGAAAACTGATAATGAGGTCATCACAGACTTTACCAGTAGTAATTTCCGAGCTTGGGTCATGAGGATAGAGATACCAGCCAATCTTTTATCAATCCTGTTAACTAGGGGGAGGCATTGCTCAACAGTCGGTTTGTAAATTCCCAAGGGTAGACCAAGGTAAGTAAAGAGGAATTGTCCTCTATCACACTGCAAGGTGTTTGTATAAATTTCAACCCTGTCTTCAGCAATATTTAAAGGTACCATGATTGACTTCCCATAATTCACTTTGAGCCCAGTTGCGGTAGAAAAAGTATTGAGAAGTGCCTTTAAACAGAACAACTGCCTAGAATCAGCTTGCATAACCACCAGAGTGTCATCTGCATATTGCACAATTGGGAAGTGAGGGTAGGAGTTGACTTGAAGTGGGGCAGTGATCAGGTTTAACCTCATGGCTTTTTTAAGAATGGATTGTAACAGATCAGTAGCTATCACAAAAATTAAAGGAGAGTAAGGGTATCCTTGTATTACTCCTCTTTTTATGTAAATTCTTTTCCCAGGTACACCATTCAGTAATACAAAAGATGATGCAGTTGTGAACAGAGCTTTCATCCATGAAATTCATTTCTCTCCAAAACCTTTAGCTCTAAAAATATCAATAATTGCAGCATGCTCAATTGTATCAAAATCCTTCTCAAAATCCAATTTAATTACTAGGATGTCCTCCCTCGACTTAGGACACTGGTGAATGTACTCATATGCCCATCCTAGGCAATCCTGGATCACTTTATCTTTGAGGAAGCCATATTGATTAACATGCACCATTTGCAGAGTAACTCTTTGTAATCTACTGGCCATCAATTTTGTAATGATTTTCAGTACTCCATTTAGCAAGGAAATTGGCTTGAAGTCATTTGGGGAAAGTGGCACCTCTATTTTTGGTACTAGAGTGATGAAAGAGGAGTTAATGCACTCAAGATTTACATCCCCAGCATGGAATGCCATTATAAGCTCAAAGACATCAGTCTTAATAATATCCCAACAACTTTTGATAAACTCATTATTGAATCCATCTGGACCTGGTGATTTATCTGCAGGCAAGTTTTTAACCACCTCTTCAATTTCTTGAGAAAATGGTTTTTCTAGTTCAATGAAGATTTGGGGGTCCACTGTGTTTTCATAAAGATCATTGAGGTCAAAGTGCATTGAGTGTCCATTGGATTGCCCCAATCTATTTTTAAAAGCCTCCCAGAGGGTTGCAGCCTTTCCATCATGATCTGTTACTTCAACTTGATCCTTGTTCAACAACATAGCAATCTTATTGTGTCTATGATTAATAGAGGCTTTAGCGTGGAAGAATTTTGTGTTCTCATCTCCAAACTTTACTCCTTTAATTTTACCTCTCTGTTTACAGTAAATCTTCTGATCATTGAGCATAGTTAATAAATAGTCCTTGAGCTTGGTCCTGCAATTATTCTCAAACACTGAAAGCTCCCTGTATTCCTCAATCCTATCCCAAAGAAAGATACAGTCATTTAGATCTGCAATTTGCTTCTTATGACAATCAAGGTTTTTAGGCCATAGCTTAAGAGCTCTTCTGACATTTTTGAATTTTGCATTGATCTTCTTTGCCCAATCTGTATGATCTACTAGAATATTCCAAGCAGCCTCAACCAACTGTTTAAAAGAGCTGTGATTAAGCCAATAGTTTTCAAATCTGAACACCTTAGATTTTGGGATATTTGTGCCAATTTTAATCATGCAAGGGAGGTGGTTAGAAATTGGTTTAGCCATGGGAAGAGCCAAAGTATCTGGGTAGCTGGTCATCCAAGCAGCAGAGGTGAAAAACTAGTCTAGCTTTTCTAGGAGTGGGCTGTCTTGCATGTTACTCCAGCTAAACAGCCTGCCTTTTAGAGGGAGTTCAATCAAACCAAGTTCACTTATTGCCTCATTGAACATAAGCATTTCATTAACATCCCCTCCATGTCTATTTCTGTCTTAAGGTGTTCTGATGAAGTTAAAGTCCCCCATGATAATCCAATCCACTTCATTAGGCATTTATATATTACCAAACCAGTCAATGAATTCAATTTTATCCTCATGATTGCAAGGACAATAGATGTTTGTGAGAATCCAACTTTTGGAAGATGTTCTACAAGTGAACTGAATGGATAAGGAAAACTTGTTTTGAAACATTAGTTCTCCAGTAAATAAAGCTCCATTCCAAGCAGTCAGTATACCACCTGATGCCCCAATGGAAGGTAAGTATTCAAATTTATTAAACCTCTGAGGACACACTTTATGAATATATGCTAAATCAAAGTTTTCTCTCTTAGTTTCCTGCAAGCACACAATCCCAGCAGCACTTTCTTCCACTTTTTGCCTAATAGACACCCATTTATCTGAAGAATTGATACCCCTCACATTCCAATTTAGGATATTCCAAGTTCTATCGTTATTCATGAAAAACCAAGTTTATGTTTCTTTGATCAGAAGGGCCCAACCCCTCAGGATTATCCCAAACAAGAATGTTATTGGGATCCACATAAAGGACCATGCACCTTAAGCAAGGGGGTACATGCCAACATTTCACAGAAGCATAAGACCAAGAAAACCAAAGCAACCAGTAATGAGAACCAATAGCCTCCATAGTATGAGATAAAGCAATAGTCACTCCCATAGTAAGATACCATAACTGACATTTTAGCAAAGTATAGGTAACAGGCAAAAGGTGCCACCCAGGGCAGACATCCATTCTGCAGCAGGTGCAAGGGTTACAGTTCATTGCATACATATGACAAATATTTCCCAAAAGAGAACAGCAGACCATTCTGCTATCTGACACAGGTTGGTGTTGTAGACTCATCATCACACAGGCCTTGACTTGATTGCATCTCCTGTGGCCTTGGACACCTTGGACATGTCTTCTTGCCCCTTCTTCTTAGGTTTCTTGGACAGCTTTTCCTGTAGCTCTTCCTCAGCAACCTTACAGAAAGATTTTTACAGGTTTTTAACCACTGAATTTTGAATAAGTGGAGGTATAGCATTACAAGGCAAACAAGATTTACCATCACATGATTTTCTTCTAAAGCCCTTATTATCATGTTTAATCCTGTCACTCCTTCTTACCTCAGTTTCCACCATAGGTTCTTTCTCTCTCCTTTTTCTTGAGATAGCCTCTCCAAGTGGCAGTACTTTATTTGGAGACACTTGCTGAAGAGGACTACTTGCTCTAGTGGAAGAATGAGCAACAGGACAAATACCTTCATTTTCCTTGCCCAGTCCTAGGATGAAATCTTTCCAGGTGGGAGCCTGAGAAGTGGTACATCCATCAGGGATATGAAAAACAGAGTTTTTTCTTGCTCACAATTAGCAGTCAATAGTTTCCAAATATCAGATTTGAGCAAATGCATGGTCCAGCCAAACTTATCAGGTGTCAACAGCAAATGGATTATGAAGTTAAACCAACTTACTGGAATTTCAATTTTGAAAGTGAGTGTTGCTCCTTGGGTTGTTGGGGCAAAGTGTTGTATCCATAGGTCTAGCCCTTCTTCAGAAATTAAATATGAGCCATCAATAACTTGCATAGCATGATCTTGTGCCAATGTATGTAATTCAAGCATAGAAGGAGAGCCTAGCAAGGAGAAGGACCCATAGTTACCTGTAGGGTTTGCTTCTGATGAGGATCCAATGTGAGGGATTGGAACATCTGCCTTGCCCTTGATATCTGAAATAGGAACTTGATGTGTAGGGATAGAAACTTCAGCATCAACACTGCCAGCTACAACCAATGGTACTGCACTATTTTCTGTAGGAGGAAATTCCTTAATATTCTCATGTTGCTTGTCTATGTCCAAGATGGGTAAAGAGATTCCAGTAACTTCAGTGTGTCTGACAGCAGTGGGCATACCTGATATGTGAGCTGGCTGCCTATTTTGTTGTTCTTCAGCAACCACAATCTAAGTCAGTTGAGCATGTTCCATGACCACATTTTGAGGGTGATCATCATTGGGCTGTAGCACCTGTAAATCTTCATGTTCTCCCACATCATTATAGGCCAAGGCAATGTTAAGAAGCCCTTGACCAATGGAGGGACTTGGACACCCTAGTTGACCTCTTCACTAGCTAAGTGTGTCAGGGAAAGTAAACCATCAGATATAGATACGGTAGTGGTAATGCTACTGTTAGGTGCCCCATCTTCTGGCAGAGCTGGAATTTCAATTTGAGGCTGCTGAGGTAGAACAGGAACTGGTTGTTCGAAAGCCCAGTGATCCTCTTGCTCTGCTTGCTCTTCCTAGGCATCCCAGTTATCATTAGGAGCATGAATATTGTAATTAGGCCGTGGTTGAAAATCTGGGAAATAATTAGCATGCTGAGGCACAGGGTGTGGGTCGACACCATCAGGTGGAAAAGGGTCCTCATCAGTAGGCCCACCACCCAACATTTCCTCAAGAAGAACTTCAACAGAGCATGTCCATGATTCCTCCTCAAATTGTTCCCCTTCAGACCATCTTATACTCTTAGGGATGTCATCAAGCTCTGTGGCCCTAGCCTTGACCAAGATCTTACCCTTCAGGGCATCCTCTCTCTCCCAACTAATGATCTTGCCCCACTTCGATATCACAGAGGCAATATTTTCAGAGTTACAGAAATCAAAGGGGACCCCCACAAACAGCAACCAACACGTTCCGTTGAAATGAACTCTGTGCCAATTTCTTCCTTGATTGTGTTTCGTAAATGAGATAAAAACATCACCAAATGCATCCAGGCCCTGCTGAATGAGCCTATCTCTGTCTCTGACATGCGCGAACTTGACGTAAGCTTCCCCAAAAGGGCAAGGCTGGATTTCTCTAAAACCAACTTGCTCTACTCCTTGGAGAAACTCTTCTAGAACTTCAAGCACATTTGGAAAAATACCTCATTCGGATGTGGGTGGATGTTGGCAATCGCCCACTCTTCGTGCCTTCACAGGCGATGAGGCACAATCACGCGAGAAACCCCATTGCGACACTCAATCGCCCGAATCTAAAAACCATGCATGACGAAAGGTTGAGGGTCTATGGGGATAGTGGCCATCGACGACGACTCTGGCTAGGAGGCAACTAGGGCCCTGTCTGACAATAATGGCAGTGACGGCGAGCTTGCCAAGGCAGGAGTAGAGGTGGTAGCAGAGAAGGAAAGTGAAGTGGAATGCGAGGAGGCAAGCGACGATCTCGGCTGGAAGTTTGGTAAAAAATCCTTGACCAGCTCCTTAAATGAAGGCACCTGCCGAATCTGTGCCGCCGGCCCAAGACAATGAAACCAAGATTCCACTTCACCTTCGGCCCAAGCCTCTGCTGGTGGGCTCTGGAAAGAGTCAAAATGAATAAACGGCCAAAGCCCAGGCAGATTAGGAGTAGTGCAAAAGCGGGCCATGTGACCGTTGTCTGCACATGCATGTCAAACCACGTGATTACGTGCAAATGTACGTTGCATGACCTGGTACTCCATCTGAGGCCTGACTTGACCAGGATTAAGGTGCAATGAATTGTTGTTAAGGCCTTGATTAGAGCCCTCTTGAATGGGCCCCGATAATCGATCGAAAACAGATCTACCATCCCAGACCACCGCGGAGTAGCTCCGGTGATCACCGGAATGAGGAACAATGACCTTGCCGGACCTACCCACTAAGGTCCATTCTTTGTCAAGCTCAGCATAGTATAGAGCTTCTTCCCGTTGCCAATTCGGGCCACCAAAGTTCCAAAGGTTAAAAACCACCTCAAAATCCTTCTCAACAATTTTAATCGCATTATAGATCTCAAAACCCACTACTTTTGAAGCAACCGAGAACTTGTAAGACGTATCCTTCAAGACTCGAACCCGAAAACCTTGGGCATAGCCCCTAAACATGGCAAGAAGAGAAGCACTAACCATGTGCACGTTAAGCCTGAAAGAAGCCCGGCTAAATGAAACCACCATGGTGAATTCCTTCTGACGAAAACCCGGAGAGAAGACCATCGGGTGACCAAACTTGGCCTTCATATCCGCTTGAAACTTCTTCCCACGATCAAAGTTGAGGGCAAAGGGCACCATATTGAAGAGAGGGGTGGCTACCAGTGCCGGAGCGGCCACTGGTAGGGAGTATGTGGCCGCCGGGACCGGAGTGGCCACCGGCGCAAGGTGGAGGAGCCAGGTGGAGGACCTAGGTTTTTCCTAGATTAGCTAGATTGGCTAGGTTCAAAATTGTACTCCCTTGCCAAACTCAGGGTGGAACTCTTCTCAGAAGCTGAAGCAGAACAGGCACGCCAAGCTGTAGCCGACCTCCTGGAGGAACAGCGCGAGGTGGCTCTGATCTGGTCGACCATATACCAACAAGACCTGTGTTGATTCCACAGCCGCAATGTCCGAGGCCGAACATTCCAGGAAGGAGATCTTGTGCTCCGAGTACGACAGATACGACCTCACAAGCTTGCTCCGGCCTGGGACGACCCCTTCATGATCACCAAAGTTCTCCCCAACAGGGCGTACCACCTCTACAACGTGGCCATGAAAATAGACGAGCCACACTAATGGAATGCGGATCTTCTCCGCCGCTTTTACACTTAAAGCACTCGAACACACGAGTTGTAATAAGAATCCTTCAGTTTGGTTTTCAAAGACAAGTTTGTGGCAATATCATAATGATTGTTGTTCCAAAGAGACATGTGTACATATCCTCTAGTGGGTGGCATAGCCGCGAATCCGATTCGCCTAAGTTTCAAAAACACTCCGAGTGAAGAGCAACCCTCTCACTCGGGGGGCTTAGCTACGACCCCGTAATCGCCGAAGTTTCGAAAACACTCTGGGTGAAGAGCCACCATCTCACTCGGGGGCTTAGCTGCAACCCTGTAATCGCCTATGTTCCAAAAAGCCACTCCGAGTGAAGACCAACCCTCTCACTCGAGGGCTTAGTTGAGATCCCGTAATCGCCTAAGTTTCAAAAACACTCCGAGTGAAGAGAAAACCTCTCACTCGGGGCTTAGCTGCAATCCTATAATCGCCTAAGTTTCAATAACACTCTGAGTGAAGAGCATCCCTCTCACTTGGGGGCT
>LR738712.1:327074979-327087485 GCA_902687465.1 Secale cereale
AGTTTCGAAAACACTCCGAGTGAAGAGCATCCCTCGCACTCGGGGGCTTAGCTGCGATCCCGTAATCGCCTAAGTTTTGAAAACACTCCGAGTGAAGATCAACCCTCTCACTCGGGGGCTTAGCCGCGACCCTGTACACGCCTAAGTATTAAAAAACACTCTGAGTGAAGAGGAACCCTCTCACTCGGGGGCTTAGCTGCGACCCCGTACTCACCCAATTATTCAAAAACACTCTGAGTGAAGAGCAACCCTCTCAGTCGGAGGCTTAGCTGTGACCCCGTAATCCCCTAGGTTTCAAAAACACTCCGAGTGAAGAGCAACCCTCTCACTCGGGGACTTGGTAGCACTCCGAGCTGCGCCATAAGTACAATATACCTTGGCTCTCTGAGCTACGCCATAAAGTACGATGCACCTTGGCTCTACGAGCTGCGCCATAAGTACAATGTACCTTGGGCCTCCGAGATGCGCCATAAGTACATTGTCCATTGGGAACCAAAAGATCTGAAAGCATCAGAAGCAAAGCAAACATATTCCAAAGGAAACCAAGTTAACTAGTGGTGCTGGCAAGACGAGATTCTAGCCGCAAGATGTTCATCGCAACCTCATCCTTGACAAGAGAATTGGCAGGGTCCAGACCCGTCTCGATCCATCCAGTCTCTTCCTCAAAGTTTTGGCAGAATTTTACACATACAGTGTTATGGTGAGTCGACAGTTGGACGGCGAGTCGACAATTATGATTCAGTCGGACAAAGGAAGATACCTTCGAGCAAGAGGAGCATCTTTTTGGCAAGACCTCCCACATAAGTCTCCAGCTCATCCCTCTTCTGGGTGAGGTCTCCAACCTTGTCGACCTGAGCTAGCTTATCCTTCTTTAGTAGCGTCACTTCTCTATTGGCTTCGTCGAGGGCGATCTTTAGATTTGCATTCTCTTCTTCCAACTTGCCGACTGAAGCCAACTTCTGGTCACCAAGTTTGGTCTTTTCCTGCGCCTTCTGCCGTGTCGCCACCAAGTCGAGATCCTTCTGTTCCAAGGATTTCTTCATTTGATCTACACGAGATAATGTTGGACAGATGACCCTGAAGTGACCTGCTTCTCACTAGACATGTTCATTCAAATACAGTCGACAGGTTATGTACGTTTCATACCAGATGCTTCATATCTAGCTTTCTCCAAGTTCTCCCTGGCCAGTCCCAGATCAAGATTGAGTTGGATCTGCTTCTTATCAAGATCCGTAAACTGAGCTCTGAACTCACAAGATTTCTACAGTCGACAAAAAAGACAAGTCAGTCGACAAAGATAAAGACAGTTGTTTCCACTCAAAGAAGTGCAGAGAGCGAATTGTTACACCAAAAGAGTTCTAAGACTACTGCCGAGTCAAAAACTCAAAAGTAGCCTCAGGTACTACACCGAGTGGGTACACTTGGCGTGCCCCCACTGGTTCCCACTCGACTCGATCCGTCCAGTGCGAGTGGAATGTCACATCCCTAGCTTTACCTTGCCCTAGGATAGCACTTGCTTGTTGCAGCATGTTTAAATTTCTCAGAAACTTGAAATGGGGTTGTTGAAACCCTAGCACCAAGTGAACTCAACTAGGTTCAAATTAAAATCTTTTTCAATGAACCCAAAATGCCCTTTGGGAAAGTTCATCATTTTTTGATTGGTTAACAACCTCTGCAAAAAATGTTGCACATATTTCTAGGACCATTCTAGATTTTTGAATCACCCATATTGTATTTGAATTGGGGCATTTAAATACTTTTAATATCTTTAAATGCTCCAACAATTCTGAAAATAGTCAAGGGCCTCTTTAATAATTCATTTAGTGCCCACAATTATTTTCAGGATTTATTAAAATGTTTTGGGCTATAAACTAAATCAAAACAAAATAACAAAAATAGAAAAGCAGAACAAATTTTAGTAGAGAGAGAGAACTGACCTGGCGCCCACTGGTCCGGCCCAGCACAGCCCAGTCCATCTAGCTGTGCTAGTCGTCCCCTTCCTTGGGACAGAAGGACGCCGGCCATGTGCCCCTTGCGCGCGGCCACGCGCCTCGGCCACCTCCTGCTCCCGCCGCCTACCCGACGTCGCTCTGGATGCTATGGACGACGCCACGCACACCCCCTGACCCCCTCGTCCTCTTCCCTCTCTTCCTGGACCTCTTTCCCCTCCTCTGCTCTCTGTCTCTCACGGCAACCCGAACGGAGCCGTTGCCACCGTCGCCACTAGCCGCGTCCACTGATCTCCCCATGCCCAGCTAGCTATCCCACGAGCTCCGTCTCGCTGCTGCGCACCTCTACGCCGAACCATAGGACCCCGGACACCCTGAAGCCTCGTCCTCGAGCTCGTCTTCTCCGCACAGCCGCCGGACGCCATCGACAAATTCGCCGCTTCCAGGTCGACCCCGAGCCCACTGAGCTGTGCTCCGACCTCCCAGTGAGCCTCGCCATCTTTCCCCTCTCTCCCCAAGCTTGGTTGCCTCCCCTAGCTAGCCTAGCCACCGCGCCAGAGAGCTTCGCCCCGCTGGCCATGGCCCTGCCGTGGCCATAGTTGCTACAGCTCGCGGATGTGCATCCCAACGTGCTCACTGTGCTCCTAGGAGCCGAACGCACGCACCATCTCCTCCCCTAGTGCACCACAACCCAAAACCCGCAACCCACCGTGCGCCAGCCGCCGCCACGAGCTTGATTCCGACGAACTCCGGCCACCCCAGCTCCTCCCGCTTGCCCTACCGGATGTGCACGAGCCCCAGCTACGCGTAGGACCAAACGGCGGTCGATTGGATCGACCGTAGGAAAATCCCGAGACCCTCCGCCGTGCTCGCTGTCGCCGGCGGTTAGCCGCCGGCCTGTTTGGGTCTTTGACCCGAGGTTTGACCCCCCTGGGTCTATGACATGCGGGCCCCGCACGGCTAATTAACCTAGTTTAGGCTTAAATCTAATTAGCTTAACCTTGGTTAGTATTAACTACATTTAATTAGACTAGCTGAGTCGCTGACTGGTGGGCCCAGGCCCCACTGAGAGTTTAGTTATTGTTAGTTTAAAACTAACTAACCCTGTTAGCTAGTTGTGTCACTGACGTGTGGACCCCACGCGTCAGGATTGACCCTGGCTGCCCTGTTGACTTGCTGATGTCACACAGACGTCATGCTGACGCAGTAATGTTTTCTGGAATTTAAAATAAATCTTAAATGATTTATTTATTTCAGAAAATAGCCAAAACTTCTAAAAATCACAGAAAATAATCTATAACTCCAATGAAAATAATTTATATATGAAAATTGATCAGAAAAATTCAAGGAATCTAGTTATGGTATTTTCATGCATGTTTGAACAAGTTAAACCTGCTGTTCAGGTCAAATCAATTAAATGACATTTAAATAATCACATATGGAGTTTGAATTTGCACCTTTGGTTCAAACCAACTTCATTTAATATGGTTGCTAGTTGCATTAGCTCAATCAACAACATACTGCCATGTCATGATCATGCATCATATTTTCGCATTGCATTGATTGTGTTCTCTCTTGTTTGCCGGTGGTTGTCCCCTCTCAGTAGACGTTGTTCCGACGATGCGATCGATGACACTGATGAAGACACAGTGCTATCTTCAGAAGTGCCAGGCAATCAAAACCCCATTGAGCATTCCGATACAATCCCACTCTCTCGCACTTGCTCTCTTTTACTGCATTAGGACAACAACGCTTCAATTGTTACCTGCTACGGTAGTTGAACCCCTTTCCACTGCATGACCTGTCATTGCCACAGTAAATAGTTGAAACCCACTAGCATGAGTAGGAGTTGTTTGAGCCATGTTGTGCCTACTCATTCATGCTTTCTGGTTATGCCTGCTATTGCTTAGAGTTGTGTCAGGTCTGATTCATCGGGGATGATTTTGAATGTGGTGAACATGTCCTACTGTTGAGAGCTAAGTGTGTGAACACGATTTGGTAAAGGTAGCGATGAGAGGCCATGTAGGAGTACATGGTCGGTTGTCTCATTGCAGCCGTCCTCAGGAACTGAGTTCTGTGTTTGTGATCCATGAAACAGCTACTACCACACATTAGGATCCTTAATTGACTCTCTCGACTTATTAACTTCCCTTGTCCTCTGTCCAGGAGATGCAACTAGTTTATGGTGTTTGTAGTTTACTGGAGGTCGTGCGTAGCGCTGACCCTCGGGGTGGGCGGTGACGTGGCAGGTACGTGGCACGGTGTACCGGTCGCTCGTTTGGTGGCTCGGGAACCCTGTACACATCGTTTGGGGCCGTGAGCGACACCCCGGCCGAATCTCCCCATGGATGGAACCCAAATAGGCGATAAACCTAGACTAGAGACTTGTGTGGTTAGTTAGGTCGTGGCCGACACCCTCTCCAGGCTTCCGCTTGAAGGTTGCCGAGATACATGACGTGTTCATGGCGGTAAGTTGCGAGAGCGTGTGTGAAGAAGTACACCCCTACAGGGTTATATATGATGTATTCGAATAGCCGTGTTTGCGGTAATGGACTTCTGGGTTACCTATACAGTTCATAGACAAGTGGAAGTGGATACTCTAAAACACGCAAGATAAGCGTGAGTGTTATGGATGGCCTTCTCGTAGGGAGACGGGAGCGGATCCATAGTGGTGTATTGTTTGGTGAATATGTGGACTCGTGTACGCCACCTCAAAAGAGTTACTTGCAGTCGAAGTTCAGGATAGCCACCAAGTCAAAGCTGGCTTGCTGTAGTCAAACTCCACCACCCCTTTGTTGATACTGATGCATATGTAGCTAGTTCTGATGTAAGTCTTGCTGAGTACCTTTGTACTCATGTTTGCTTAATTTATGTTTTTGCAGAGAGACTTCAGTCTCACTAGTGGTTTCGCGTGGACTTCGATGTTTAGCTTGTTACCCCAGCTATGATCTTGTACCCTTGGGAGGGTCTTGTAGATAGTCAGGCTTCTAAACCATTTTCATTTGTAGTTGTCTGTACTCAGACATGTTATGCTTTCGTTTCCTGTATGCTCTGTATGTTGGGTCATGTGACCTCTGTTTGTAATAAATGCTATGATGGCTCGTCTGGGCCTTTATCTATATGAGTTGTTGAGTTATGTTGTGATGCCATGTTGTACAACACATACTTGCATGTTATGCGTACGTGTAATGCGTATTGCTATGTGTGGGATCCGACACCTAGTTATTTACCCTTGGTAGCCTATCTTACAGGGAAATGTCTCCTAGTGCTTCCACTGAGCCTTGGTAGCTTGCTACTGCTCCGGAACACTTAGGTTGGCCGGCATGTGTCCTTCGTTCCTGTGTCTGTCCCTTAGGGGAAATGTCACGCGTTGTTCCTTTAAGTCCTTGTAGCTTGCTACGACTTGGGTTCATACGTTGATGACCGACACATTCGTTGCTGGGTCATGTATGCCCGTCTTTGTAATCTAGTGCCACCTTTGGTTTATAACTAGTCATGTCGGCCCGGGTTCTCTCATATGGATGCTAGCGACACTATCATATACGTGTGACAAAATGCGCAAATGGTCTCGGGCTAGGTAAGGTGGCACCCGTGGGGATACCGTGCGTGAGGCCGCAACGTGATATGATGTGTTACAGGCTAGACTTATGTGACTTAGGATCGGGGTCCTGACAGCTTTGGTATCAGAGCCTGACTGCCTGTAGGATTAGTAAGCCAAACTGGTCGAAGTCGTGTCTGGAAACTCTTTAGTTATATAGGGGAATTGATTGTGGAAGGGAACGTAAGGCTCTTCTTACTCCTTTACCCTATGACCTTCTGATCTGAGTCACCTTATTTTTCTACGGGGTTAAGAAACTAGTATTCTCATTCTATTTATCAGGATCATGTTAATGTGGATTCAACTCTCAGTTCAGTCTCAAGTACTTCTGTTTGTTAAACTGTTGGTCTCAGAACCTTGACATTATGATGTTAAGTGATTATGCTACCCTTTTGCTTGGATCTCAAAATCTTTTTGGGCATTTACAACCGTTATGTTGTCCGAGTCTTCCCAGGTTTCTAAACAATCTGATGCGATTGCAAATCCCTTCCTCCTGTTCTCGATGCTCCTTTGGGCCAGATTACCCACACTAACCAGTGTGTTGAGGTACTCTGTTACCTCGACACATATGTTGGAGTTATTATTATGACCCTAGGTGTCCTAGAGAATCACCCAGTAATCTAGCAATACTCTATATTCCCAGTGTGATGATTCTGTCCATCATTCTCGAAAGCATCTCGTGATGCCATTTAGTTAGTAGGCATTCTATTTCTGGGTTCTTGAACCCAAGATTCATTCTTCCTACTTCATGTTGGTAGTATGTGCTCCTCCCTTTAGGATATTAGTAACCTGGTGATAGCCCTCGAGGTCCTTGGTTATCTTTCTTCCAATACCATGAACCATCATGGCAGAAGTTCTTCTGAACCATAAGATCACAACCAGAGTGCTCTTGAGTAATACTCCATTCATATTGTAACTCTGCCAGTCCTACCTTTCTGCATGGGTTATCCGGAAGAAATATGTTGAACTAGTTCGACATGCTAACCTATGCATCCACAACTCAAAAGGCTATATGTTCTTTGAGTTGTCTCCCTTTAGTTGTATTCTGACCTTCGTCTATCAATTGATAGTCAGGAGTAGTCGTGCATTCGTGTTCATCAATGCCTTTTACTTCTGTGGTCCGTCAAGCCATTCTATTCGGAATGACCAGGAGAAACAAACCCCAGTACCTCATCCATATCCAGGATTGGGTCAAAGCAGTTGTACTCCGCAGATCAAAATGCAATCAAGCTTTTGATCCGTTCTACTCTGAAGTGTTGCCCTCTTTACGTTAGGATCGTCATGAGAATTGCACTGTCTCTTATGAACTCTTGATACCGTGATACTTCTCGCCATCATCTTTCATTCTTCGGTCTCCGTGTTATTGTAACCGGAATGCCGACAGGTGAATCGTGGTGTGTGAAATCAATACTCCTAGCAACTCCGTTGCTTGGTAGTTAAATGGACAATAACCTCATCCTTAGCGAGTTGATTATTGAATCAGCACCTTAAGGTTGATCGTGCTACCTAGTCCACTTTCCTGGTGCACTCCTTGATTGATGAGTTAGGATTTTGTTAAGTCCTTGCTCATTTGATCATATCGTCTTGCCCTGAAAAGCAAGATTGTTCTCGATCTTAGTAACATATCGGTGGTTCGTGATTTTCCGGTTATCTTCTCGGAAGTATCACCAGATTGTCCCCTGACAAATGCGTCGAGCTCGTGATCAAGTTGGTTTTATATAAACCACCCCTTCTCCAAGAATCTGTGTTGCATACCCCTGAGCTGGTTGGTCAAGCTAAACAACAACTTGGAGTGATGGAAGATGGAAGCTTGTCCGATTTAGTTCATCTTAAGGGATATCTTGTATGTGTGTTGAGGAAATATGATATCTTCATCGATTGATCCTCGTGACCAGTTGTTGGACCTATTGTCTTGCCAAAACTTTGGTTTGAGTGTGGGCTATCCTCAAATCAAATCAGAACCAACGATGTTCTTAATGTTGTCTTACTCGAGGGTGTCCCTCGAGCATACCTCATTATATCTCTTGGTCTGACCAATGCTACCACCTTGTTCATATAAATTGTGGAATTCCGTCTTCATGGATATCTCGACAATCATTTGTTGAGCCCATCAACATCGTTTATCATGACCACGATTCATGTTAAACATTTAAGTTAGTATTGGAAACTTTTCAAGCATGGCCTTCGTGTTCCGTTCATGAGGTATATGTTTGGATGAGAGAAGTGATCTCCCCTAATTCACGTGTAATTAATGTAAGCTGCCACCGTGAATTTGAGAAAGATTGTTTATCTTCCTCTGGAGTCATCCCAAGTCAGTCATGCATACGTGCGAAGTATTCTATGGTCTGATAGACTGATCATCTTCATTTTGTATGTATCCCTAGCACACCAAGCCACTGATTGATTTGTTAAGCATAAGAAGTTCAAATGCTATTCCCGAAGGGCCCAGACGGACATGCACAAGACTTCGTTATCGTCAATGATGATTCCCAATCTGAACTCGGTAGTATTTTATTATAAGACTACTATGTGGTCATGTTTGTCTGGAACAACGTGTTCACAGGTACGTAGCAGAACTAGCTCATGTTTTGGAGATTGCTATCGTAGTTCACTCCCCGAGAATATCGCAACGCCTTCTCGTTGAATTGTGTTGCAAACTTTCATTTTTCTTTCTAGACTCGATGAGTCTGGGATGTCCTGACACCAACCAGAACTGAATCTCAGGCAGATATGATGGTTGTAGCATTTCCCAAGAACTATAATTTTGGTCTCTCGATAACCGGTAAAGTGGATGTCATGGCCAACACACCCAGTCGGAAGACCTATAGTTGTGGTATCTTGGTTGAAGAAGATGGCCACCTCCCCATAAGGATTTCGTAGGATTTACTCCCTAGTTGTTCCTTATGGATTTTTGTGCTCCTGAATTCCGACCTTTTACTTGACGTTCTAGGTACCAAACCATTTTAATAAATGGGTTGCGCTAGCACCTCAAGGAGAACATTAGAAGCAGAGTTCTAAATGTCTCTCGGTCGATCATCCAGATTTTGCCCCTTGACTCCGCTAAGGTGAAATCTGAGAAAGTGTTATCCTCCTTTGCATCTGCATCGTCCATCGCTATTCTTCATGGTCGTATGTTGTGTTGTCAGCACCATTGGCACGGATAATGGTAAAATCTTGATGATGATGGAAATGCTCAAGTTCTTGAGAGCACGCACAAGCACTAGGTGTTATCCTCGACACTAACCGGGATTGCTCCCAGTGTTCTTGGTCATGCTATAACCTCTCAAAGAGTAGATTCACTTTCTACTGTTGGGTTTATTCCCAGTTACCAGAATCATTCCCAGCATTTGCATTTTGTTCCCAGCTTGCACCGCCAATGTGCCATTTACCCAAGGGTTCCATCCATTTCCGACGATAAGCAAAATCATCCCTTGTGTTGTCTTCAACAAGGTAGTCCACTTCATCCATTCTGGCCCGAGAATGTTGTTCTTTCAAATTCCGTCAAACGATCGTTTGTGATTGCCTTAGGCTGGTATAGAGAATTTCAATGATTGCTATATTAAAAGTAATTCTTTTTGCCACTTAAGGGAATAACTCTACGAGTCACCTTCTCCAAGGTGCCCCGTCTGGTGACATCGATCACCATCTCCTTAGGTGTGGAATTATTGCCACTAAGTGAACCTACATTGTTTGTTTCACTCCATCCCTTTGGATGTGTGTCCCGTGTCTCAGCTCAACGGATGTTTCAACGTCTCACTGCATCAGTTGATCTTGAATTGCTCGATCGTTTTGGAGATCGATTTTGAAGAGTTTCTTTCGTCGTCACTGTGTTGGCAAAGATCTCGAAAGCAAGGATGCCAGGATCAACATGAGGCAAGCAATCAACATTCATATGAAGGACAGTTGGATCATGAAGATTGTGTTAGCTTATGTCCCTCTGTCTTCTTACCTCACGTCCTGAATCTCGGGACGAGATTCTTGTCTAGTGGGGGTGAGTTGTCACATCCCTAGCTTTACCTTGCCCTAGGATAGCACTTGCTTGTTGCATCATGTTTAAATTTCTCAGAAACTTGAAATGGGGTTGTTGAAACCCTAGCACCAAGTGAACTCAACTAGGTTCAAATTAAAATCTTTTTCAATGAACCCAAAATGCCCTTTGGAAAAGTTCAC
The DNA here is from genome assembly GCA_902687465.1 of Secale cereale. Classification (NCBI taxonomy): domain Eukaryota; kingdom Viridiplantae; phylum Streptophyta; class Magnoliopsida; order Poales; family Poaceae; genus Secale; species Secale cereale. The sequence continues at coordinate 327,084,697 of LR738712.1, forward strand.
CATTTTTGGATTGGTTAAAAACCTCTGCCAAAAATGTTGCACATATTTATAGGACCATTCTGGATTTTTGAATAACCCATATTGTATTTGAATTGGGGCATTTAAATACTTTTAAAATCTTTAAATGCTCCAACAATTCTAAAAATAGTTAAGGGCCTCTTTAATAATTCATATAATGCCCACAATTATTTTCAGGATTTATTAAAATGATTTGGGCTATAAACTAAATCAAAACAAAATAACAAAAATAGAAAAGCAGAAAAAAAATTAGTAGAGAGAGAGAACTGACCTGGCGCTCACTGGTCCGGCCCAGCATGGCCCAGTCCATCTGGCTATGCTAGTCGTCCCCTTCCTTGGGACAGAAGGACGCCGGGCATGTGCCCCTTGCGTGTGGCCACGCGCCTCGGCCACCTCCTGCTTCCGCCGCCTACCCGACGTCGCTCTGGATGCTCTGGACGACGCCACACACACCCCCCCGACCCCCTCGTCCTCTTCCCTCTCTCCCTGGACCTCTTTCCCCTCCTCTGCTCTCTCTCTCTCACGGCAACTCGAACGGAGCCGTTGCCACCGTCGCCACTCGCCGCGTCCACTGATCTCCCCATGCCCAGCTAGTTATCCCACGAACTCCGCCTCGCTACCGCGCACCTGTATGCCGAACCACAGGACCCCGGATGCCCTGAAGCCTCGTCCTCGAGCTCGTCTTCTCCGCACGGCCGCCAGACGCCATCGACGAATTCGCCGCTTCCAGGTCGACCCCGAGCCCACTGAGCTGCGCTCCGACCTCCCAGTGAGCATCTTCGTCTTTCCCCTCTCTCCCCAAGCTTGTTTGCCTCCCCTAGCTAGCCTAGCCACCACGCCCGAGAGCTTCGCCCCGCCGGCCATGGCACCGCCGTGGCCATAGTTGCTACAGCTCGCGGATGTGCATCCCAACGTGCTCACCGTGCTCCCAGGAGCCGAACGCACGCACCATATCCTCCCCTAGTGCGCCACAACCCCAAACCCACAACCCACCATGCGCCGGCCGGCCGTGAGCTTGATTCCGACGAGCTCTGGCCACCCTAGCTCCACCCGCTTACCCTACCGGATGCGCGCGAGCCCCAGCTACGCGTAGGACCAAACGGCGGTCGATTTGGTCGACCGTAGGCAAATCCCAAGACCCTCCGCCGTGGCTGTCGCCAGCTGTAAGCCGCCGGCCTGTTTGGGTCTTTGACCTGAGGTTTGACCCAGTTTAGGCTTAAATCTAATTAGCTTAACCTTGGTTAGTATTAACTACATTTAATTAGTCTAGCTGAGTCGCTGACTGGAGGGCCCAGGCCCCACTGATAGTTTAGTTAGTGTTAGTTTAAAACTAACTAACCCTGTTAGCTAGTTGTGTCACTGACGTGTGGACCCCACACGTCAGGTTTGACCATGGCCGCCCTGTTGACTTGCTGACCTCACACAGACGTCATGCTGACACAGTAATGTTTTCTGGAATTTAAAATAAATCTTAAATGATTTATTTATTTCAGGAAATAGCCAAAACTTCTAAAAACCACAGAAAATAATCTATAACTCCAATGAAATTAATTTATATATGAAAATTGTTCAGAAAAATTCAAGAATCTGGTTATGGCATTTTCATGCTTGTTTGAGCAAGTTAAACTTGCTGTTGAAGTCAAATCAATTAAATGGCATTTAAATAATCACATATGGAGTATGAATTTGAACCTTTGGTTCAAACCAACTTCATTTAATATGGTTGCTAGTTGAATTAGCTCAATCAACAGCATACTGCCATGTCATGATCATGCATCATATTGTCGCATTGCATTGATTGTGTTCTCTCTTGTTTGGTGGTGGTTGTCCCCTCTTAGTAGACGTTGTTCTGACGATGCGATCGATGACACTGATGAAGACAAAGTGCTATCTTCAGAAGTGCCAGGCAAGCAAAACCCCATTGAGCATATCGATACAATCCCACTCTCTCGCTCTTGCTCTCTTTTACTGCATTAGGACAACAACGCTTCAACTGTTACCTGCTACGGTAGTTGAACCCGTTTCCACTGCATGACCTGGCATTGCCACAGTTAATAGTTGAAACCCACTAGTTCTATCTTCGGAAGTGCTATCTTCGGAAGACAAAGTGCTATCTTCGGAAGGCAGGCAAGGCCGCCAAGGCTGGGATGGCCAGCAAGGACCTCGGGGCCGCCAAGCCTTACAACCTGTTCGGGTTGCCAGCGGGGGTGGTCTCGCTGAGCAAAAACTCTCGCTAGAGCGCCATCATTGCCATGATGCTGGTCTTCAACGCGCACGACCTCGATCAGACCTAGGTCGAGCCAAAGGCAGAAGTGGCATAGGCGTTCTTCGACAATTTGTCGGAGAAGTACGTCCGCGAGGAGCCACAGCTTATCCGCAACACCCTCGCGGAGGAGTTTTCTTACATTGCCACCAGGGCGGAGGAGGCAGCCCTTGCCGAGGAGGCCGGCAGCTTCGGCACCATGGAGGACGAGGACGATGCGGCCATGGAGGAGAGAGAGTTCACCGAGTGGGAGAGGCCCATCGGGGTGGCCAGTAGCGCTGGCGCTGTATCTCCCTTCATTGATGAAGCGGTCGAGGAGTCGGCCGATGAGGAGACCGACGTGGATGACCCCTTGGTCCCTGGGAAGAAACGCTTCTTGCGGCGGGCGGGTTCAGGCGAGCCAGTCTGGCTCAGCAAGTCCATGCAGCAGCAGCAGGCTGAAGCGCCATATGTACGCCAGACGAGGACTACGAAGGAGGTTGCGGTTGCCGCTTCTTCTTCGTCCAGG
>LR738712.1:327087590-327180303 GCA_902687465.1 Secale cereale
CCGCTTCTCCTCCACCTGTTGGCGTTGCCCCAGAGACCAATTTCGATCTGGGGTCCTTTAGCCCGAGGAGGAAGAGGAGGCCAGAGGAGGAGGAGGAGGAGGACGAGTAAGCACTTTGTCGTCAACCGTCTCTTAACCTTCTGCCCGCATTGTTCTTCCTTAACTTGGTATAAATTTTTCAGCAACATGGAGACTCTGTCCCAGAGGGCGGCGAAGAGGGCCAAGACCTCAGCGGCCGACGATTCCCCGGCAAGCGCTCCGTGTACGCCGATGCTAGTGGTGATCAGCCCGGAGAACAACCCTCAGTGTAGGCCCCACTCCAGCCCCCCAACGTGAGTCCATTTTCCACTCCTCGCTGGCGAGCATTGGGGTGCGTTCTCTTGATATTGACCTCGTCGAGTTTGCAGGAGAAGAGCGCCAACCGGAGGAGTCACTGAGAGCCGCCCCGGACACACCGTCCCTAGCAACTACGCCACTCAGGGGGGCATCACCGGCATGGGCGGCCACTGGCAAGCCCATGCACATGGAGGGAGAGGGGGCGAGCACGAGCGCTGGTGGCTCTGCCCGAGCGACGGATGTGACGGGGAAGGAACCACCTCTCCTCCGCCCGACACGGGTAAGTTGCCGGCCCCTGGTCCCCTATCATCTCTGCCACGTGATGCTCTTTATTTTCTCCATTCTGAACCCTTGGTCTTGGCCTCGGCTCATCTTCTCTTCTTGTTTCCAGGCACCCCCTTTGCGGACCGAATGGACGTCGACGCTGTCATCGAGGAGGTGGCCAAGGATGCGGAAGCTGAGGCCATCGAGACTGCGGCCGGAGAAGCCGCCGCGTCCGCCACCGAGGAGGCCGCAAAGAGGCCTGGCGGCGAGACCGGCAAGGCTGCTGCCGAGGAGGCCGCCAAGGGTCCCGTCGGGGAGGAGGTGGCCAACGACCAACCTCCTCCTCCGCAGCTCCCGCCCTGGGCAAATATTTGAAGGTGGTCGACAACCTATTCATCCTCCTCCCAGGGATGATGAGCACTAGGGCGCCGGCCGAGGGGGTGATCTTTGACGATGAGGTCCTTGCCACTGCTGGGCTTCGGGTGGTTGACGAACTGAGCGCCAGTCGTGGTGGTTCTCAAGAGGAGCACCTCCTTCGGGCCATGAGGGCCAATTTCGAAAAGCTCCAAGCGCTCTACCGCGCCCGCCAAGACAAGGTGAACTCCAGGATGGTGGCCATGGACAAAGCGGAAGTGGACTTTGATGACCGTATCGCCTAGACGCAAGTCTGGTTCAACAAGGCCAGGGACGAGCTAGGTGCCATGCAGGTCCAACTGGACCAGCGCAAGCGGGAGCTCGCCTTGCAGCTTGCCGATGTTGAGAAGGCCCAGGAGCTGGCGAAGAAGGAAGCCGCCAAGGACGAGGCTGCCCGGATGCAGCAGAAATCTCTTCTGAATGCCAAAGAAGAAAACCTCGAGGCCCATGAGCGGGCGCTTGTCACCACGCTCTGCGACAAGGATGAGGAGATCGAGAAGCTTGTCGCGCAGCAGACTCTAGCGCTGGAGCAGAAGCGGAAGGATGCTCTTGCCGCTCCGGCCCAGGTCTAGGCCGGCAAGGTGGAAGAGTGGGAGCGGGCGCGGGAGGGGCTGAAGGAGGAGGTCTTGAAGCTGGCAGTGGAGAGGGACACGAGCAGTTGCACGCTAGCGGATCTGCAGGTCACCGTCTCTGACAAGACCAAGCTGCTCTCCAACGCCAACGTCTCCATCAACAACTTGAAGCAAAAGCTGGATGCCTCGGCAGAGGCGCTCTCGGAGGTCAGGGCCCGTGAGGAGACCCTGTCCAAGGCCCTTGAGAATGAGAAGCAGCAATGGCAGGATGATGCCACTGCCCACAATTACTTTGCGGGCAAGGTATAGCTCTGGACCGTCGGCCTCGTCGACATTGCGGAGGGGCCCAGCAGCCAGCTATCTGCCATGGGTATGCCGGACTTCAGGAACTCTCAGGAGGCGAGCGTGACCCCTAGCGCCTGGCTGGCCTTGTTCTTCGGGCGTGTCCTTGAGGCCCTAGAGCAGGTCCGCTCCAATCCAGCAACTTATCTGGCCAGCGAGGCTCGGAGGCTCTACTGGGGCGCCCTGACCAAGGTGCTTACAAAGGTGGCATTCTGGAACCCTGACATTGAGTTCACCAACATGCTTGATAGCATGCCGGAGGATGCGGACCTCACGGTGCTCGAGGAGCGTATCAAGCCTATCATCAGCTGCGTCGACTTAGTCAATACGGTGGAAGGCCAGCACCGGGACTAGCCACCCCGCTTCTTATTGTCACTGCAAGTTCATAACCAAGATAGATTTATCTTAAGTTAGAACCGTGGCGATCAACGATGTAATATAACTCTGCCATATTTTGAACAGTGCATGGTGTCGCCCTGTTTGATCTTCCCTTGTATGTACGCACTCTACGCTTAGTTGGATAGGCTTGCCGGCCCGTAAACCCGTGCCGCGATGCTTTGAGGAAGGATCCTTAGCAGCCTGCTGGGGGTGCTTGCTACCGGACAAGCCACCTTGCCGTTCTCGGCGCACCCGCTCGAACTATTGAGTAGACTCGAAACAGGACAAGGGCGTTGCCAATGGTGACAAGGCTCCTTTGCGTGCATGTTCTCCATACAAGGAGCGGGATCTTTCGAGGAAAACAACCATATATAGAAAAAAGGGAAAATGTTTAAGTTTCTGCGTGACTTAGCTTTTTCGTTGCCATGTAGATTGTGGTAGTGGCTGCAGAAGACACCGCCTGCCTGGCCGACGGCACCAAAACAATGGGGATGATGCTGACCTCCCCCGCCATCATCTTCTTTGCGGCGACCGCGATGGAGGAGGTGGTTCGTTCACTCCAAGACCGGATTTTCACAACCTAGCGCCCCATACATGGCGCGCCAAAGATGTCGAGAAAACGACACCTATGGGATTCTGGGGATCCATTGTGCTACGGTTGCAGGGCGTAGATTTGTGTAAGAGCAGGTCTGGACGATCAACGCGTGGGAATTTTTGCCCAGGTTCGGGCCGCAAGATGATGCATGAAACCCTAGTCCTGCTTGTCTGTGTATATTTCGTGTTCTTGAGCTCGCGAACTAGCTTCTATGCGTGTCTATTCAAAAAGTTTGAATCCTCGCTCAGTATGCCTTGGGCCTCCTTTTATACGTCGAAGGGGTTGCCACAGCGACACACAGCAGGTGTAAAGCTAATACAGTGTACAAGGTTATCCCCTGACATCTTAGGACAAATGCATTTAATGCACTGCCTATGTGTCCCCTAGCTTTATTGGGGGCGACAAGAAAGCTCGTCCCACCCATTGCTGCCACGAAGATCTGCATGCCACCACGTAGGTGCTTGTAGTTGGCGTAGGAGCCGCATGCTGCCACGTAGAAGGCGAGGACCCCCGGTAAGAGCCTTGCCAGGGGAAACCGAAGACCCCCGGCAAGAGCCTTGCCGGGGGTCCTCGCCTTCTAGTCCCTTGGCCCTACAAGGGTCTGCAAGCCACTACGCAGGTGCCCCTTGAATCTTGGTCTTGAGGTTGTCAATGGTGTCTGGGCTCTCAGACCCAAGGGCGGTGGGCTTGCTGGTGTTTGGGCGAGCGGCTCCCGGCAAGGCTCTTGTCGGGGTCGCGTAGGACGCCCAGGCAAGGGTGTTGCCGGGGGAGGAGCCCTCCTTGCCCCTCTGTCCTTCATGTCTCTGGCTTGAGAATTGCTTTGGCGGCTTCATGCCTTCCTTCTCCTGCTCCACCAAGCGCGACCGTAGGCACGGCTCCAACTGCCCGTGCACAAGTAAAGGGGTGCAAAAGGACCCCTTCTTTTGTACACTGACAACCATGCAAGAAACCGCTCGACACACACAAGGCTAGCAACGATCAGGCATTCACTTCGCAGTCTTAATGGCCTTTACTCCTCTTTATTACAGGCGTTATCATTAACGTCTTGTCTTTATGTACATTGAACCCTCTGTAACGTGGGGCGGTTGGGTTCCTGGCGCACTCTATATAAGCCACCCCCTCCTCCGGTATAAGGGTTCGCACCCCCTGTAACACGCATACACCTATATTCCAGTCGATAGCCTTCGGGCACCGAGATGTAGGGCTTTTACCTCCTCCGAGAGGGGCCTGAACTCGTAAAACTCGTGTGTACAACCTTGCCGTAGCTAGGACCTTGCCTCCTCCTACATACCCCCTACTCTCACTTTCAGGCCTAGTACCACGACAAGCGGCACGGCTGGGCTGGTCACCACCTTCTAGACCGGCCGGAAGCCCCGTCTTGAGCAGTGGCAGGGCCTACCGTCGAAGCTCGGCTGGAAGATGATACGCCCATTTTGCATCATGTTTTCTTACTATTATTTATGATGTTTCTATGCATAAGAATTCTCTTTGGAGTAATTCTAATGCTTTTTCTCTCATAATTTGCAAGGTATTGATACGTCTCCATCGTATCTATAATTTTTGATTGTTCCATGCCAATATTCTACAACTTTCATACACTTTTGGCAACTTTTTATACTATTTTTTGGGACTAACATATTGATCTAGTGCCCAGTGCCAGTTCCTGTTGTTGCATGTTTTTTGTTTCGCAGAATATCCATGTCAAACGGAGTCCAAACAGAATAAAAATGGACAGAGATTTTTTTTGTAATATATGTGAATTTTGGGAAGGGGAACCAACATGAGACGATGCCCTAGTGGGCCACGCGGTAGGGGGCACGCCCACCTGGGGCAGGCACGCCCTGGGCCCTCGTGGCCAATCCGTAAGGCGGTTGATGCCCTTCTTTCGCCGCAAGAAAGCTAATATCCGGATAAAACCCGTGTCAAAAAATCAGCCCAATCGGAGTTACGGATCTCCGGGAATATAAGAAAAGGTGAAGGGCTAGAATCTGGGAACGCAGAAATAGAGAGAGACATGGAGATAGATCCAATCTCGGAGGGGCTCTCGCCCCTCCGCCGCCATGGAGGCCATGGACCAAAGGGGAAACCCTTCTCCCATCTAGGGATAAGGTTAAGGAAGAAGAAGAAGGAGGGGGGCTCTCTCCCCCTCTCTTCCGGTGGCACCAGAGTGCCACCGGGGCCATCATCGTGTGACGACGATCTACACCAACACCTCCGTCATCTTCACCAACATCTCCATCACCTTCCCCCATCTATCTACAGTGGTCCACTCTCCCACAACCCGCTGTGCCCTCTACTTGAACATGGTGCTTCATGCTTCATATTATTATCCAATGATGTGTTGCCATCCTATGATGTCTGAGTAGATTATCGTTGTCCTATCGGTGATTGGTGAATTGCTATGATTGATTTAATTTTCTTGTGGTTATGTTGTTGTACTTTGGTGCCCATCATATGAGCGCACATGTGGATCACACCATAGGGTTAGTTGTATGTTGATAGGACTACGTATTGGAGGGCAAGAGTGACAGAAGCTTCAACCTAGCGTTGAAATTGATGCATACGGGATTGAAGGGGGACCAATATATTTTAATGCTATGGTTGGGTTTTACCTTAATGAACGTTAGTAGTTGTGGATGCTTGCTAATAGTTCCAATCATAAGTGCATAGAATTCCAAGTCAGGGATGAGCTGCTAGCAGTGGCCTCTCCTAGATAAAACATGCTATCGGTCTAGTAACGTAGTCAATTGCTTAGGGGCAATTTTGCAACTCCTACCACCACTTTTCCACACTCGCTATATTAACTTTATTGCTTCTTTATTTTAACAGCCCCTAGTTTATATTTACGTGCTCTTTATATTCTTGCAAACCTATCCCACAAAAACTACAAACTACTTCTAGTTTCATACTAGTTCTAGGTAAAGTAAACGTCAACGTGCGTAGTGTTGTATCGGTGGTCGATAGAACTTGAGGGGACATTTGTTCTGCCTTTAGCTACTCGTTGGGTTCGACACTCTTACTTATCGAAAGAGGCTACAACTGATCCCCTACACTTGTGGGTTATCAAGACCTTTTTCTGGCGTCATTGCCGAGGAGCAATAGCGTGGTGTGAATATTCTCGTGTGTGCTTGTTTGCTTTATCACTAAGTAGATTTTATTTGCTGTTCTAAGTTGTTCTCTATCTTTAGTTATGGGTAGGAAACGCAAAATACCAAAAAACTTAGTGGTACCTACTGAACCAATGGTTGAAGAACCACTCAAAATCTATCACACTACTGAAGCTTATTACTTGGATCATCTTCGATCCCTATGTGCTCGGGCTGAAACCCCAACTAGCTTAGTTGAGGGAAAATCTTTAGATGAGCATGCTTGTTATGTGCGACACCGCATATTTGAAAAAGGGAAAATTTTACTGGATCAAATTCATCGTTTGCAGTCCTATGCTTGGAATTTATGTGAAATATATGATTTTACTTGTTGTTCTGAAGACCCTAAGAAACACCTTCCCTACCAATGTGAGTTTAGTGATAATGGTATCGTATCTTCGTATGCTAAGGGTGTTTATAGTTACTATGATGTTCAACAAATTGAAGAATTTGTTGCTTTTAATGGTGCTTATGAAATTGCCTCTTTGATTGAAAAGTATGATGCTACTCATTACAAATCTAAAATTTTGCCATATTTAAATATTGTAATGATAATTATGCTTCTAATGCCTATGTTAAACCATATATTGAGTACTCCTCCGCTGTCCAAGAAAAGACTAATATTTTGCAGGAGTCTACGGAAGAAGAAATTAATGACATTGTGAGCTCATTGGATGAAAAAGATGAGGAGGAGAGCGAAGGACAAAAGGAGGAAAAGCGGATTAGCTACCCGTGCCCACCTTCTAATGAGAGTAACTCTTCAACTCATAGATTGTTTAATTTCCCTTCGTGCTTACCGAAGGATGATTGCTATGATGATTGCTATGATCCCGTTGATTCTTTTGAAATATCCCTTTTTGATGATGCTTGCTATGCTTGTGGCCAAGATGCCCATATGAATTATGCTTATGGAGATGAACTTGCTATAGTTCCTTATGTTAAACATGAGATTGTTGCTATTGGACCCACGCTTGATAGTCCTATTATCTTTTTGAGTTCTCCAAACTACACTATATCGGAGAAGTTTGCACTTATTAAGGATTATATTGATGGGTTGCCTTTTTCCGTTACACATGAAGATTTTGATGAATATAATATGCATGTGCTTACTGCTCCTACTTGCAATTATTATGAGAGAGGAACTATATCTCCGCCTCTTTATGTTTCCAACATGATAAAATTGCAAGAAACTGCTTATACTATGCATTGGCCTTTACTTGATGTGCATGAATTGTTCTTGTATGACATGCCTATGCATAGGAAGAGAGTTAGACTTTGTTGTTTCATGACACATATCACTTTGTGCTCGCTACTAAATGCCAAATCATTGCTAATTAAAATTGGCTTTGATATACCTTGGGATCCCAGTGGATCCATTACTTGAGCACTATATGCCTAGCTTAATGACTTTAAAGAAAGTGCTGCCAGGGAGACAGCCCGGAAGTTTTAGAGAGTCATTTATTTCTGTTGTGTGCTTTTATAAAGTTTAAAAACAAAAAAATAAAGAGGGGAACCTAAAACTTTTTCAAAAAGAAAAGTGAAAGTAAGAAGGACGAGCACCGTTCAAATGGGGGAGCTCCTTGAACTTTGTTCATGCCCATGGAAACTTTGCAAATCTTGAATTATAGAATATTTTCAATAAAAATAATTATCCCCTTGTAAAATTCCATTGTATTATAAAAATAGTGTGCCAAGAGTTTCCTTTAGGATGATTAAACTGCTTGTTGGTTTGTGTGGTGCAAAAACAGAAACTTTGGCTGTAGTGTGCGATTTTACATTTTTTACTGGAACGTCGAAAGGATATGAAACTTCTTGCATAGTATTGCTATACAAATTGTTGATTTTTCCTAATTTTTCCAGAATATTTAGAGTTACAGAAGTATGGTTAATGTTCAGATTACTACAGACTGTCCTGTTTTAACAGATTGCTGTTATAGCTTCATTATTTGCATATGTTTGAATTCTTGTTGATGCCTCCTTGACTTGGGGCCATAGAATTATGATAGCATACAATGGTTAATGTTTGTTTATAATTATACAATAATGTTAGAGCAGTACATGATGGGATTTTATTGATCATATGCACTAACCCCGTCACTAAAAGTTCGGTTAAGTTTTGTGCGGATGAAGTGTTCGAGGATCGAGGAGGTCTCGATGTGAGAAGAAGGAGGAGAGGCAAGAGGTCAATCTTGGGGATGCCCAAGGCACCCCAAGTAAATATTCAAGGAGACTCAAGCGTCTAAGCTTGGGGATGCCCCGGAAGTCATCCCATCTTTCTTCAACAAGTATCGGTATGTTTTCGGTTTCGTTTCATTCACATGATATGCGTAAACTCTTGGAGCGTCGTGTGCTTTTTCTTTTTCTTTTAATAAATGCACCATGCTAGTATGAGATAGTCCTTGGTTGATTTATAGAATGCTCTTTGCACTTCACTTATATCTTTTGAGTATGGCTTTATAGAATGCTTCATGTGCTTCACTTATATCATTTGAAGTTTGGAATGCCTGTTTCTCTTCACATAGAAAACCGCCATTTGTAGAATGCTCTTTTGCTTCACTTATAATTGTTAGAGCGTGGGCATAACTTTTATAGAAAGAATAAAAACTCTCTTGCTTCACTTATATCTATTTAGAGAGTTGAAAGGAATTGGTCGTTCACATGGTTAGTCATAAAATCCTACATAAACTTGTAGATCGCTGAATATGATATGTTTGATTCCTTGCAATAGTTTTGCGATATAGAGATGCTAATATGTGAGAGGTACTAGCGAATGATTGTGGTCTAGTAAAAATATTGGTGTTAAGGTTTGTGATTCCCGAAGCATGCAAGTATGGTCTCCTAACTATGTAACCAAATTGGCGCACATTGTATTTTGATTGTTTATCTTTGCGTGAAGGTCGGGGGCGCGCGATGGTTAACTCCTACCAACCTCCCCCCTAGGAGCATGCGTCGTAGTATTTTTGCTTCGAGGGCTAATAGATTTTTCGCAACAAGTATGTGAGTTCTTTATGACTAATGTTGAGTCCACGGATTATACGCACTCTCACCCTTCCACCTTGCTAGCCACTCTAGTACCACGCAATTTTCGCCGGTGCATCAAACCACCTTATATCCTTCCTCAAAACAGCCACCATACCTACCTATTATGGCATTTCCATAGCCATTCCGAGATATATTGCCATGTAACTCCATCGTTCCGTTAATTATGACACGCACCATTATTGTCATATTGCCTTGCATGATCGTAAGATAGGTAGCATGATGTTTCCATGGCTTGTCCGTTTTTTGATGTCATTACTACGGTAGATCATTGCACATCCCAGTACACCGCCGGAGGCATTCATATAGAGTCATATTTTTGTTCTAGTATCGAGTTGTAATATCGAGCTGTAAGTAAATAGAAGTGTGATGATCATCATTATTAGAGCATTGTCCCTTGAGAAAAAAAGAAAAAAAGAAAGGCCAAAAGAAAAAAAAGCCAAAAAAGGCCAAATAAAAAAAGGAAGGCCCAAAAAAAGAAAAAAAAGGGACAATGCTACTATGTTTTTTCCACACTTGTGCTTCAAAGTAGCACCATGATCTTCATGATAGAGAGTCTCGTATGTTGTCAGTTCCATATACTAGTGGGAATTTTCATTATAGAACTTGGCTTGTATATTCCAATGATGGGCTTCCTCAAATGCCCTAGGTCTTCATGAGCAAGCAAGTTGATGCACACCCACTAGTTTTCTTTTGAGCTTTCATACACTTATAGCTCTAGTGCATCCGTTACATGGCAATCCCTACTCACTAACATTGATATCTATTGATGGGCATCTCCATAGCCCATTGATACGCCTAGTCAATGTGAGACTTTCTCCCTACTTTTGTCTACTACCACCTTCTATTCCACCCATAGTGCTATATCCATGGCTCACGCTCATGTATTGCGTGAAGAGTTGAATTTTTTCGAAAAAGTAAAGTATGAAAACAATTGCTGGGCTAACACCGGGATGGGCATGAGGGGTACCTTGTGTTAAGAAAAGGGAAGCATAAAAGACTATATGATTTTGTAGGGATAACGTTCTTTAGCATTGATATTTTGAAAGACTTGCTCATTTGTTGGGATGCCCGAGTATTAAATTCTTCTATGTCAAATGATAGACTATTGCTTTGAATCACTCGTGTCTTAATATTCATGCCATGATTAGATTACATGATAGAGATTATGCTAGGTAGCATTACACATCAAAAATTATCTTTTTTATCATTTACCTACTCGAGGACGAGCAGGAATTAAGCTTGGGGATGCTGATACGTCTCTGTCGTATCTATAATTATTTATTGTTCCATGCCAATATTCTACAACATTCATATACTTTTGGCAACATTTTATACTATTTTTTGGGACTAACATATTGATCCAGTGCCCAGTGCCAGTTCCTGTTTGTTGCATGTTTTTTGTTTCATAGAATATCCATGTCAAACGGAGTCCAAACGGAATAGAAACGGATGGAGAATATATTTTTTTGGAATATATGTGAATTTTGGGAAGCGGAACCAACATGAGATGATGCCCGAGTGGGCCACAAGGCAGGGGGCGCGCCCACCAGGGGCAGGAGCGCCCTGGGCCCTCGTGGCCACTCCGTAAGGCGGTTGAATCCCTTCTTCTGCCGCAAGAAAGCTAATATCTGGATAAAAATCAGGTCAAAAAATCAGCCCGATCGGAAGTACGGATCTCCGGGAATATAAGAAACGGTGAAGGGATAGAATCTGGGAACGCAAAAACAGAGAGACAGGGAGACAGATCCAATCTTGGAGGGGCTCTCACCCCTCCACTGCCATGGAGGCCATGGACCAGAGGGGAAACCCTTCTCCCATCTAGGGAGAAGGTCAAGGAAGAAGAAGAAGGAAGGGGGCTCTCTCCCCCTCGCTTCCGGTGGCAATGGAGTGCCATCGGAGCCATCATCGTGTGACAGCGATCTACACCAACACCTCCGTCATATTCACCAACATCTGCATCACCTTCCCCCATCCATCTACAACAGTCCACTCTCCCGTAACCCGATGTGCCCTCTACATGAACATGGTGCTTTATGCTTCATATTATTATCCAATGATGTGTTGCCATCCTATGATGTCTGAGTAGATTATCGTCGGCCTATCGGTGATTGGTGAATTGCTATGATTGATTTAATTTGCTTGTGGTTATGTTGCTGTTCTTTGGTGCCCATCATATGAGTGTGCATGTGGATCACACCATAGGGTTAGTTGTATGTTGATAGGACTACGTATTGGAGGGCAAAAGTGTCAGAAGCTTCAACCTAGCGTTGAAATTGATGCATACGGGATTGAAGGGGGACCAATATATCTTAAAGCTATGGTTGGGTTTTACCTTAATGAACGTTAGTAGTTGCGGATGCTTGCTAATAGTTCCAATCATAAGTGCATAGAATTCCAAGTAATGGATGACATGCTAGCAGTGGCCTCTCCCACATAAAACTTGCTACTGGTCTAGGAATGTAGTCAATTGCTTAGGGGCAATTTCTCAACTCCTACCACCACTTTTCCACACTCCCTATATTAAATTTATTGCTTCTTTATCTTAACAGCCCCTAGTTTATATTCACGTGCTCTTTATATTCTTGCAAACCTATCCCACAAAACTACAAACTACTTCTAGTTGCATACTTGTTCTAGGTAAAGTAAACGTCAAGCGTGCGTAGAGTTGTATCAGTGGTCGATAGAACTTGAGGGAATATTTGTTCTGCCTTTAGCTCCTCGTTGGGTTCGACACTCTTACTTATAGAAAGAGGCTACAACTGATCCCCTACACTTGTGGGTTATCAAATATGCACCAAGAGGGAGAATTCCTGCAGTTGGAAATCTGGACGTGAAAAAGCTATGCCATGCCACCTATTTTGCACAACTCCAAACAAGCTGAAACTTCACGAAGAATTTTTATGGAATATTTGAGGATTATTGGAGCAAATAAGTAATAGAGGGGACCCACTAGGTGGATACAACCCACCTGGGCGCTAGGGAGCCCAGGCACGCCCTAGTGGGTTGTGCTCGCCCAGGCCCACCTACAGTGCCCCCTTCTGGTATATAAGTCATTTTGACATAGAAAAAATAACGAGAGGACTTTTAGGACGGAGCACCTCCGTCTCGAGGCGGAACTTGGGCAGTAGCACTTCTGCCCTCCGACGGAGCAATTCCACCTAGGGAACTTCCCTCCCGGAGGAGGAAATCATCATCATCATCATCACCAACAACTCTCCCATCTCGGGGAGGGCTATCTCCATCAACATCATCACCAGCACCATCTCATCTCAAACCCTAGTTCACCTCTTGTGTTCAATCTTGTTACCAGAACTACATATTGGTGCTTGTGGCTGACTAGTAGTGTTGATTACATCTTGTAGTTGATTACTATATGGTTTATTTGGAGGAAGATTATATGTTCAGATCTATTATGCTATTTAATACCCCTCTGATCTTGTGCATGATTATCAGTGAGTAGTTACTTTTGTTCTTGAGGTCATGGGAGAAATCATGTTGCAAATAATCATGTGAACTTGATGTGAAGTTTGATATTTTGATAGTATGTATGTTGTGACTCCTTAGTGGTGTCATGTGAACGTCGACTACATGACGCTTCACCATATTTGGTCCTAAGGGAATATATTGTGGAGTAGTAATTAGATGATGGGTTGAGAGAGTGGCAGAATCTTAAACCCCAGTTTATGCGCTATTCCGTAAGGAACCGAATGGATCCAAAAGTTTAATGCTATGGTTAGAATTTATTCATTATACTTTTCCCGTAGTTGCGGATGCTTGCGGGAGGGTTAATCATAAGTAGGAGGTTTGTTCAAGTAAGAACATCACCTAAGCACCGATCCGCCCACATATCAAATTATCAAAGTAGTGAACACGAATCGAACCAACATGGTGAAAGTGACTAGATGAAATTCGCGTGTACCCTCAAGAACGCTTTGCTTATTATAAGAGACCATTTTGTCCTGTTCTTTGCCTCAAAAGGATTGGGCTACCTTGCTGCACTTTTGTTACTACTACCATTACTTGCTCGTTACAAAAATATCTTGCTATCGAACTACTCTGAATTTCAGCACTTGCAGACATTACCTTGCTGAAAACCACTTGTCATTTCCTTCTGCTCCTCGTTGGGTCCGACAGTCTTACTTATCGAAAAGAGCTAAAATTCACCCACTATACTTGTGGGTCATCAGAAGACTGCTGGAGGGGAGCCGAAGGCACCAAGAGGACATCCCTCCTCGGCCACCACCCGGAGAGGCTGGTGACGATGGTGCTGGGAAGGGAAGAAAGGAGAGGAAAGACGAGGCGACATGTCCCCAGAAGGAGACGAACACGTCGGGGTCACCATACTCTGACCCGACCCCGTGCCATCCGCCTTCTACGTCCTCCCTCGCTTTATCTTCATCACCGCCGCCCTGGGGAGATGCCGGATCCAGCCCATTGAAAGGATCAAAGAAGAGGTGTCTAGAGGGGGGGGGGTGATTAGACCCTCAATAAGAAAAGTAGTAGTTTTTAAGTTCTTTAAGTTGAGGTGGAGTTTTGGCATAAGTTCAACCATTCACAATACATTTCAAGCAAGCATGGCAAGAGTATATGAGCAACATAAAGTAAAGCATGCAAGTTGCAAGAAAGTAAAGGGATGGGATTGGAGTGTGCAAACACAATTGGAGACACAGAGATTTTTGGCGTGGTTCCGATAGGTGGTGCTATCGTACATCTACGGTGACGGAGACTTCAACCCACGAAGGGTAATGGCTGCGCGAGTCCATAGAGGGCTCCACCCATGAAGGGTCCATGAAGAAGCAACCTTGTCTATCCCCCCATGGCCATCGCCCATGAAGGACTTTCATCACTCGGGTAGATCTTCACGAAGTAGGCGATCTCCTTGCCCTTACAAACTCCTTGGTTCAACTCCACAATCTTGACGGAGGATCCCAAGTGACACCTAACCAATCTAGGAGACACCACTCTCCAAAAGGTAATAGATGGTGTGTTGATGATGAACTCCTTTCACTTGTGCTTCAAATGATAGTCTCCCCAACACTTAACTCTCTCTCACAGATTTGGATATGATGGAAAGATGATTTGAGTGGAATGCAACTTGGGGAAGGCTAGAGATCAAGATTCTTGTGGTAGGATTGGAATATCTTGGTCTCAACACATGAGTAGGTGGTTCTCTCTCAGAAAATGAGTAGTGGAAGTGCAGGCACGTTCTGATGGCTCTCTCACTGATGGAGAATGGGGTGGAGGATTATATATAACCTCCACACAAAATCTAGTCGTTACGCACAATTTACCAAACTCGGTGAGACCGACGTGGTTCAAAATGTGAACGTTAGGCTTTTCGGTGGGACCGACAATATTAACTTGGTGAGACCGATGTGCTAGGGTTAGGGTAAAACCTAAACTCGGTTTGACCGATTACACAAACTCGGTGAGACTGATTTTGGTAATACAAAAACAGAGAGTTGGTCAAGAAACCTCGTTGGGACGGACTACATATCTCGGTGGGACCGAAATAATTGCAAGCCCATCTAGGTGATACCGAGATCCCATCAGTGCGACCGAACTGATTTGGGTTTGTGGCAGTGGCTATGTCAAGTGAACTCGGTGGCACCGGATGAATCAAATCGGTGGGGCCGAGTTAACCTTTAGGTTCAGGACATATGTGGAAATGAGAAAGTGGTTGAGGTCTTTGGAGCATATCACTAAGCACTTTGAGCAAGTAGACCATTAAGCAACACCTCATCCCCTTTTAATAGTATTGGCTTTCCTATGGACTCAATGTGATCTTGGATCACTAAAATAGAAATGAAGAGTCTTGAGATTTTGCCAATCTTTGTCCTTAGCTTCTTGAAGGGGATCCACATCCTCTTGTCCATGCCACACCTTTGTTGAACTTTCTGAAATATACTAGATGAAAATATTAGTCCAACAAGAGATATGTTGACATTAATTACCAAAATCACCCAGGTAGCACTAGCGCTTTCAATCTCCCCCTTTTTGGTAACTGATGACAACATACATCAAAGCTTCAGATAAAGATATGAAGGATAACAAGTAAAGCTTTGGAAAAAACATGTAACAAGCATGTGCTCCCCCTACATGCATGCAATCATGTAAATATAGAATATAAGAGCGTGTGAATGCATAAGCATGTCGGAGCAAGCAATGAGTTACATGTATCTTGGCTATATGCATCAGAGCAAATGATGTTAAATATAGGAAATGTACCTCCATGTTCATGAGTCCTCCTTGCAAACAACATGTACAACAACAAGAAATCATCATGCACATGGATGTGATGCATATACTTACCTTGTGGTCTTGAGCTGGCTTTGGAGGATGTGAACTTGAGAAAACAAAGTTAGATAACACAAGAACACCTACTAAACAAAGCATAATGAGTAACCACAAAAGTACCAAGATTGGGATGACATGTAGAGAGTGACTACATAGTACTCTATGCGGATATAGACATGTCCCCAAGGGATAAAAATATGCAATGAGTTCCAAAGATTTTCTTCCCTTAAGTGTCCTTCTCCCCCTGAATCTGTTATTGGATAATGGGAGAAGATAGGGTAAAATAAAATCAGAGCAAAACAATCATAACACATACTAACATGTCTTTCCCCTCTTGAGGACATGTGACTTCTCTCCTCTATGGATAATAAGCATCTGGAGAAGCTTAAGGCATGCTTTCTCCCTTATGTGATAAGCTTTGATGTACTCTCTCTCTCTCCCCCTTTGACATCAATTTCCACGAAGTGATCTTCTGGAGCATGAGTCAAGTAGGTTCGGTCCTTGAGTCACATTACAAAGCAACATGTAATTTAAGATGCTGGTCGAGGACAAGAATCATCGAGTGGAGCTGGAACAAATATGCAGGATGCAAATGGCAAAATGTTGTCTCAGTATTGAAATCGGTTAGGCCTATTTATTGTCATTGGTGACACCGAGTTGGCCGTGTCAGAGATGATGCATATCGGTCAGACCGGCTTTGTCCTTGTCGGTTGGACCTATGAACAATCTTCAATGTAGCATTGCAGTTCGGTCTAGCAGAGAGGCAAAAATCGGTGAGGCCGAGGTCAATACAGATGAAGGATTTTGTCATCTCAGCTCACTAGGCATATAAGATCTCACAAATATTTGAAGGGAATTAACTGAAGGTTTGCAAAGAATTTGTTGCAGAAACTAACAAAGAAAAGAAAAGAAATCCAGATAAAGTTTCTTTAAAGGGGAACAATCATGCAAATGATAAATGCAAGAACACAGAGAAACACTAGAGAACTTCATCTAGAAATGGTCGGCGAGAGAGTCAGCTATGTTAGAGTATATTGACTTAGGAGTCAAGTAAAGATACTTGATCATAGACATACTCATCGTTTAAGCACAAAATGGGGTTGCCATTTTTTTCTAAGCATTTTGATGTATTCACATCTTGTTGAGCCGCTTTGACCCATGTCTTAGTGTAAAGCTTCTCTAAGATGGAATAACATACCTTGGGTGGTGGTGTTGATCTTTATCATGTAGTTGAACTTGTGTTGGATGCTCAAGGTTGATGTAGTTCATCAAGAGTTGGCAGCAACATTTGTAGTTTGAGTTCACCTTCCTACATGGGTTAGTCTGGCAAGGAAGAGCACTTGTGTATCCAAAATGACAATCATGAAAATTTGATATCAAATTAAATTTGATATATAGAAATTGTCAAAGGATATATTGAAAGGATTCATGCTTCCTTGTCTTCAACCACCATATTGTAGAGACTTGGTGATGTAAAGATTGCTTAGGATGTGAGTGAGTTGAAATCTCATAGATTTAGATTCATCCAAGCACCTACAACAGTTAGATAGCATGCAAGGGTACACGTATAGATCCAAGACATATGATCATGATCATAAGAGAAATATCAAGGATTAGTCAATGGCTCATGCCTTGCATGCATCCAAATGGAGTTACTACTCAGAGTTTGAGGCATCAATGATTTTCAATTCACGTCTCAAACGGCAGAATACTTTCTCATCATCCGGTTTGGTGAATATATCCACCGATTGCTTATCGGTACTAACATGTTTAAGATTGATGTCTCCTTTAGCAACATGATCTCGAATGAAATGATGATGAACTTCAATATGATTAGTTCGAGAATGTTGTACAGGATTGTGAGCAATCTTAATAGCACTTTCATTATCACAAAGCAATGGAACATGTTTCACATAGATCCCATAATCTTTAAGAGTTTGGGTCATCCAAAGTAATTGAGCACAACATGAACCGGCGGCAATGTATTTCACTTCGGCGGTGGATAAGGATACAGAGTTTTGTTTCTTGGAGTACCAAGACACAAGAGATATACCAAGACATTGACAACTACCCAAAGTGGAATTTATACCAACCTTGTCTCCGACATATCCGAATCGGAGTAGCCAACAAGATCAAAAGAAGACCTCTTAGGATACCAAATGCGAAAGTTTGGTGTGTGAATTAAGTATCTCACTATCCTTTTCACAGCCTTAAGATGACATTCTTTGGGGGCCGCTTGATATCGTGCACACATGCACACACTTACCATAATATCGGGATGGTAGGCACATAGATATAACAATGAACCAATCATAGAGCCGTAAACCTTTTGGTCAGTTGGTTCGCCATCCTTAGTCTAGTCAAGATGTCCACTAGTAGGCATGTGTGTATTCATACCTTTGCATTCTTGCATGTTGAACTTCTTGAATATGTCCTTGGTATACTTTGTTCGAGAAACAAAGGTACCCTCCTTAGTTTGCTTGATTTGCAAACCAAGAAAGAACTTTAGTTCACTCATCATAGACATCTCAAACTTCTCCGACATTAGTCTTCCAAACTTTTCACTAAAATGAGGGTTAGTCGAGCCAAATATGATATCATCAACATAAATTTGGCACACAAATAATTCACCATTACCTCTTTTAGTATAAAGTGTTGAATCAATTTTTCCAATCTCAAAGCCTTTTTTGATAAGGAACTTGGTCAAGCACTTATACCACGCTCTAGGAGCTTGTTTATGACCATAAAGAGCTTTGTGAAGCTTGTAAACATGATTAGGTTTCTTGGGGTTAACAAAGCCGGGAGGTTGTTTAACATAAACTTCCTCCTCAATTTCACCATTGAGAAAAGCACTTTTAAGGTCCAATGGATATAAAGTCATATCATCATGATTGGCATAAGCAGTAATATGCATATGGATTCAAGTCTAGCAATGGGGGCATATGTCTCACCGTAATCCATACCTTCGACTTGAGTGTAGCGTTTACAACTTGTCCATCTTCATCTTGCTTATTCTGAAACACCCATTTGGTTCCAATGACATTGTGATAGTCGTCGGGCTTCTCAACCATCCCTCGAAGTTATGTAGTTCCCCGTGCATAACATTCACCCAATCCGGATCATCAAGAGCTTCTTCAAGCTTCATGGGTTCAATGTTAGATATGAAAGAGTAATGTTCACAAAAGTTAGCTAAACAAGATTTAGAGCGAGTGATTCTCCCGGTTTGGGTGTCATCATAGATTTGTTCTACGGGATGATCGCTAGCAATTCTTGCTCTAAATCGCGAGAGCTTTTGTTTGGGTCGAGGTGGAACATCCTCTTCATTATCTTATTCTTCTTGTCGTTCTTTATTGGTTTTGGCGTTGTTGTCCTCTTGTGGAGGTGGAGAAGGAGGTCGATGAGGTTAATCTTGATACACTTCCTCGTTTCCTTCATCTTGGCATGTCCCACTTGTGGATGCCTCCAAGTCAACTTGTGGTTCACCTTGTCGTGAAGTTGAGGCTTCCAATTGAATGGACGAAGTACTCTCCTTCACCTCCGTTGGGCGAATCTTGCCAATGGACAAGTCTTGTATTGCTTCAGAAGGGTCTTTGTCTCCTACATCAGTTGGCAATTGCTCTACTTGTGAGCCGTTAGATTCATCAAACTTCACATCTACCATCTCTTCAACCTTTCGGGTGAAATTGTTGTTGACACGGTAAGGGTGAAAGTTTGAGCCGTAACCGAGTAGGAAACCTTCATGAGATTTAGGAGAAAATTTCAAACGATGATGCTTGTCAAGAATGTAACACTTTGAGCCGAATACTCAAAAGTATCCAACTTGGGTTTTGTTACCTGTGAGAAGCTCGAAGGCTGTCTTGCCGAGAAGCTTATGAAGATATAGTTGGTTTGTAGCATGACAAGTTGTTTCAACCGCTTCCGCCCAAAAGTGTTTTGGCGTCTTGTACTCATGAAGCATCATTCTCTCCATCGCAATGAGTGTCCGGTTCTTCCTCTCAACAACTCCATTTTGTTGAGGTGTGTACGTAGCCGGGAACTCATGTGCAATCCTTTCGTCATCAAGAAAGGTATCCACATTGGCGTTCTTGAACTCCGTTCCGTTGTCGCTCCGAACCTTCTTGATCTTCACTTCAAATTGATTTTGGGCCTTCCTGGTGAAGTTCTTGATGATCTTTTGGATCTGGGATTTATCATCAAGAAAGTACACCCACATAAATCTTGAAAAATCATCAACAATTACTAAACCGAATGAGTTACCACTTAGACTCTTGTAGGCATTGAGACCAAAAAGGTCCTAATGAAGTAACTCAAGCAGTCTTCTCATGGTCATGATAATCTTTACGGGATGACTTCCTCCAACTTGTTTTCCTGCTTGACAAGTACTACAAAGTATATCTTTGTCAAATATAACATCTTTAACACCAAGGATATGATCATCTTTAATATGCTTATCAAGATTTCTCATGCCAACATGACCTAACCTTCTATGCAATAACCAACCTTTAGAAGTTTTAGCAATAAAACAAGTGCGAGGTTGGGATTTCTTATTGAAATCAAAAATGTATAGGTCACCTCTACGAATGCCGATAAAGATAATGTTACGATTATCTCTACGAAACACTTGGCAATCAACATGAGTAAATAACACATTTAAACCAAAATCAGCTCATCTAGATACGGAAAGAAGGTTATAGCCGAGAGATTCAACCAGCATGACATTTTTGATAGAGCTATCATTGGATATGGCCACCTTACCTAGGCAAACAACTTTACCCTCAGAGTTGTCACCAAGGTAACATACTTTGGTGGACCATCATTTCTAGCAAGCTCATCAAACATTTCCTTATCTCCGGTCATATGATCAGTACATCTACTATCAAGAACCCATTCCTTTCCTCCGGTTAGGTAACCACGAATATTAGCCATTAGACCAAAGTGTCTCATTTTCTCATCAAGGTCAAAGTCACTATCATCATCCTCATCATACTATCCATGTTGAATGTTGTCTTGTGATTGATCATCACCTAGAGAGAGTGATTCATTAGTTATATGATCATGACAATGTTCATATTTATGAATTCTAATGACTCCCGAGATGATGGTACTAATGACTCCAACAACTCCTCTGGCACGCATAAGATCATGAAGCTCAAATAGATAATCATCAAATTTAAGATCGATAGGTTTCATCTTTTGAAAAGCTATGGATTTGTGAAGAATGTCATCTAGATTTCTCAAAGAGTAGTCTCGGAATCGTTCCTCAAGATATTTCCATATAGTATAAGCACATTCTAAGTTAGGTGATAACCCACAAGTGTAGGGGATCGTTTGTAGCCTTCTTCGATAAATAAGTGTGTCGAACCCAATGAGGACCTAAATGTGGAACAAATATTCCCTCAAGTTCTATCGACCACGGATACAACTATATGCACACTTAATGTTTGTTTTACCTAGAACAAGAATGAAATTAAAGTACTTTGGGATACTTTTTCTAGATAATAAGGAGCACGTAAATAAGAAGTAGGGGCTGTTAAGATAAAAGTACAAATAAATTAGTATAGCGAGTGTGGCTTAGTGTGGCAGGATTTGCGGAGTTGTCCCTAAGAAGTTGACTATGTTACTAGACCGATAGCAAGTTTTTATGTAGGAGAGGCCACTACTAGCATATCGTCCCTTACTTGGAATTCTATGCACTTATGATTGGAACTCCAGCAAGCATCCGCAACTACTATCGTTCATTAAGGTAAAACCCAACCATAGCTTTAAGATATATTGGTCCCCCTTCAATCTCGTATACATCAATTTCTATGCCAGGCTGAAGCTGTTGTCACCCTTGCCCTCCAATACATAGTCCTATCAACATACAACTAACCCTATGATGTGATCCACACGCGCGCTCATATGATGGGAACCAAAGGACAGCAACATAACCACCAGTAATTTACACCAATCATAGAATATTTCACCAATCACTGATAGGATAACAAAATCTACTCAAACATCATAGGATGGCAACATAGTATTGGATAACAATATGAAGCATAAAGCACCATGTTCAAGTAGAGGGTATAACGGGTTGCGGGAGGGTGGACCGCTGAATATAGATTGGGGAAGGTGATGGAGTTGTTGGTGAAGATGATGGAGTTGTTGGAGTAGATCGTCGTCACACGATATTGCCCTGGCGGCGTTCCACCGCCACTGGGAGAGAAGGGGAGAGATCACCCCTCCTTCTTCTTCTTCCTTGGCCTCCTCCGTAGGTGGGAGGAGGGTTCCCCCTCTGGTCCATGGCCTCCATGGTTGTGGAGGGGCGAGAGCCCCTCTGATATTGGATATGTCTCTCTGTCCTCTTCTGTTTCGCGTTCCCCATATCTGGCCCTTCACAGTTTCTTAAATTCCCGGAGATCCATAACTCCGATTGCACTGAGATTTTAACATGATTTTTTCCGGATACAAGCTTCCTTGCGCCCTAAATAGATCTCCAACCGACGTATGAGGTGAGCACAACCCACCACCACGTGCCAGGCTCCCCTGGCGCAACTTGGTGTCTTGTGGGCTGTGTGGGCCTCCATTTGCGATGATTCCAACTCCCAAAAATTACATATATTCCAAAGTAATTCTCCGTAAAAAATTATTGCATTTGGACTTCGTTTGATATGGATTTCATGCGATACAAATACATGCAAAAAACAGGAACTGACACTGGGCACTAGATCAATAGGTTTGTACAATAAACCATATAAAAAGTTGCCAAAAATATGTGAAAGTTGTATAATATTAGCATGAAACAATCAAAAATTATAGATACGACGGATACGTATCAGCATCCCCAAGCTTAATTCCTGCTCGTCCTTGAGTAGGTCAATGATAAAAAGATAATTTTTGATGTGGAATGCTACCTAGCATAAACTTGATCATGTGTCTAATCATGGCATGAATATTAAAACATGAGTGATTCAAAGCAAAAGTCTATAATTTGACATAAACACATCAATACTCTGGCATCCCAACAAACAATCATGTCTTTCAGAATATCAAATGCTAAAGAACATTATCCCTACAAAATCATATAGTCTTGTCATGCTCTGTCTTCCAGCTCAAAGTATAAATCATGTACTACCCCGATGTCAGCCAAGAAATTGGTTCATACTTTTTAACGCGCTTCAGCATTTTCAACTCTCACGCAATACATGAGCGCAAGCCATGAATATAGCAATATATGTGGAATAGAATGCGGTGGTAGTAGACAAAAGAAGGGAGGAAGTCTCACATCAACTAGGCAAACTAATGGACTATGGAGATGTCCATCAATCGATATCAATGGGGGGAGTATGGATTGCCATGCAACGGATGCACTAAGAGCTATAAGTGTATGAAAGCTCAATATGAAACTAGGTGGGTGTTCATCACACTCTACTGTGGAAAAATTCTCACTAGTATATAAAAGTGACAACATAGGAAACTCTCTATATGAAAAACATGATGCTACTTTGAAGCACAAGTGTGGTATTTGCATGCCCCTTCTCTCTTTTTCTCACATGTTTTTCTTTTTTTTCTTTTTTTTTCTTTTTTTTCTTTGTTTTCTTCTTTTTCTTATATTTTTCTCTCATTGTCCGGAGTCTCATCCCGACTTGTGGGGGAATCATAGTATCCATCATCCTTTCCTCACTGGGACATTCTCTAATAATGGATAATGATGATCATCACACTTCTTTTACTTATAGCTCAAAAGAAATAAAAATTACAACTCGATACCTATAACAGAGTATGACTCTAAATGGATGCCTCTGGCTATGTACCCGGATGTGCAATGATCTAGCATAGCAAAGATATCAAAGAATGGACAAGCCATGAAAATATCGTGCTATCTGTCTTACGATCATGCAAAGCAATATGAAATGAATGCTCATGTCAACTATATAATGGAAGTGCATGGAAATATATCTCGGAATGGCCATGGAAATGCAATAATAGGTAGGTCTGGTGGCTGTTTTGAGGAAGGTAATAATAAAGTTTATGCACCCGCGAAAGTTGCGCGGCACAAGAGAGGCTAGCAATTATGAAAAGGTGAGAGTGCGTATAATCCATGGACTCACATTAGTCATAAAGAACTCACATACTTATTGGAGAAGTTTATTAGCCCTCAAAGAAAAGTAATACTATGCATGCTCCTAGGGGGGATGTTGGTAGGAGTTAACCATCGCGCGCCCCCGACCTTCACACAAAGATAGACAATCAAGGATAAATTGTGCTCCAACTTCCCGGCATAACGAGAGACTATACGTGCATGCTTCGAGAATCACAAACCTTAACACCAATATCTTACTAAACATGATCATCCACTAGTACCTCCCACATATTATGATCTCTATATGGCAAAACTATTGCAAGCAATCAAACATATCATCTTCAATGATCCATAAGATTTATGTAGGATTTTATGACTAACCATGCAATTGACCAATTCCGTTTGACTCTCTAAATAGATATACGTGAAGCATGAGAGTTTAATTCTTTCTACAAAAGATCATTCTCTAACAAATATAAGTGAAGCACGAGAACATCGATTTTCTATGTGAAGAGAAATAGGCAATCCAAACTTCAAATGATATGAGTGAAGCACATGAAGCATTCTATAAAACCATACTCAAAAGATATAAGTGAAGTGCAATGAGCATTCTATAAATCAAACAAGGACTATCTCATACAAGAATGGTGCATTATTAAAAGAAAAATAAAAGGCACATGATGCTCCAAGAATATACACATATCATGTGAACGAAGCAAATCTGAAAACATACCGATACTTGTTGAAGAAAGATGGGATGCCTTCCGGGGCATCCCCAAGCTTAGACGCTTGAGTCTCCTTGGATATTTACTTGGGGTGCCTTGGGCATCCCCAATATTGATCTATTGCCTCTCCTCCTTCTCCTCACATCGAGACATCCTCGATATTCGAACACTTCATCCACAGAAAACTCAACAGAAAGATCATGAGATCCGTTAGTACAATAATGCAAATCACTACTTTAAGAAATGTTGAAAACCAATTGATATTTTGTTTTTGCATTGTAGCTACTGTATTATAACTTCTCCAAGGCTTATACCGCCAATAGAATAGATAGTTTCATCAAAACAAGCAAAACAATGCATCAAAAATAGAATCTGTCTTAAATAGGACAGTCTGTAGCAATCTGAACATTCACCATACTTTTGTAACTCTAAAAGTTCTGAAACATTGGGATAAAATAAATATTTTTTGTAGCAAGACTGTGCAAAAGGTTTCCTAAGCTTTTGAAGTTCCAGTAAAAAATGTAAAATCGCGCACTACAAAAAGTTTCTATTTTTGCACCGCACAAACCGACAAGCAATCTAATCATCCTAAAGGAAACTCTTGGCACATTATTTTTGTAATACAATGGAAATGTACAAAGGTATAATTATTTTTGCAAGAAACTTCCATGAAAAATACTGCATTGTTTCCATGAGCATGAACACAAATGTTCAAGGTCGACCCTCACTTCCGCAATGCATCACCTTTCAATCGCTTCTCTTTTTTGAAAAAGTTTTAAGTTCCCCTCTATTTTTTGTTTTTAAACTTTATAAAAACACTCAACAGAAATAAATGATGGTTTTAAAACTTTCGGGTTGTCTCCCTGGCAGTGCTTTCTTTAAAGCCATTAAGCTAGGCATAAAGTGCTCTAGTAATGGATCCACCCGGATCTCAATGTATATCAAAGCCACTTTGAATTAGCAATGATTTGGCATTTAGTAGTGAGCACAAAGTGATGTGTGTCATGTAACAATGAAGTCTAATTATCTTCCTATGCATAGGCA
Source organism: Secale cereale (assembly GCA_902687465.1). NCBI lineage: Eukaryota > Viridiplantae > Streptophyta > Magnoliopsida > Poales > Poaceae > Secale > Secale cereale. The sequence goes on from LR738712.1 coordinate 327,112,811, forward strand.
TGTCATACAAGAACAATTCATACACATCAAGAAAAGGCCAATGCATAGTATAAGCAGTTTCTTGCAACTTTCTCGTGTTGAAAACATAGAGAGGCGGAGATGTAGTTCGTCTCTCATAATAATTGCAAGTAGGAGCAGCAAGCACATGCATATTATACTCATCAAGATCATCATGTGCAATGGTAAAAGGCAACCCATCAATGTAATACTTAATAAGTGCAAACTCCTCCGATATGGTGTAGTTGGGAGAATTCAAAAAGATAATAGGACTATGATGTGTGGGTGCAATAGCAAAAATTTCATTCTTAACATAAGGAACTATAGCAAGTTCATCTCCATAAGCATATTTCATATTGGCATCTTGTCCACAAGCATAGCAAGCATCATCAAAAAGGCATATTTCAAATGAATCAACGGGATCATATCAATCATCATAGCATTCATCCTTCGATAAGCACGAAGGGAAATTAAACACTGTATGAGTTGAGGGGTTACTCTCATCATAAGGTGGGTACAATTAGCTACTCCGTTCCTCCTCCTTTTGTTCTTCACTCTCCTCCTCATCTTTTTCATCCAATGAGCTCACAATGTCATCAATTTCTTCTTCCATAGACTCCTGCAAAATACCAGTATCCTCTTGGACAGCGGAGATTCTATCAATAAATGTATCAGTATCATAATTGTATTTACAATTATCATAGCAATATTTAAGGATAGCAATTTCTTTAGGTCTATAAACATCATCATCAAAAGCTTCATACTTCATAAACAGAGATTCAATTTCATAAGCACCCTTAGAAGCAACAATTTATTCTATTCATTCCACATCATAGTAGTCATATATACCTCTAGCATAAGAAGCCAAGGTTTCATTATCATTAAATTTGCATGAAAAGGGAAGATGTGGAGCATTCATCCTAGAGCAACAAGTATAATCATATCTCAAGCATAGATTATAAGCATACCAATGCAACAAATGAATTTGATCCCATAACAATTGCCCTTTATGAGTCAAGCGATAATCCCTAAAGTATTCACGTTGATCCAACGTTACTCCCATTATCAAGTTGGACGGGGTTTTCTCAGGATTATCTAAGTAGTGCATAATATTTTTCACATAACCAGCATCGAGGGTTTTAGTAGGTTCCCCATGTCCATGAGCAGCAAGTTCCACTATTTTTTTGGTGTTTTGTGTTCCATATCCATAACTAAATATAGAGAACAACTTAGAATAGAAAATAAAAACTACTTAGTGATCAAGCAAACAAGCACACACGAAAATATTCACCCCACACTATTGCTCCTCGGCAACTGCGCTAGAAAAAGGTCTTGATAACCCACAAGTGTAGGGGATCATTTGTAGCCTTCTTTGATAAATAAGAGTGTAGAACCCAACGAGGAGCTAAAGGTGGAACAAATAATCCCTCAAGTTCCACCGACCACCTATAATACTATATGCACACTCAACGTTTGCTTTACCTACAACAAGTATGAAACTAGAAGTACTTTGGGATACTTTTGCAACAAAATAAAGAGCACGTAAATAAAAAGTAGGGGACGTTAAGATAAAATTATAAATAAATTAGTATAGCAAGTGTTGATTAGTTTGGTAGGATTTGCGGAGTTATCCCTAAGAAGTTGACTACGTTACTAGACCGATAGCAAGTTTTTATGTTGGAGAGGCCACTTCTAGCGTATCATCCCTTACTTGGAATTCTATGCACTTATGATTAGGGTTTGTGGCAGTGGCTATGTCAAGTGAACTCGATGGCACCGGATGAATCAAATTGTTGGGGCCGAGTTTGAATTTAGGTTTAGGACATATGTGTAAATGAGAAAGTGGTTGAGGGCTTTGGAGCATATCACTAAGCACTTTGAGCAAGTACACCATTAAGCAACACCTCATCCCATTTTAATAGTATTGGCTTTCCTATGGACACAATGTGATCTTGGATCACTAAAATAGAAATGAAGAGTCTTGAGCATTTGCCAATCTTTGTCCTTAGCTTCTTGAAGCAGTTCTGTCGGTGTCAAAACCAGCAGATCTCGGGTAGGGGGGCCAAGCTGCGTATCTGACGATCGGTGGTAGCAGGGGGAGACAAGGACACGATGTTTACCCAGGTTCAGGACCTCTCCATGGAGGTAATAGTAATACCCTACTTCCTGCTATATTGATCTTCATGTATACGGAGATTACAAGAGTTGATCTACCTCGAGATCGTAATGGCTAAACCCTATATGTGTAGCCTATGATTGTTCTGTTAGCCTCTACGAACTAAACCCTCCGGCTTATATACACGTCATAGGGGGCCTAGGGTTGTAAATAGATGACTTGAGGAGGAAGGAATCATTACATCCGAACATCTATCTTGCCTTTTCTAGATACATAGGAGTCCTACCCGGACACGGGGGATGACCTCTTGCTTCTATCTTCACAGCCCATCAGTCTGGCCCACCTTCAGTAGTCCGGACAACCGAGGACCCCCAAATCCAGGACTCCCTCAGTAGCCCCCGAACTTTCCTTCAATGAAGAGGTTGTATCCCGCTTCATGTCTTCGTCCTCGCAAGGCAGGTTCGTCGTTATACTTTGGAACAATGACAGTTTGGTGCTGACTTCTATACCCCGCCTTGTTGATTCCTTCCCGTCGTCGCCTCGACTTCCACGTGTCAGACGTATGCGAATAGTCCATGTACTGTTTACAGATAAACCCCTAACCATGCAAGGATGGCGTCTATTTAAAGAGATTGGATCTCAGATGCCATTCCACACCATGGAGAAACCCTTAGAGCCAGCCACAAAAAATCCTCCAAACATGGCAAGCACCCCCGGCTCCTCCTCACGCCCCATGGCCCTCAAGCAGGCGATTGGGGAAGCTGGTCGGTATCCCTTGCCTAGCTGAATAGACTTCCGACGAAGGGATGTCTCCCTCCTGCGGATATCTAGTCTCTGTCTGGGCTGGATTAGCTCCGATCGACGACGAAGCCTTGGCGGAAAAATTCCCCAACCCCACTAAAGAGGTGCGGGTGTGCTTCGTTTCCTTCCTCATGAGAGGTGTAGGATTTCCAATCCATGCTTTCCTCAGAGGTTCCATGGAGTTTTATGGGCTCCAACTGCACAATCTCATGCCAGGCTCTATCCTGCGTATTGTGGGGTTTTTTGCTCTTTGCGAGCTATTTTTAGGCTGTGAGGCTCATTTCAAGCTATGGAGGAAATTATTTTGCCTCGTCCCTCGCTCCCAAAATGGATACATATTCGAGGTGGGCGGCACCGAAGTATGGCGCATAGCAGGAACAGGTTACCTGTCCAACACTCCTGAGAAGGGACCTGAAGAGTGGCCCTCAGAGTGGTTTTATATTGAAGATGTTGCCCATCGGGACCCAGTTCGGCATGTCCTTCCCGAATTCTCCAGCACCCCTTTGAAGAACCGCTTCACCTGGCGCCCCCGAAGCCCCAAGGAAGAAAACAACGAGGAGATTAAGAGGCTAGTCAGCAAGATCAGAGTGCTTGCCGACTCCACACTTTTGATAATTAAAGTAATGGACATCGCGATAAAGCTGTGCGTTCAGCCACTTCAGTCCAGAGGGTTTTCCATGTGGCATTACAATGGGAAGTATGATGCATGTTGTTGCCTACACAAGGGTCCAGATACCCCAGCCGCCTTGGCCGCCATCTTAGATGATCTTTATAAGGGGGTGAAAGAAGACTTTGTCCGTTTGAAATGTCGGGAAGGTTTTTTCCTTGTATAACCCCATCGACCGGGTAAGTTTTTTTGATTGCTAGCTTTATCCAACCTCTTTACTGAGATATGCTAATCGAACTATATTCGGTTGTTTACAACATGTATGGAGGAATGTGATCGAGGAGGTTTATTGCCCTACCCCACAGCCAGAGGACCATGCTCGTGACAAAGATCCCGGATTTGAAGAGGACCGGATATATTAACTCACTGGCGGAGTTTTCTACCAGGCAAGCCACGATGGTACTGAAGTGGCCATTGTAGATGATTATCCTGTCCTTCTTCCCTCCTCCAATGTAAGTACCTAGAAGACATCCTCTCAAAGAGAGACTTCCCTTCGCACCACACCCACCGCACCGTCTCGTGCTCAAAAGGGGCGGCGCTCGGCACGCTGTACTGTATCAAGGGCATGTTCTAAGAGGACGACGCCTATGCAGGGTGAGTCTTCAAAGAGAAAGGAAGCTGGGGGCACCGTCGAGCCCCCTCCTTCATCGAAGAGGTATAGTTTTCAATATGTGTCCGGTAGTAAGGCCGGATTGTCACATTTTTTCTTCCGTCTTATTCTAGAAGGAGCATACGCCGAACTGTGTCTGAGGACCCTGCTGGCCGAACACCAACCAATCTGGCCCTGGGCCCATCAACAAGGATAAGAGCCAATACGGGCGTAGCGCTAGATTTTCCTCCGCAAGAGGATTCGGATAATGTATTAGTCACAAATTCCGAAGTGGAGAGCGCGATGAATCATCGGCGGCGTAGCTATATTTGTTTCCGGGGAGAATAGCAATATTTGTTGAGTCACTTGGGATTATTATCTATTTATCACTATGAGGACTAAGTAAGCTTGCTACACCACACTCTGTACTTGATCTTTCCCTCAACTACGAGGGGAGGCAAGGAAGTGCCATCACACTCTGCACTTGATTCTTCTTCAGTTATAAGTAAACTTGCTACACCACACTCTGCTATTAATCATGATATGTCGCAAGTTATTAATGATGCTACTTCTACTATGAATGACACTTATGATGATGCTAGTACCTTGCTTGATAAGACTGTGCCATTGGGTGAACTACTTGATGAACAACTTGCTAGACTTGATGATATTGAGAATGCTGCAATTATTGGGACTGTTGAAACTGATGAAGTGTTTGAGACTGAAAATTTTGAAACACCTATTAGATCTAGCCATCCTAGATATGAATTGCCAAAAGTACATGAAGGTTATGTTATGGATGAGGATACAAATAGACACTTTCTTGCCTGTAATGATAGAGATGACCTTAACAAAATATTATGCAAGTTGAAAGAAAAATCTTTGAATGCTAGAATGAAATGTGATCCTAAGTTTGCTACCTCACCAATCTTTGTTGATGATAAGGATTATGAGTTTTCTATTGACCGAGAGTTAATTACTTTGGTAGAATCTGAAATGTTCCATGGCTATGAAACTGAAACCGTAGTGGCACATCTTACTAAACTAAATGATATAGCCACCCTATTTGCTCATGATGAGAACATTTACTACTATTATATTCTCAAGTTATTTTCATTCTCATTAAAGGGTGATGCTAAAGCTTGGTACAATACTCTTACTCCTGGTTGTGTGTGTAGTCCCCATGACATGGTTTATTACTTCTCTGATAAATATTTCCTTTCCCATAAGAAACAAGCTGCCTTGCAGGAAATATTTGAACTTTGTGCAAATTGAAGAAGAGAGTCTCCCACAAGCTTGGGGGAGGCTTCTCCAATTGCTAAATGCTTTGCCTGATGATCCACTTAAGAAAAAATGAAATACTTGATATCCTCTATAATGGACTAACCAATGCTTTAGGGATTTCCTAGATAGTTGTGCTGGTCGTGCTTTCAGGGAAAGGATTGTTGAACAAGCTGAGGAATTATTGAATAGTATATTGAAAAATTATGATGATTGGACTCTTCCTGAACCATCACCTAAACCAACTCCGAAGAAGAGAGGAATCCTATATCTTAGTCTCGAAGATATGCAGGAGACAAAGAAAAGTATGAAGGAGAAAGGTATTAAAGCCGAGGATGTCAAGAATTTACCACCTATTGAAGAGATACATGGACTTAACATACCAACATCCAAGATGGTTGAGGTAAATTCTTTGTTAAAGTTTGATAAGGTGATATCCCTTACAATAAAAATTCTAGTCAATGCATTTAAGAGTTCGATTACTATATTAGAAAACAAGATCACTTCAGTGCCAATGTCATGAAACAATTGAAATACAACTTTGATACGATTGCTCGCTTGAATGACTTGTTATTTAGAATCTCTAATGATGTTAGGGTGTGGGATAACATGCTTCTAAGGTCCATACTTAGTTAGAAAAAGTTGCTAAATCTCAAAAATAATTACTTGATGAAATGAATAATAATATGAATGATCATGCTATTAGAGTAGTGACTAGAGGAGGTAGAATGACTCAGGAATTACTTTATCCTAAAGGGACACCCTAAGATAATTAAACAAGATTCACAAAGACTTAACACTAATGCACCTAGTCCTTCTAGAAAGAAAAAGAAGAAGAAAAATGATAGGACTTTGAACACCTCTAGTGAACCTGAAAACCCTCCTCAAATTAATAATGATGTCTCTGTCTCTGATGCTGAAACTCAATCTGGTAATGAACACTCATCTACTGATAAGGAAAAAGATAATGATGATGTTCATAAAGACACTCAGCGAGACAATGATAAACAACCAAATAAGGATGTTGAGATAGAACCTATTGTTGACCTTGATAACCCACAACCTAAAAATAAAAGATATATTCAAAGAGATTTTGTTCCTAGGAAACAAGGAAAGGAAACATAATCATGGGTACAACAACCCATGCCCTTTGCACCTAAACCAACTAAGAAGAAAGATGATGAAGAATTTGAACGCTTTGCTGAAATGCTTAGGCCAGTCTTTTTTCGTACTCGCTTGACGGATATCCTAAAGATGGCTCCTTATGCAGAGTATATGAAAGAGATCATCACTAATAAAAGAAAAATATCGAAAGCTGAAATCTCCACCATGCTTGCTAATTACTCTTTTAAGGATGGGGTACCTAAAAAACTTGGAGATCCGGGTATACCAACTATACCTTGCTCCATAAAAAGAAATTATGTGAAAACTGGTTTATGTGACTTGGGAGCTGGTGTTAGTGTTATGCATTATCTTAATATAAAATACTTTATTTGAAAAAGCTCACACCTATTGAGATATCTTTGCAGATGTTGACAAATCAACTGCTATACCTATCGGTATTTGTGAGGATGTGCCCGTTGTTGTTGCCAATGTTACTATTTTAACTGACTTTGATATACTTGAGATTCCTGAGGATGACAATATGTCTATTATTCTTGGTAGACCCTTTTTAAATATCGTAGGGACTGTTATTGATTGTAGTAAAAGCAAGGTCTTGTTTCATATCAATGGTAATGAGCACTTGGTGTACTTTTCGAAGAAACAATTCCTAGTGAATGGTATCAATATTATTGAAAGTTCTCCAACACTCGCTATTGACAGTGTCCACATCCCTCTACCTACTGCCAAAAAAATATATGAAATACTTATTGATGGGGATGTGCATATCCCCGTTGAGGTAACTTAGTGTTTTGCGAAAATTCTTCGGTCTCATGCTAATTGGAAGTGGTTGTTAATAAGACTTTATCAACCATGTTAATTAATCACTTTTTAGAGGTATGGAGTTGAGGAATCTAGCGGGCACAAATTTATGTCCCTACCATTTATTTTTTGTTTTTATTAGTTTAATAAAAATAAAATGCCATAGTTTGCCTGTTTACTATTTTTTGTGCAATAAAAATGGCCCAAAAATAAAAGTGTTCAGAATGCCTTGAAAATTTAATACGATTTTTCTTGATTATTTTAGAATTTTTATTGCAAATAACATCAGAGGGGGTGCACCAGGTGGGCACAACCCACCTAGGCGCGCCAGCAGCCCCAGGCGCGTCCTGATGGGTTGTCGTCCCCACGTGGGCCCCCTCACTTATCTCTTTACTCCACTTCGCCCCTACCTTCAGAAAAAAATCACCATTGCATTCTCTTTCATGCTATTGCTCTCAAACCCGCAGATTTCGATCTCTTTGCTCGAAGCTCCGTTTCTGAAATTGTTTTGGGGGATTGCTACTTGGTATGTGACTCCCCCATTGATCCAATTAGCTTTTTCAATAGTTGTTTATATTTTGAATAGTTAGCTACTCTTGTTGCTGCTGTAGATGAGCTTGCATGTTACAATCTTAGAGTTCTAAGTAGTTTGAATGCTCAAAATGGCCTCTATGCATCCCTATGTGTAGTTGCTATCAATCTTGTGAATGCTGACAAATTTTTGTGGACCAAAAATTTCAGAAATTGTACGCGAATACAGTGTACTTGTTTGGGAGGAGTTCTTCGAGGAGAAGGTCCTCGGAAGCATCATCCACTAGTGGCTCGATACATCGGTCTTACGTTGAACCAAGCCCAAGCTCAATCCAAGAGGACATTACTAAATCTTGCTTATGGCCATGCAATGAGTTCATGGTGGATGCATGTATTCAGGAAGAATTTGAGAAATATGTTCACAATGCCGAGCTCGGTCCCTACATTGCAGAAACATTTACCAAGGAGTTTAAATTTCATTCTCGTAAATCTAGAGTCTCATTTAAATTATATGACAACTCATTCACCTTGCCTTTAGAGACATTTTCTAATATCTGCAAGATTCCATTTTGGGGTTTGCTGGATGAACCACCTAGCCCTGAGTACGAGCCATTTCTGACTAGTCTTTGTTATGGAGAGGATAGCGGAGTGACACGAGGCAGAATAAAAAGCATCCACTTTCCATCGATTAACTATTTTGCACTGTTTAATGGCAAATGTGTTGTTGGCAAACATGACTCTTGCACACTTTGTGGTCCTGACTTCAGCCTCATACATACTACCCTCACCGGTACTCAATGTTAAAACCTTGGAGGGATTATTGCACGTAGATTGCAGCACAACTCTGGTAGTGGTCATTTTTATGGTGGGATTCATGCCTCACGTTTAGCAAGGGATCTGCGTGTATCCACTTGGCCTAATGATCATATATTACCCACTCAGTATTTAGACTTTGAGCCCATGAAGAACCATAAGTTTCTTCAGGGTAAAATTGATAAATATACTTATAACCTTAGGTTTAATAAAAATGATATTGTGGAGACCTTTCTGCCTGCACCTGCTCTCTTTGATTTCCACAACAAGGGAAGATACTATGTTTCTGAGAGCAAGGCTCTTGCACATAACGTGGAGGTCGTGGCTACTCGGTGGGCTAAGATGGTTGCACCAAGACCCTCTGTGAGGTACCACTCTGACTACTATGCAGGCCGTTGATGGTGATTACCGCGCTAGGCCAAAAGCCTAAGCTTGGGGAAGTATGTGTTTCCATCGACATTAAATTCATGTTCACACTTTTTCATTGTATTATCTATCCTAAACTTATTTTCTCGCTTTCTTCTTGTGTGTTTGGAAAACTTTGAGAAAATCCAAAAATATTTCCTGTTTCTTTCCGGTTTTTCTTTCTAGTTCGGTTAGTTGTAGTAATTAAAAGAAAACCCAAAAAGATTTCTTGACTATTCTTTTGTCTGTTGCGAGTTCTCCCGTGAAAATAGTTTTTCTCGGTTTTTCTTTTATTTTTTTATTTTGCCTTCTTTGAGAATAACCCAAAACTCAAAAAAAACGTGTGTTTCTCTTAATTTCTTTTCTAGTTTTTGAGTTGTACCAAGGAGAAGACCGCGATGAAAATGTTGAGTGTCTCTCATTTGCATTACTTTTAATCTAATAAAAAACTCATACTATCTTGTCTTCTCCTTTTTGAATAAAATGTTTGCAGATTCCAGCTTAGTCCACGACACTCTTGCACTATTATTATTATTCTTATCATTCGGTCATGCAAGTGAAAGGCAATAATGACAATATTTGGTGAACTGGCCGTGGCAGAGAACAGGTATGAACTCAAGTTGTTTTTGTTTTTGTAAATATGTTTAACCTAGTATCCATGATTCAGCCTGTTATGATCAAACATGTTTGCAATGACATTTAGATATTATAGTTTCTCATGACATGCTTATGTAGCTAGGAGTGGATAATGAATTATCTTGGAGGTCAACATTATGCTGAAATGATTGTGATGTAGTATGATGATATGGTATCCTCCTCCGAATGTTTCAAGTGGCTTGACTTGGCGCATGTTCAGGCATGTAGTTGAATCAAAACCAACATAGCCTCTATGATATTTATGTTCATGGTGTCCATATCCTACTCATGCTGATATCCAATGTCTATTATGTATAATGTATGTTCATCACCATTATTGGTCTCTAGCTGGCCGCTTCCCAACCTACTTGCTACCCTTCACCTGTACTAAGCGGAAATACTACTTGTGCATCAAATTCAAAAGTCATAGTTATTCCAGATGAGTCCACCATACCTACCTATATGCGGTATTACCCTGCCGTCCTAAGTAAATTTGCATGTGCCACCTCTAAAACTTCAAACAAACATCCTTTTTTGTGCCTCGAACATTCATAGAGTGACAGGAGGTAGTCGGTATCTTCCATTCTAAGTGGGTTATTCTCATGACGAGTGTTTATTCACTTGTCCTTGCACGAGAGGGCGGTAATAGGGATTCCCAATCCAAAATTCAAAAGAAAAAGACTTATAAATAATCAAACAAAAACTCCTACAGAGTAATAACCTTTACTTTATCACTTGGGAACCACTGCTAATGTGTTTAGCATGGGAAGATATTGATAACTGATGGTCGCGAAGTAAATATGAAGGGTGCATCTCTCAAAATTACATTTATCTCTGTTTTAAAACATTGATCTCTGGCACCTCTGCAAATCACCGTTCCCTCTGCGAAGGGACTCTCTATTTACTTTCATGTTGAGTCATCACCTTCTCAAATAAGCACTAGATCTGAGAGCACTATTATCATCCTCATGCATTGTGTGTAGTGAATGTTGGGTGTTAGCATGACTGGATCTTCTCAACCATGAATTACAATGTTTAGTCGCTTCTTAAACTTTGGAGGTGCTCTGCATTTATGTTTTAATGTCTCGGAAAGGGCTAGCGAGATACCACTATTGTCATATTATATCATGGTTGTTTTGACAATGTGTTGACATTTGAGATATCTTAGTATTGCTCTCTAGTTGTTTATGCTATTGATATGAGTTAATATAATTTCTAAGAGTTATTAACGACATGGTTAGTCATGATCTTTGCTGAAAACCCAGGTGCTACTTAAGCTTATTTATGAAAACAAGAGCAAAAGAGTTCATAAAAGTTTTTCTTTTTCACTTTCAGTTTATCAACTGAATTGCTTGAGGACAAGCAAAGGTTTAAGCTTGGGGGAGTTTATACGTCTCCACCGTATCTACTTTTCCTAATGCTTTTCCTCTTGTTTTGGACTCTAATTTGCATGATTTGAATGAAACTAACCCGGACTGATGCTGTCTTCAGCAGAACTACCATGGTGTTCTTTTTCTGTAGAAATAAGAGTTCTCGGATTATAATGAAACTTTGCGAGGATTTTTTATTCAATAAAAGAAAATTCGTGGAGCCAAGAACTACCGGAGGGGGGCATCTGGGTGGGCACAACCCACTAGGGTGCACCCCCCTCCTGGTGCACCAAGGTGGGTTGTCCCCACCTGGTGGCGCCACAAACTCCAACCCTAACAATATAAAATCATATTTTCAGAGAAAAAATAGAGGAGGAAGAATTATCTCGTTTTGCAATACGGAGACACCGCCACCTCATGTTCTTCATCGGGAGGCCAGATCTGGACTCCGTTTGGGGCTTTGGAGAGGGGAATCTTAGGTCTTTGTCACCACCAACCCTCCTCCATCACCAATTCCATGATGCTCTCCACCGGGTGTGAGTAATTCCTTCGTAGGCTCGCTGGTCGGTGAGGAGTTGGATGAGATTCATCATGTAATCAAGTTAGTTTTTTTAGGGCTTGATCCCTAGTATCCACTACTTTCTAAGATTGATGTTATTATGACTTTGTTATCCTTAATGCTTGACACTTTGGTCCCGGGTGCCATGATTTAAGATCTGAACCATTTATGTTATCACTATTATATTTATGTTCTAGATCCAATCTTGCAAGTCATAGTCACCTACTCCGTGTTATGATCCGTAAACCCTGTAGTGACAATATGCGGGATACTTTTCAGTGACGACTGTAGTTTGAGGAGTTCATGTACTCGCTCTGTGCTAATGCTTTGTTCCGATACTCTATTAAATGTAGGCCTCAATATCCCTTAGTTTCCTTATGGACCCCGCTGCCACGGGAGGGTATGACAAAAGATGTCATACAAGTTCTTTCCATAAGCATGTATGACTATTTACGGAATACATGCCTACATTAAATTTTTTAACTGGAGCAAGTGCCGTATCACCCTAGGTTCTGACTGTTACATGATGAATATCATCCAACAAATTGCCGATTCAATGCCTACGAATTTCCTACATATTGATCTTGCCAAGTTACTACTGCCGCTGTTACTATTGCGACTGCTACAAATCACTACTACCATTGTTACCATTACTATTGCCGCTACCGCTATTATCAAAACTATCATACTACTGTGCTACTGATCACTTTGCTATAGATAATAAATCTCCAGGTGTGGCCGAATTGACAACTCAGTTGCTAATACTTGCGAATATTCTTTGGCTCCACTTGTGCCGAATCTATAAATTTGGACTGAATACTCTACCCTCGAAAATTGTTGCGACCCCCTATACTTTTGGGTTATCAGGTCATTGTATCCATCATCCTTTTCCTCACTAGGACAATGCTCTAATAATGACTATGATCACACTTTTATGTACTTACAACTAGGTATTACAACTCCATAAACTGATACAAGATGGCTCTATATGAATGCCTCTGGCCATGTACCAGGATTTGCAGTTATCTAGCATAACATGTACTACAATGAAGAATGCTAGTTCTTCCACAAATATCATGTCAGCCCTATATGATCATGCAAATCAGTATGATGATGAACACACATTTCATAATATGGAATGGTGGAAGTTGCATGGAAATATATCTCAGAACGACTATGCAAATGCCATGATAGGTATATATTGTGGCTGTTTTCAGGAAGGTATAAGGAGGCTTATGTGTGATAGAGTGTATCATATCATGGGGTTGGGATGTACCGGCGAAGTTTGCACCAACTCTCGAGGTGAGAAAGGGAAATGCATGGTACCGAAGAGGCTAGCAATATGCGAAAGGATGAGAGTGTGTATAATCCATGGACTGACATTAGTCATAAGGAACTCATATACTTATTGTGAAAGTTTTCCTATCCATCAAATCATAGTACTACTAGCATGCCCCTAGGGAGGAGGTTGGTAGGAGTTAAGCATCGCGCGCCTCCGATTCAAACATCACAAAGGATTTCAATCAGAGCTAAGAATGCTCGGACATCCTCCTCATGCCATGTCGAACACTTAATTGAGTACTTAATAACAAGCTTTAATACTGACATTTCTACCAGCCAATGATCATGAACTAATAGCCTTTATAATGACATTAATATAATTAAACCATACACTTCATATTCAGTGGTCTACTTGAAAGTTTTTACTATATCCCCCTCGAATATTTATCATTTTCGGACTAGTCATATAACACATGCATATTACCTCTTACTATTTAAAAGACTCTCAAAAGGATTGAAGTGAAGCACGAGAGTGCAATCATTTCTATAAAATATAACCACTGACGTGCTCTAACAAATATAAGTGATGCATAAGAGCAGCTGCCTAGCTCAAAAGATATAAGTGAAGCATGTAGAGTATTCTAGCAAATCATGATAAACGTGTGTCTCTCAAAAGGTCTGTCCAGTAAACAATGATTGTGGGAAACTAAAAACCAAACAAAGCAAAACTATGGTACAAGACGCTCCAAGCAAAACTCGTATCATGCGATGAATAAAAATATTGCTCCAAATAACATGTCGATGAATTATAGACGAAAGATGGGATGCCATATGGCGCATCCCCAAGCTTAGATGCTTGGGTATTCCTTGAATATTACTTTGGTCTGCCTTGGGAATTCCCAAGATTAGGGTCTTGCCGCTCCTTATTCCTTCATCCATCGTAATCTCACCCAAAACTTCAAAACTTCAGCACACGAAACTCAACAGAAACCTTGTGAGATCTGTTAGTATAATAGATAAATCATAAACTTTAAATACCATTGTAAACTCATTCATAATTAATATTGCATAATACCTACTATATTCTAACTTCTCCATGACTTATACCCCCCCCCCCCCGATATAATCCATAGCATCACTAAAAAAGCACACTACAAAAATACAGAATCTATCTAAAGCAGAACAACATGTAATTTTCTAAAGAAAAACTATACTTCTGCAACTCTAAAAATTCATAACATTAGGACACCATAAGGATTTTGTATATCAATGAAGTGTATAAATTTCAGCTAATTATCACGTTCCATTAAATTATAGGAATTTCCGCACTCGAAGCAAAACTTTCTGTTTTTGCACATAATCAAGTCAACTATTATCCAAATCACCCCAAAGGCTTTACCTCGCACAAACACTAATTAAAAGATAAAACACAATTTTTATAGTAGATATAATCATGTCATCACACAATACATAAATAAAAAACAAAGAATGAAGATAACTATTGGGTTGCCTCCCACCAAAAGGTTTATAGCCAGAAGATAGGCTTGAGATTTTAATGATGCTCACATGAAAAATAATAATTGAAACACAAAGGGAGCATCATAAAATATGTAAGTAGCACACAAGTCTTACCCACTTCCTATGTCGCATTTTATTAACTAACAAATTATTGTGACAAGCAATAGGTAGCATATGGAATAAGATAAATGAAACATTGATAATTTCAACACAAAGAGAGGTAATTTAATGACATGAAACTTTCTATAACCGTATTTGCCTCCCTCATAACAATTACATGTAGGACCATAATAAATTTTAACAAATAGCTATCATATAAAATATTTTCTTCATGATCCACATGCATGAAAGTTTTATAATCTTCTGAGATAGTGGGATTAATATTAACTAAAGTCATGACCTCTCCAAACCCACTTTTATCAACAACAAAAAAAGATTGAACAATCTCCCAATATGTGGGATTCTTTTTACCTAAAGTTGACACTCTTCCAAACCCACTTTCAATACTATTACAAACATATTCATCATGAGGCTTAAATAAGTTTTCAAAATCATAAGAAGTATTATCACCCCAATCATATCATTGCAATAAGAAGTGGGCATGAAAGAATTATTATCCCCAAGCTTGTAGCTTTGCATATCATTAGCACAATTGACATTAATAGTATTTATAACATCACTACAATCATGCTTTTCATTCAACGAGCTATTATGAATCACTTTATAAATTTCTTCTTTTACCATTTCATCACAGTATCTAGATTCCCAATTTTCAAGCAAAACTTCATAAAGATAATACACTGGTACGATGAGGTGCTATACAAACGGTTTTAACCCCTTTCTGTGATGATGTTTTGAACCGTGGCCAAGTGAGTGACTGCGACAGGGGGGGGGGTCCTTCCAACACGACCCGGAAACCATTGGGGATAGGAAGCCTTGATGCATATAGTTGTCCCTATAAAATTGTTTCTGATATCTCGAATATCCCAAACGCTTCATCCTTGCTACTTGTTTGTGCTCGCATTGCCATCGCAGTCGGTATTATGTAGTGATACGTTTATGACGCGCGACCCATCACAAATGGTTCATGATTATAAAACGTGTATGATAAGCAAACAATCACACAAATTCACTTTTCCCGAACCGTATGCGACAAATAATTAAGAAGATTAGATAATCGTTGTATGAGTGTCGGATAGGATTACGAAACATCAGACCATTGTAACATCATCGTACCTGATAACTATTGCACACGCTATTCTATGGTGCAACGTTTATGATGTGTACCACATCAGATATAGTTCATGGCTTCGAATCGTGTACGATAAGGCGACTATCACAAACATTTAGTTTGCCCGCAACGTTATTGATATTGTCTAACATCACACACAGTTTGCAAACGGCAACTGTGTGCATGCTCACACACGTTTCCTCTCTATGAATCGTGTCGGATTATGGTGTATATCCCAAACGTTTGCCTTTTACCGACTGTGTGCGCCGTAATGAACTGTAGAGCGTAATTTCACCATAATTTAATTGCTGCTATTTCAAATTGTACCGGATATGAATTTGAGAGTATGCTATAGATTTATTCATATCCATCAGTTTCAAACAACCAATGCATTATTCGATTCACATGTACATATGTCCAAGAATTACATAAGCACGAAATAAATAATGATGAATAAAGTTGTATACTTGTATTATTAAATACAGTAAAGAAAGAGGTGAAATACATTATGGTTGCTGAACAAGGTGAAGCGGAATTCCCATGTTGTGCCCTCCTCCATGCAAAAGGCACGCACGAGTCTAGTCCAACCCCTTGTGATGGCTGACCGCTCATCCTTCACCGTCTTTATGAAAACATCTAGATAATCATCGTGTTCTGGTAGAAATACTTCAACCTTCACATGCCCACCAATCATGTAGTTTGAGAGGTAATTGTCGGGGGAAACTGTCCTCCCACGAGCACCTATGGGACCGGAGCCCCTTCTACGTTGCGGTAAGGGAGCGGAGGGAGCACGGAGAGCAGATCGAGGGGCACACGCGGGCAGTTTACCCAGGTTCGGGCCGCGCGGACGCGTAAAACCCTACTCCTGCTTAGGTTGTATTGAGTTCTTGGGCTCGGGACCTTGAAGATCTACCGTACTAGCTACACCGAGCGAGAGAATTGTCTAGGTTTCGAACCAAACCCCCTCTACGTTGTGCATGGGCCTCCTTTTATAGCTCAAAGGGGTCACCGACAGGTGTCAACGTAGAGGAGGGTAAAAGAGTAATTTTGGTGGTAGTTGTAACAGTGCGTGAACAGTGGATGAACAGTGGTCTTCACCTAACTTTGACAGTGGGGGACAAGGGCATTAAACGCCCGTCGCCGTCGACCCCAAAAGTGTCCGTCCATGCCTCTCCGTTCGCCACGGCGGTAGCCTCGTCACCGTGGCTTGCCACCGTGTGCCCCAGGCTGCACAGCCATCTGCCACGTGCCCCTGGAAGGGCCCCAGGGCGACGCGTGGGCCGATGAGCTAGAGCGCGGGCACACAGCATAGGTTTCCCCGGCAAGGTAGTGATCTCGCCGGGCCCGGAAGCTTGTCGCTCTCCGGGTCCTGCCGAGGCGCAAGATGCGCCGAGGCATCTCTTGAGGTATGTGTTCCTTGGCCTTCCTGGCAAGCTCCTCTTGCCAGGGTCTTGTGCTAAAGTGATAACCTTGAGCCTGGTACGGCCTTCCCGGCAAGCTCCTCTTGCCGGGGCCTTGAGCTTCTGTCTTGTATACTTTGTTCTTGAATGGCTTCATAGGGACCAGAAAGGTTCCCGGCGAGCACGTGGTAAGCCCTGCCACGGGAAGCTGCTACTGCCCGTGCACAAGTTGGGGTACTAAGGTACCCCTATCTTAGTACACCGACAGGAGCCCCCAGGCCTGGGCCACACACGGTGCCGAGCGCTGTTGGGCCAGGCCCAAGACAGTGCACGGGCACGCGCGGCCCACGGCAAGCCGTATCCCCATCCGCATCCGCCGCATCCCTCCCTAACAGCACGCGTCGATTGCGGCGTCGTGGGAGAGATCGTGGCCTGTTCTTTAATGGGAAATGCGGAACGTCCCCCACTTCCCCCTTAAAAGCAGAGGAAGCAGGGGCAGTTCCCTCCATCGTCTTCATTGCGCCCGAGGAGTTTGCCGGGGAGCCTTCCGTGAAGTTTGCCGGGACGAGCGAGGTTGCCGGGGGGAGCGAGGCCGCCGGGCATGGCACTGAGTCCAGCGGGCCTGCCGAGGAGGAGGAGGACGCCGGGGCTGGAGATTCTGATGAAGACTCTGGTGGGTCTCTGAATCTGGACGACGATGCCTCCTCATCCTCGGAGAACTCTCCGCCTCCGCCAAGCCCTCCACAGCAACAGAAGAAACGCCTCCGCAAGGCAACTGAGGCGGCGAGGCCGCAGGCGCCTCGACAGCAGCCGGCGCGCCGTGCGATGCGCGCCACCAAGACGAGCGAAGTCGTCAAGGAGGCGCCCCGTGCTCGTGCGCCAAGCGGAGGAGGGTCTTCCCGGAGCGGAACGGGTGCTCCTTCTGCCCCTCGGTCCTCGGCGACGACGGGGGCCGGGTCCTCGCAGCCCACAGCCCCGGAGCCCGCCAAGCGCCCGAGGGAGCCTTCTCCTCCAGCTCCTCGCGCGGGAGCACACCAGGCGGAGTTTGACTTCCCCGCACTCAGCTCCGACGAAGAGGAAGAGGAGTAAGTACTTGCAATTCTTTTAGTTCCTATGATTTTGTCTTGATTTTCCTTGCTTGGTTCTGATCTTGCTTTTGTTTTGCTTCACAGGACCTTGAACCAGAGGATGGCGAAGAGGGCCAAGATCCCTGTGGTCACCATTGAGGACGACGAGCCCGTCGCGGCGACAAGCGACGCGCCGGCGACGAGCTTGCCGGATCAGCCTGCTGCTCCGAGGAGCAGCCCCCAGCGCAGCCCCCAGCGTAAGTCTGGTATTCGTTCTTCTGCTTAACGGGTGCGCTCGAGGTTGTTGCTTGTACTGACATTTTTTTGTTTTGTGCAGGGGTGGAGCCGCAGCCGCAGGAGCACCAGGAGGTTGCCCCCGATGAGCCACCTGCTCCGCCCTCCCCGCCAAGGAGGAGCTCCCCGGCGAGGGATAACGCTCCGCCAAGGACGGGCACTCCGCCAAGGGCGAGTACCCCGCCAAGGGTGAGCAGCCTGACAAGGGTGAGCACCCCGCCGAGGGAGGGCGCGGGCGGCCCTCCGCCAGCAGGAGCTACTACTCCGCCGCCAAGGGAAAACTCCCCGGCGAGGGACCCTGTCGTCGAGGAAGTCCGCGAAGGTAAACCTTGTAGCTTTTTCTTCTTGAATTTTCCTTTTTGGATATTTGCTTGACGATCTCTCTTTTCTTTTTTCTTCTACTAGATCCTCCCGCCCCGGAGCCGATGGAGACGGAGACCACCACCGAGGAGGAGGTGCGCGGCGACGGCTGCAACGCCACTGCCACCGAGAGAATGGCTGGAGCCGACGAGCCTGCCGCTGAAGAGACCGCCCCGACCGCAGACGCCGCGGCTGGGGAAGGGACCGGCGACCGCACTGCTGGCCCGGAGGCCGCAGGAGCGCCGGACGCTGCACCGGCCGCCGACCCTTCCGCCTCCGCGGCTCGGCAGGGCGTCTACCTGGAGGCCGCCAACGGGATTTTCATACAAGTCCCGTGGGCGTCCTCGTCTCGAGCACCCGCGGAGGGAGAGACCTTTGACGGAGAGGTCCTCGCCTCCGCAGGATTGAAGGTCGTTGAAGCGCCCGGCAGCAGCGACGAGCCCGAAGAGGAGAAACTCCTTCGCCGGCTCCTGGCTTTATATCGGGTCAGGCAAGCGAAGTTGGAGTCTCGGGAGGCTCTGGCCGCCAAGGCTGGAGCTGATCTGGATAAGCGCGCCGCGGAGCTCCGCGCCGCCAACCAGGCGGCCCTCCGCAACTTGGCGGAGGAGCGCGAAGAGCTTGCCGGGGAGCAGCAAGCATTCCTCCTTGAAAAAGCTGAGGCCGAGGAGCAGCAACGATTGGCCGCCGAGGAGCTGTCTCGGCGGGAAGGGGCACTCAACCAGCGGAAGGTCGACCTCGACGCCCACGAGGACGACCTCACCGCCCGGGAGCAAGCCATCGGCGGGGCTCTGAAGGAGGCGAGGGACGCGGCCGCTGCCTCGGAGACTGCTAAAAAGGATTTGGTGGCCAGGGTGGCGCAGCTGGAGTTGTTCCTGAAGGCGAGCGAAGACAGGGTCACTGCGCTCAACGTGGAGCGGGAGAAAGATGCCCACACCAACTCTGAGCTGCAGGTACACCTCTCCGATAAGGGCCAGGAACTCACTGCCGCCAAGGACTCTATTGCTGACTTAGAGCTGAAGGTCTCCACCCTGGCTGAATCGCTCGACGCCGCCCGGGACCGCGAGACGAAGCTGAGGGACGAACTCCGCAAGGAAAGGGCCTTGGTGGAGAGCACCGCCGTCTCGGCTAACAACTTCAACCAGGCAGTGGAGCAGTGGACTGATGAGCTGGTCACCTCCGCTGCCAGTATTGACATGGAGATGATGGCGCTGAGGGCGGAGCATCTCGTGTACTCCCCGGACGAGAGTCTCCCCCACAGCGCCAAGTTGAGTCTGTTCTTCAGGGGAATTGCGCTGGCGCTTGCGCGGCTGCGGGAGAAGATCCCCGTGCAGCTGGCCGACGAGGCGCGTCGGCTCTGCATGGGCACCATGGAGCGGGTCTTGTCGAAGATCGTCTACCGCAACCCCGACATCAACCTCGTCAACGTCCTCCGCACCTTGCCGCCCGAAGCTGATCAGGAGGCGTTGAAGGCACAGGTTGCCCACATCGTCGCCAAGGTGGGCAAGATCACGAGGCGTGAAGGCGACCGCGTAGATTAGATTCCTTTCTCTCTGCTTCCTTTGCCGCTGCCAATTAATTCATAGGCGGTAGTTGATTAGAACAGCGGCAAGTTATCTTTGTAATATACAATCTTATTTTGAGCTATCAATGCAGTGTTATCTCCCTTGCTTTGGTCCCTTCACTTTGTATGCATTCCACCCTACGCTTTTAAGGAACTTGCCGGCAAAGGATCCTTGCCGCGAGCGCTGAGTGCTGGACTCTTAGCAGCCTGCTGGCAATACCTTCGCCGGCAAGAAACCTTGCCGCAGCTAGTCGCAGCACACTTAGGTTGCTGAGCGAACTCGAAAACGAAGTAAGGGCGCGACACTTGTCGTAGCTCACTAAAGTCGTTGAGCGTGCTCGAAACAAAGTAAGGGTGCGGCTAGCCATGGGTAGGTTCCTCCGCGCACAGGTTTTCCATACAAAGTGTGGTTGTTCAAGGAAGATAACTAAAATTTAAAAAATTTGAATTACTCAAACTTTGGTAACTTAGCTTTCATAGATTGTTTGTTCCCCGACAAGGCTTCTCTTTCTTGAACAATACTTGGTTCACGCCTCCATCTCCTTCCCCCCCGGCAAACTTGTGCGCGAGGAATACTCCTTCTGCTTAAGAGGGAAAGAAAAAGAGGATAAAAAACAAGTATAGGGCCTCACGGCTTGCAAGTGCTTACCGGGGATGTGCGTTGCACAAGGTGTCAAACGATGCATGCAAATAACAAAGAAAAGCATGGAAATGACAAATAGTGCGAAGCACAAAAGCTTTACTGATGCACGGGATCTGCGCCCGGCTTTGTACAAAGGTTTACATGCAACAGCGGCAAGACTTGTACAAAAGGTGGTTGCCGGAGCGGATCACGGTAACCGCGCCTTATGGGTGAAACTTGCGAAGATGCTCTATGTTCCAGGAGTTTCTCACCGGTAAGCCTTCTTCGGTCTCAAGGCGGACAGCGCCGGGCCTTGTGACTTGTCTCACCCGATAAGGGCCTTCCCACTTCGGCGTCAACTTGTTGGAATTCTTGGCGGACTGAACACGCCGAAGAACAAGGTCGCCTTCCTCGAGACTCCTGGCCCTGACCTTGCGGCTATGGTAGCGACGCAAGGCTTGCTGGTATCGAGCAGCTCATACAGCAGCCTGAGACGTTCCTCCTCGAGGAGCAATGCATCATCTTGTCGCAGTTGCTCTTGCTCGAGCTCATCATAAGCGAGCACTCGAGGAGATCCGTATACGAGTTCCGTGGGGAGAACTGCCTCTGCTCCATAGACAAGAGCAAAGGGTGTCTGTCCGGTGGCTCGATTTGGTGTCGTCCTGATTGACCAAAGAGCCGCCGGCAACTCCTCTATCCAGTTTCTTCCGCACTTGCGCAGCCTGTCGAAGGTCCTTGTCTTGAGTCCGCGCAGCACTTCAGCATTGGCCCTCTCCGCTTGACCATTGCTCCTCGGGTGAGCAACAGAAGCGAAGCAGACCTTGGCGCCAAGGTCTTGGACGTACTGCATGAAGGTGCGACTTGTAAACTGTGTGCCGTTGTCGGTGATGATCCTGTTAGGGATTCCGAAACGGCAAACAATCGATCTGAAGAACCTGACTGCTGACTGTGCTGTCACCTTTCTCACTGGTTCCACTTCTGGCCACTTTGTGAACTTGTCGATTGCTACGTACAAGTACTCAAAGCCCCCGACAGCGCGGGGAAAGGGGCCGAGGATGTCGAGCCCCCAGACCGAGAAGGGCCAGGACAAAGGAATCGTCTGGAGAGCTTGAGCTGGCTGGTGAATTTGCTTGGCATGGAACTGGCACGCTTCACACTTGGTTACTTGTGCAGTTGCATCTTGGAGGGCTTCTGGCCAGAAGAACCCTTGCCGGAACGCCTTCCCGGCAAGTTCCCTTGCGCCAATGTGGTGGCCACATATGCCTCCATGTATCTCTGCCAATAGCTTCTGTCCATCTTCCTTGGAAATGCACTTCAACCTGACACTGTTGAGTCTTCTTCTGTACAGCTCATTGCCAACGAACTGGTACATACTCGACTGCCTGGTTATTTTCTCTATCTCTTCTGGCTCGTCGGGAAGTTCTCCAGTTTGCAGAAAGCGGACGATTTGCTATGCCCAAGCTGGAGCCTGAGGCTCAACAACAAGGACTAAAGGCATGAGGGCTGCTGCGGGAACCTCAGCTTTGACGGCAAGAACCTGCGGTTCTGCCGGAGCTGATGGTCCCCCGGTAAGCCTGCCGGGGCAAGGCTTGTCGGGAACGCCTGCTTCAACTGTACAGACCCTTGGATCTGCAGGAGCAATCTGTTCCTCAGCATCTTGGCTGTTGTTCTTGGGGACCTTGGCGGCGGCTTCGGGAAGATCCGCCGACAAGTAGTCGCCGGAGACCAACTTTCTCTTCTTGTTTTGCCCAACTGATGGTGTAACGGACGGCTGAGTTAACTTGAGCACGAAGGTCCCTGGTTCCACAGGTAACTTCATTGCAGCACACTTTGAGAGGCCATCTGCAATATCATTCTGAGCTCTTGGGACGTGCTCCATTTGCAGACCTTCAAAGTGTTCTTCAAGTTTCCTCACTTCATCAACATAAGCTTCCATCAAAGGGCTCTGGTAACTCTTATTCACTTGTCGGACAACCAACTGTGAATCTCCCCGCACAATCAACCTCTTGATCCCAAGCTCGGCCGCAATTCTAAGGCCAGCAAGCAAACCTTCATACTCTGTAGTATTGTTTGTCGCTTGCTCCTTGGGAAAGTGCATCTGGACAACATACTTGAGGTGCTCTCCGGTGGGCGCTATGAGTACCACGCCGGCACCGGCGCCTTGCAGCGAGAAAGCACCATCAAAGTACAGTATCCATTCGCTGCTCGCTTCTTGGACGGGGACGCTTGTTTCTGGGATTTCTTCATCTGGCGTTGGGGTCCATTCTGCTATGAATTCTACCAAAGCTCTGCTCTGTATGGTTGAAGTACTCTCAAACTTGAGACCAAAGCTTGACAGCTCCAGTGCCCACTCGACGATCCTGCCTGTTGCTTCGAGATTCTGCAATATCCTCTTCAACGGAAAGCGAGTGACCACCGTTATCTCGTGTGCTTGGAAGTAATGGCGCAGCTTCCTTGAGGCCATGAGGAGCCCAAAAAGCAACTTCTGCACCCCAGAGTATCTTGATCTAGCCCCCTGCAAGAGGGAACTTACGAAATACACTGGGCGCTGCACCATCTTCTTTCGCACTTCTCCTTGTTCCTGCGCAGACTTGTCCTTGTCGGGGCCAGAGCTTGTCGGAGAAGCCCCCTGCTTGTTGCTGGATTCGTTTGGCGGGGATGTGGGTTCCTCATCCGCCTCCCTCTCCGCTACTAACGCAGCACTAACCACTTGATTGTTTGCTGCTAGGTATAGCAGCAACTTCTCTTGTGGCCTAGGTGCAACAAGTATTGGAGTGGAGGACAGGTATCCTTTCAAGTCTTGCAGCGCTGCCTCCGCTTCCGGAGTCCATTTCATAGGTCCTGCCTTCTTCAAAATTTTGAAGAAAGGCAGGGCGCGCTCAGCATACTTTGAAATGAACCTGCTGAGGGCAGCCACACAACCAGCAAGTCTCCTTACGTCCTTGACGCGCTTCGGGGCTTCAATCTGCTCGATGGCTTTTATCTTGTCGGGATTGGCTTCAATCCCCCTCTGGGACACAAAGAACCCGAGAAGCTTGCCGGAGGGAACTCCGAAAACGCACATCTCAGGGTTCAGCTTGAGTTGGATCTTGCGCAGATTCTCAAAGGTTTCTTCTAAGTCCTGTATCAGGGTATCTTTGCTCTTGCTCTTGACCACTATGTCATCCATGTAGGCTTCTACATTCCTGTGGATCTGTGGCTCAAAAGCAGTGTGCACCACCCTCGCAAATGTTGAGCCTGCATTCTTCAATCCAAAGGGCATGCGTATGAAGCAATATGTGCCACGTGGAGTAATGAATGTAGTCTTCTCTTCATCTTCCTTGGCCATGAATATCTGGTGGTAACCTGAGTATGCATCAAGGAATGAGAGCAACTCACATCCAGCTGTGGAGTCAACAATTTGGTCGACACGCGGCAAGGGAAAGGGATCCTTGGGACAAGCTTTGTTCACGTCGGTGAAGTCTATACAAAGTCTCCACTTTCCATTAGCCTTTCGCACGACAACTGGATTGGCCAACCACGTGGGATGTATTACGCCTCTAACCAGGCCTGCTGCTTCTAACTTCTTTATCTCTTCGGCGATGAATTCTTGGCTCTCCACGGCTTGCTTCCTGACCTTCTGCTTGACGGGCCGCGCATGAGGACAAACAGCAAGCTTGTGCTCAATTACCTTCCTGGGAACGCCGGGGATGTCAGACGGTTGCCATGCAAACACATCGACATTCGCCCGCAAGAAGGCAACGAGCGCGCTTTCCTATTTGGGGTCGAGTGTAGCACTGATGGTGAAGGTACCACCAGTGCCGTCCTCATTGGCGGACACCTTCTTGGTTGCCGGTGGAGCTGCCATCCCTTTCTTGCACTTGCCGGTGGAGCTCGATGGCGCGTCCTCGACGGCAGCGCAGCACTCCGAAGAGGTGCGTTTGCCGGAGTGGGCCCCAGAGCTCTTGCCGGACTTGGTCTTGTTCTTCCCCCCGGGAGCTTCAGCGGCAAGTGTGTTGCTTTCCGCTGAGGCTGCTGCATCCCGGTATATCTTGTCGGCGCAGATAAGCGTGTCCTTCTTGTCGCCAGGGACAGAGATGACGCTTATCGGCCCCGACATCTTGAGTACGTTGTATGCATAGTGGGAAGCTGCCATGAACTTGGCGAGGGCAGGACGGCCAAGTATCCCATTGTATGGTAATGGGATATCGGCAACATCAAACGTGATCCTCTCTGTCCTGAAGTTGAGCTCCCCGCCAAAGGTCACTGGCAGCGTAATCTTCCCCTTTGGCTTGCTCCTTCCTGGGTTGATCCCTTGGAACGACCCGGTTTCTTCGAGCTCGCCGTCTGGGATCTGTAGCTTCTTGATCACAGCTGAGGAGATCAAGTTCAGGCCGGCCCCGCCGTCAACCAACATCTTGGTGACCTTGAGGTTGCGGATAGTTGGTGAGACCAACATCGGCAAGCACCCGACCGCAGTTGTGCGGTCAGGGTGGTCCTCAAGGTCAAAGATGATGGGCGTGCCGGACCACTTCAGCAGCCTGCGTGACTCGACGGGCGGCTCAGCTGCATTCACTTCTCGCACCCACTGCTTGAGCTGGCGGTGGGAAGTTTGCAGAGAGGCACCTCCGTCGACACACAGAACCTCTGTGGCCTTCTGGAACTCCTGCTCGCTGTTGTCTCCTTCTTCCATGTCATCGTCGTCGTCTTCATCCTCATCCTTGTCGCGGCCCCGGGGAGGTCTATCACCTTGCCGCTGCTTGGCCTTGCCGCGGCGTCCTCCCCGGCCATTGAAACGCCGCTTCTTGCTGGGCTCTCCTCCGCCTCCTTGGGCCTTCTCCTTGTCACGTCACTCGTATTCAGCCTTCTGCTGCTCTACGAGGTACTCGACTCTTTTGCAGTTCTGAAGATCGTGGCCCTTGGTGCGGTGGATCTTGCAGTACTGCTTGTCGGAGCCGTCCTGCTTGTCGGCTGCCGCTACAGGAGCGGGCTCCTTGCCGGAACCGCCAGCCTGTGCCTTCTTGGCGGGAGCCTCCTTGCCGGACTACTCGACAACCAGCACCTCCTTGCTCTTCTTCTTTCTGTTATTCCGCCGCCGGCTTTTCCTTGCCGGGGCGGCGTCTTCACTATCGCTTCCTCCTGCGCCAGTATCCTCTCCGGGGAGTCTCCTCCCCTCTTCAGCGTGCGCGCACTTGTCAGCCAGAGCGTAGAGCTCGCTGACATCCCGGTTCTTGGTCATGGCCATCTCCTCCCTCATCCGGCGGTTACGCACGTTCTGGTGAAACGCGCTGATAACCGCGGCAGGGTGGACGTCGGGAATGTTGTGCTGGACGCGGCTGAACCTTTGGATGTATTTGCGCAGGGACTCTCCCTCCTTCTTGGCGAGGATGTGGAGATCGCTCTCCTGGCCGTGGGGTTTGTGGCCGCCCGTGAAGGCGCCAACAAACTGGTGGCACAGATCCGCCCATGAAGAGATGGAGTTCTCCGGCAAGTGCAAAAGCCAAGACCGGACGTTTGGCTTAAGCACTAGCGGGAAGTAGTTGGCTAGAATCTTCTCGTCGCGCCCCCCGGCAGCCTTCACCGCAATGGTGTAGATGCTGAGGAACTCCGAGGGGTGTGTCTTGCCTTCGTACTTCTCGGGTACGTCGGGCTTGAAATTCTTCATGCTGGGCCACTGGACTTGCCGCAGCTCACGGGTGAACGCAGGGCAACCTGCCGCGTACGGCAAGTCGCCTGGTTCACCGGGCGCGTGCGCATCGACAGCGGTCCCAGTGCGCTGTTCTGACTGTCTTCGGGCTTCTCGTCGATGCTCGATGCGAGTCCGAGCGTCCTCTTGCCGCCTGTCATCTAGGACTTGGCGCTGATCGCGGCGAGCCCGCGGATCCGACGACACCGTAGAGTCATCGTCGACGTTGATCTGGCGGGGTGGCGATTTCTGCTTCCGCGGCGGGGAGTGCACGGTGGTTGCACCCCCGGTGGTCTTGTCTCCATCGGCCTTCGTCTGGTCGACTTGCCGCGGCCGCGACGTTGCCGGCTGCTGCGGCGTGTCGTTGTTGGCGAAGGCGATGAGGCTCTGGATCGTCGCCCTCCAGTCTTCGGCTTTATCTGCCACTGGAGGGAAGTCGAGGAGCAGCTGTGCTCTTGCTAGAGCTTCTGCTGGAGAGGAGGGGAGCGGCGGCGAGCGGTGCGAGGAGCGGGACACGCTCGGACTTCTAATAGCGTTAGAAGGAGCATGTTCCCGCCCCGGCGACCGCACCTTGCTCGTACCAATGCGCTGGCCTTGAGCATCCCGCGATCCTCCGGCTTGGCCACGCCCCAGCAAGCGTATGGTACCTCCAGTACCACGCCGCTGCGGGTCTTGCACCTCCTGGGAGGGACGTGGGGCGTGTACTGACACCGAGGCTTTGGAGTTTGCCCGGTCGTCAGTCTTGTCCTTGGACTTGGTGGCGCCGTGAGTTTCCTCGCCGGCGACCACCCTTCCGCCGGCGTCTCCTCCACCAACCGTTGGTTCTGGTGGTGGTGGGATCGACGCAGACGGTCCTCCGACCTCCGAAGCCTTCTTCTTCGGAGGCATATTGATGTTGTCGATGAGGTTGATGAAACTGGAGAGGTTGATGAAGAATGCGCCCGCGTGAGCGCCGGATCAGGTTCGCACAACCTCGACGCCCCCTACCTGGCGCGCCAAAGATGTCGGGGGAAACTGTCCTCCCACGAGCACCTATGGGACCGGAGCCCCTTCTACGTTGCGGTAAGGGAGCGGAGGGAGCACGGAGAGCAGATCGAGGGGCACACGCGGGCAGTTTACCCAGGTTCGGGCCGCGCGGACGCGTAAAACCCTACTCCTGCTTAGGTTGTATTGAGTTCTTGGGCTCGGGAGCTTGAAGATCTACCGTACTAGCTACACCGAGCGAGAGAATTGTCTAGGATTCGAACCGAACCCCCTCTACGTTGTGCATGGGCCTCCTTTTATAGCTCAATGGGGTCACCGACAGGTGTCAACGTAGAGGAGGGTAAAAGAGTAATTTTGGTGGTAGTTGTAACAGTGCGTGAACAGTGGATGAACAGTGGATGAATAGTGGTCTTCACCTAACTTTGACAGTGGGGGACAAGGGCATTAAACGCCCGTCGCCGTCGACCCCAAAAGTGTCCGTCCATGCCTCTCTGTTCGCCACGGCGGTAGCCTCGTCACCGTGGCTTGCCACCGTGTGCCCCAGGCTGCACAGCCATCTGCCACGTGCCCCTGGAAGGGCCCCAGGGCGACGCGTGGGCCGATGAGCTGGAGCGCGGGCACACAGCGTAGGTTTCCCCGGCAAGCACCTTGCCGGGGTAGTGATCTTGCCGGGCCCGGAAGCTTGTCGCTCTCCGGGTCCTGCCGGGGCGCAAGATGCGCCGAGGCATCTCTTGAGGTATGTGTTCCTTGGCCTTCCTGGCAAGCTCCTCTTGCCAGGGTCTTGTGCTAAAGCGATAACCTTGAGCTTGGTACGGCCTTCCCGGCAAGCTCCTCTTGCCGGGGCCTTGAGCTTCTGTCTTGTATACTTTGTTCTTGAATGGCTTCATAGGGACCAGAAAGGTTCCCGGCGAGCACGTGGTAAGCCCTGCCACGGGAAGCTGCTACTGCCCGTGCACAAGTTGGGGTACTAAGGTACCCCTATCTTAGTACACCGACAGTAATCTTTAATAAACTGCTTCGAGAACCATTACAAAGGAAAAAGATTCAGACATTGTCATCTAACACAACTCATTATGGGCAGTAAAAAGAAGGCTAGAGAGTTCTTACTTACCATCAAGTAGTTCGTTGTTGTCTTGGATAAAGTGTAAACAAATAGTTTATTTGCCATCTTTTGAGCCATTTTACTAACAATCTTTATCAGCTTCCTCAGTAGATGATGGTTCATCAATATCTCATTGCCCCATATGCAGAAAGGATCGGAGCATGGACCTTTACCAATGACGTATGTACCTAAAAGCACCAAGTTAACATTATAAGCTAAACAACAATTGCACAATGATGTAGTACAACACTCCTCCGTCCCATTATATAATATCTTATAACATCCAATATACTCACATATTGGATGAATTAACATCTTATATTATGGGCCGGAGGTAGTTTATCGATTTTTTTACAAATTATTGGCTGATTAACTGTTGATGTGTGGTTGTTGTTGTTGCTGCTGCTGCTCTTCTACGTTTATCTAGACATCATCAAAATATTAAGGTAACACTCTTCCTTGTTGCTACGTAGCCTAGGATTGCATATTTAGACATTCAGGACAATGCATGTTGTGTAGCCTCAAATATATTACATATGGCCCTAGTTAACCTAACGATAAATGGGTTACAGATATATTTAGTTAAAAGTCCGATTCACCGATTAGTCCCTTATCAGCCCTCGGCCTATATGGTACGAGCTACCGATATCCTTAACATTGAGTATATATAAGCCATTGGATGAAACTAACCTCGATGGAAAACATCAGTCATTCCCAAAATTGTCCTGTGTAAGTACATCGAGAGGCATGTTAGGTACAACAGGCTAAACATGAACCAAATATATCCATGGCAGACATAATAATCTCCAAAAGATAGCTTCAGTGTGCAGGTTTAAACACGCTAGTTAAGCAAAACAAGTGGAAAGTTGTGTTAACTGTAACAGGCCTAACATTTAACAATAAGCAAACATAGTCATTCAAACTAGTATTCTGCCAGTCTAAGTACACTAGTTATTGTTAAATAAAAATAGAAAGGTGTGTTAACTACAACATGCAACAACCAAATGTAGTCATTCATAGTGGTATTGTTGAAACTGGTATTGATGAAATTGAACTGCATAGTTCATACTTGCACATATAGAACATCATGTTGTGAGTAACTGGAATAAACAAGGCATACTACGAACAACCAAAGATGGCATTTGAAACTATACATAATCTAACTACAAAGAACCGAACAACCGAAAAACTTCAAAAGAGGCATATGCTAGCTATAACAGGCTTACCAGCAAGCAAATATATGCATTCCTACTGGTATGCTTAAAATTGTTATTGGTGAAAATGTTCTGCACAGTTTATAGTTGCACATATAGAGCATCACATTGTGAACAACTGAAAGAAAAAAGGTATACTTAAAACAACCAAATATATCAATTAAAACTGGACATATTCTCACTACTCTATAGAAGGGACTCGACAAAACAAATCATGGGCTCCCCGTGTCGTGGTTTTGTCACGACAGATATCCAAGCAAAAGGACTTAGGTGTGGAGCCATCGCAACAAGGTTAGCTTAAAGGGGTTGAACGAGACAAAGGACACAGAGAGTTTACCCAGCTTTCAGCCCCCTCACGATGGAGGTAAAGGCCAACCCTTGCTTTTGTTGTATTGCTCGAGTCTCAATTACCAGGGAGCGAATACACTTGACCTTGCTCTCGAGCGGCTATTTCTTGAGTTAACCCGCCGTCGTGTCACCCCTTTATATACAGGTTGATGCCCGTCAGCTTACAGAGTCCCGGCCGGCTCACACAGGCGTGCCCGGATCGGTTTCTAACTAATATTGCCTGACAAAACAAGTCACCATTTGGCGGTTCACACCTCTGGTGTAATGGCCCAAATGTAACACTTTCCTATTATGGCAATAAAGCTTCCTCTTTTGATCATTGTCATTATCCTTGGGGGTTCTTGTCTTTTATTTTCTTGCATTGAAATATCTTTTATTATTTTGCATCCTTGCATTGCTCATCATCATATCATCATGGCATCATAGTTTATTTTATTTTGTGCATGTGTGAGACCTTGTGATGTTATTGTGTGTGGGCTCTAGCTAAGCCTAGCTAAACCCTACCTCTCCCCCTCTTCTTCTTCTTCTTCTTCTTCTTTCTTTTCTTCTGGCCTTTTCTTTGCTCTATTGTGCAAGCCACCTAACCAAGTGTCTTAATGGTTCTTTCTCCTTCCTTAAATCTTGCACCATGTGAACATCCTCTCTACCAAATATCAGCCCTTTTGAATATGATTTGGTCGGGTTTCAAAATATCAAGAGTTTCAGCCATATTCAAACTCCTTTTATTTTTCTGCCTCTAAAAATGTCCAAGCCAATTATTATAAATAGGGCATAATTCACTGAGCATGGGGATATTTTTCTTTTCCCCTAACTCTTCTTATTTACTTCTGTGCTTTTCTTTTTCTTTCTGCCTGAAGAAATAAAAGGAAAAAGGAAAGAGGCAGCAGCCAGCACAGAGCGCCCGGGCCTCCTCCTCCCTCTCTCTCTCTCTCTTACCGCAGGCCCATCTCTTATTTTCCCTCTCTGTGCAGCCCAACTCCACCGCAGGCCCAGCCAACAGCCGCGCCATCGCGTCGTGGCCTTTCCGAGCGCCTGGCCCCACCTGTCAGTGACACAGGGCCACGTCTCTGTCTTCCTCCGTCAGAAAAGCAGAGTAGCACCCGCGCTCACCGTCGCGCCGTCAGTTCACGGACGTCGAGGCCTTGCGTCGAGCCCCCCTTTTAAACCCAAACCTTGTCCTCCACTCCTCTCTAGGTTTCCTTTCCCCCCTCTCGCCGCCTGGAGAGCCCAGATCCTCCAGATCCGCCGCCCCCATCGACACCCGAGCGCATCTGAGAGCAGCCCCTCGTCGCCAGCGAGCCCCGCGTGGTTTTCAGCCTCGCCAAAGCTGTCTACCTGCTTCCACGACGTCGTCTTCTTCCTCTACGTCTACTACGCGGACCCGATCGCCTCCACGACGAGCGCTTCTTCCTCTTCTTCCTCTCCGATGGCCGTAGGTGTTCGAGGCGCTCCGTCGTGGACTCCGTCCACGACTGGGCCAGCCGAGCACACCGTCGTGCTCGTGGTGAGCTCCTCTCTCTCCCCGAGCCCTTTCCACCTTTCTGCGCGTACTCTAGGCCCTAGTCGATCGCGTCGCCGTCGGACCTCATCGCTGGCGAGTGTTCCGAGGAATGCGGACAACCGGCGAATAGTTTTCAGATGAAGGTACAGATCCCCTCTTCTCCCAAAGCTTTGGATTCACGGATAAAAAAAAAGCAAGGAGCTCCTCATTAGAGGACAGACCCAGCGCTCGAGGATACGGATTCGCAGCGGGTAAGACGCCCCGCTCCCTCCACACGTCACTCGAATTATAGATTTAGTTGATCTCATTAATCAATTCTAGTTTCCAAAAACTACCCCTCTAGCTCATGTCGTGCTGCCCGTTCGCTTCGTCTAGTCGTGTAGGATCTCCCTATGCAGTCGTCGTGCCGCCTAGGGCCTTGCTTCGCCTAGCCGTTGCTACATCGCCGCCGTGCTGTAGATGCTCGCCGCCGGCGCTGTAGTGCCCCGTAGGTGCTGCTAGCGTGCGGGTTGTATGCGGAACTCCTCCAGGAGCCTCTCGCACCCCTCCGTGGTACTAATTGGTCGCTGGAGCGGCTCCGACGAGCAGCTCCGACGAGGGCCAGTGCGTCCCTTGTTCTGCCTGTTGGTGTTTAGTCTTCAGATATACTACCTGCTATCTGTCGAATACAGTTCAGTAGCATAGTGGTTTGTCTCCGTCAGATTCAGCGAAAGGGCGTGGGTTCGATCCCTCGCGGGCGCAGTGGAAATTTGCCCATTTTTTCCATTCGCCTGAGGCTGACAGGTAGGCCCCACCTGCCAGCCTCACAGCTCCATCTCCACCCCCGCGTGCACCCGCTTCGCCAGCTCAGCCCCGCCGGGCCCCCCTTGTCAGTGAGTGTGGCTAGAAGAGCCTGGGTCGTTTTAGACCCTGGCGCCTATTTTGTTTTATTTCTTTTTCAATTTTTCTTTTTCTTTACTGTTTTTCTGGTTTATTTAATATCTGCATATTTATGTTTCAGATGAAGTTGAGTTATATATGAAAAGTGCTTAGAATTTTATGTAGATTATGAATATGCTACTTGCTGCCATGTTTGATACATGTAAAATGTTGTTTGAATTTAAATTTGTTTAAAATATGCTTAAACTTCCAAAAATCATAACTAAATATTTACAACTCCAAATCTAATAAACTTTATATGAATTTGGGGTAGAAAAATGTGTAGAATATTTTGGCGCTGTTGTTTAGCATGTTTGACAACTCTTTCACAGAAGTTTTTCAAATAAGTCCCAAATGCATTTAATTTAATATGGGAGTTTCTGGATATTGTTGTTATTTAATTCCAGCCCATTTAAATGTGCTAGCATGTTGCTGTTATGTTAGTTACACCCTTGCCATGTTAACCAATCTCTTTAAAACATGTTGGTTGCTTGTTTGGTCAACCACATAAACTTGTTAATTGTTCCTTGGCTTGTTTCATGCTTGAGTTATATCTTGCTTGTTTATAATGTTGTTGCACTCTAGTGACCCTAGGCCATGCAGCATGTCTTTTCATGTTCACATGCTTCATGTTCATACATCATGTGATTGAGCACTGCATGTTGATTGATTTTGTTCCGTTGTTGCATTGTTGTGTTTGGTTAGAGCTCGGTGATGATACGGAGTACGAGGTTTCTACCGAGGTTGAGTGTGAGGAGCAAGGTTGCGTTCCCTCCGAGGATTCAATAGGCACGATGACCTGACCCAGATATCATTACTATATTTGCCTATGCTAGATGTCTCGCTGTTTAGCTTATTGCCTCGATGCCTATGTCTGTTTGTCAGCCCCCTATTGTTGCCATGAACCACTCTAATCACCCAACCTAGCAAACCTTTGATTGGATACGTAAACTTCGCTCAGCCCCTCTTATAGCATTGTTAGTTGCAGGGGAAGATTGAAGATTCTTGCTTCATGATGAAGTTATTGTTGGGATATCACAATATATAATCTCTTAAACTAAATCATCTATATACTTGGCAATAGGTGGAAGGCTCAGCCTTTGCTTGGTGTTTTGTTCCACTCATGCCTCCCTAGGAACTGTTCAAATTGGGGTTATGTTCCTTGATTTTGCATCCCTAACACGGTTGGGGTTTATGGGCCCCCCCTCAATAACCCGCTTAGCTCTAAAGCTTTTCAAGCAAGGCCCAACATTGGTTTTACATTTGCTAATAACTAAAACTTGCATAGGGATTTATAAACCCTTTTCTTAATCGACAACCCGGGCCAGTGCTCCACATGAGTGTTGGTCCAGACTAGGGAGCCTGTGGGGCCACCTTGGGGAAACCCGAGGGCTGGTAAAAACCTATAGCATCACCCATCCGGTCGTGGCCTGAGACGAGATACGCGCGGCTACTATCAGGGTGTCGGCATGTCGCGATGTCTTGCTGGATTAGTTTTACCTTAGTCGGAATATCTTGAGCACAGGACTCCAAGAATACTCGGGTCTTCCCACCTTGGAGTTGCGACTCCGCAGATCCGTGAAGAAGATATTCCCAAGACCGAATTCAGAACGAGTTTTGGCTCTTATGAATACACGGTCATGTCTTTCGGCCTCGCAAATGCTCCACCCACTTTCTCGAGGATGATGCACTTCATATTCAACCCCTACACCAATGAATTTGTTCTCGTCTATCTGGATGACATCTTGGTATTCTCCAAGAATGAAGAAGACCATGCCAAGCACCTCCATTTGGTTCTGGACAGGCTCCGTGAAGACAAGTTCTATGCGAAGTTCTCCAAATGTGAATTCTGGCTGGATAAAGTCTTATATCTTGGCCATATCATCTCTGCTGAGGGTATTTCTGTCAACCCCGAGAAAGTTGAAGCAATTGTCAACTGGGAACCCCCGCAGAATGTCAAGCAACTCCGAAGCTTCCTTGGTCTCGCTAGCTATTGCAGAAGGTTCGTTGAGAACTTCTCCAAGATTGCCAAGCCTCTCTTAAACTTACTGCAGAAGAATGTCAAGTACTCCTGGACTCCTGATTGTGATATGGCATTCAAAACACTCAAGGAGAAGCTCATTTCTGCTCCGGTCCTTACTCCTCCGGATGAGTCGAAGCCCTATGAAGTCTTTTGTGATTCTTCTTTACAAGGACTTGGTGGTGTTCTCATGCAAGACAAAATGACTGTGGCATACACTTCTCGTCAATTGAAACCAAATGAGAAGAATTACCCCACACATGATCTCGAGCTAGCAGTAGTTGTACATGCCTTGATCACGTGGAGACACCTTCTGTTGGGAAGAAAAGTGGACATCTTCACCGATCACAAGAGCTTGAAGTACATCTTCACACAGCCAAACTTGAACCTTCGCCAGACTCGTTGGGTTGAGATGATCCAAGAGTATGATCCAAGCATTGAATACACACCTGTCAAGGCCAATGTCATTGCAGATGCCTTGAGCAGAAATGCATATTGCAACAATCTCCTTCTCAAGCCGTTTCAGCCTGAGCTTTGTGAATCATTCAGGAAGCTCAACCTCCAAGTTGTTCCGCAAGGCTCGCTTGCAAACCTTCAAGTTACTCTGACCTTGGAAGATCAGATCCGTGAGGCCCAACTAAGTGATGCTATGGTGCAGAAAGTGAAACATGGTATTGCTAAGGGTACTCCCAAGTACAAGTGCTATCGCGTTGATGAGAAAGACACCTTGTTCTTTGAGGACAGAATTGTGGTTCCCATGGGTGATCTCAGGAAACTCATAATGACCGAAGCACATGACTCCCTCCTCTTGATTCATCCCGGAAGTTCTAAGATGTACCAAGACCTCAAGCAATCTTACTGGTGGACTCGCATGAAAAGGGAGATTGCCCAATTCGTGAATGAATGTGATGTCTGCAGAAGAGTGAAGGTAGAGCATCAACGTCCAGCCGGTCTCCTCCAACCTCTACCTATTCCCGAGTGGAAATTCGACCACATTGAAATGGATTTCGTCACTGGATTTCCTAAGTCGAAGAAGGGGAATGATGTTATCTTTGTAGTCATTGACAAGCTAAGCAAAGTAGCTCACTTCCGTCCCGTCAAAGAATCCATCAACGCAGCTCAGTTGGCAGAGTTGTACACTTCCAGAATTGTTTCGTTGCATGGCATTCCTCAAGTCATCTCCTCAGACAATGGAAGTTTGTTCACATCCAAGTTCTGGGACTCCTTTCAGTCAGCCATGGGCACTAAGATTCATTTCAGCACTGCGTTTCACCCTCAGACTAGTGGTCAAGTCGAAAGAGTGAACCAGATCCTCGAATACATGCTGAGAGCTTGTGTCATCTCTTTTGGCATGAAGTGGGAAGATTGTCTCCCGTTTGCCGAGTTCTCTTACAATAACAGTTTCCAAGCAAGTGCCGGCAAAGCTCCTTTTGAAATCCTCTATGGCAGAAAGTATCGTACCCCTCTCAACTGGTCAGAGACTGGTGAACGTCAACTTCTTGGCAATGATTTGATCTCAGAAGCCGAAGAAATGTGCAAAGTCATACGCGAGAATCTCAAAGCCGCTCAATCACGTCAAAAGAGTTACTATGACGGCAAGCATCGTGATTTGGCTTTCAACATTGGAGATCATGTCTATCTTCGTGTTTCTCCTATGAAAGGAACCCAAAGATTCGGTATCAAAGGAAAGCTTGCTCCTAGATAGGTGGGCCCTTTCAAGATTCTTGGCAAAAGAGGTGATCTAGCATATCAACTTGAGCTCCCCTCCAACTTTGCAAATGTCCATGATGTGTTTCACGTGTCTCAACTCCGCAAGTGCTTCAAGACACCTGAACGCACCATTCCGTTCGAGGAGATTGATCTTCAACAAGACTTGTCTTATCATGATCACCCTGTTGCTATTCTTGAGGAAACTGAGCGCAAAACCTGCAACAAGTCAATCAAGTTCTTGAAAGTAAAGTGGTCACACCATACCGACCGAGAAGCTACGTGGGAACGAGAAGATCACCTTCGTTCCGAGTATCCTTCCTTCTTACAGTCCTAGATCTCGGACGAGATCTTTTTGTAGTGTAGGAGAGTTTGTAATGCCCCAAATGTAACACTTTCCTATTATGGCAATAAAGCTTCCTCTTTTGATCCTTGTCATTATCCTTGGGGTTCTTGTCTTTTATTTTCTTGCACTGCCATATCTTTTATTATTTTGCATCCTTGCATTGCTCATCATCATATCATCATGGCATCATAGTTTATTTTATTTCATGCATGTGTGAGACCTTGTAATGTTGTTGTGTGTGGGCTCTAGCTAAGCCTAGATAAACCCTACCTCTTTCCCTCTTCTTCTTCTTCTTCTACTTTCTTTTCTTCTGGCCTTTTATTTGCTCTATTGTGCAAGCCACCTAGCCAAGTGTCTTAGTGGTTCTTTCTCCTTCCTTAAATCTTGCACCATGTGAACATCCTCTCCACCAAATATCAACCCTTTTGAATATGATTTGGTTGGGTTTTAAAATATCAAGAGTTTGAGCCATATTCAAACTCCTTTTATTTTTCTGGCTCAAAAAATGTCCAAGCCAATTTATTTAAATAGGGCATAATTCACTGAGCATGGGGATATTTTTCTTTTCCCCTAACTCTTCTTATTTATTTCTATGCTTTTCTTTTTCTTTCTGCTTGAAGAAATAAAAGGAAAAAGAAAAGAGGCAGCAGCCAGCACAGAGCGCCTGGGCCTCCTCCTCCCTCTCTCTCTCTCACCGTAGGCCCAGCCAACAGCCGCGCCGTCGCATCGTCGACTTTCCGAGCGCCTGGCCCCACCTGTCTGTGACACAGGGCCACGTCTCCGTCTTCCTCCGTTAGAAAAGCAGTGCAGCGCCCGCGCTCACCGTCGCGCCGTGAGTTCACGGACGTCGAGCCGTCCGTCGAGCCCCCCTTTTAAACCCAAACCTTGTCCTCCACTCCTCTCTAGGTTTCCTCTCCCCCCTCTCGCGGAGATCCTCCAGATCCGCCGCCCCCATCGACACCCGAGCGCATCTGAGAGCAGCCCCTCGTCGCCGGCGTGCCCCACGTCGTCTTCAGCCTCGCCAAAGCTGTTCACCTGCTTCCACGACGTCGTCTTCTTCCTCTACGTCAACTACGCGGACCCGATCGCCTCCACGACAAGCGCTTCTTCCTCTTCTTCCTCTCCGGTGGCTGTAGGTGTTCGAGGCACGCCGTCGTCGACTCCGTCCACGACTAGGCCAGCCGAGCACACCGTCGTGCTCGTGGTGAGCTCCTCTCTCTCCCCGAGCCCTTTCCCCTTTCTGCGCGTACTCTAGGCCCTAGTTCTCCGAGCGCCAGATCATGTCGCTGTCAGACCTCGTCGCCGGCGAGTGTTCCGACCCCTCTAGCTCATGTCGTGCTGCCCGTTCGCTTCGTCTAGTCGTGTAGGATCTCCCTATGAAGTCGTCGTGCCGCCTAGGGCCTTGCTTCGCCTCGCCGTTGCTCCGTCGCCGCAATGATGTAGATGCTCGCCGCCGGCGCTGTAGTGTCCCGTAGGTGCTGCTAGCTTGCGGGTTGGATGCGGAACTCCTCCAGGAGCCTCTCGCATCCCTCCGCCATGCTAATTGGTCACCGGAGCGGCTCCGACGAGGGCCAGTGCCTCCCATGTTCTGGCTGTTGCTGTTTAGTCTTCAGATATACTACCTGCTATCTGTCGAATTCAGTTCATTAGCGCAGTGGTTTGTCTCCGTCAGATTCAGCGAAAGGGCGTGGGTTCGATCCCTCGCGGGCGCGGTGGAAATTCGCCCATTTTTGTCTTTCGCCTGAGGCTGACAGGTAGGCCCCACCTGCCAGCCTCACAGCTCCATCTCCACCCCCGCGCGCACCCGTTTCGCCAGCTCAGCCCCGTCGGGCCCCCCTTGTCAGTGAGCGTGGCTAGCTGAGCCTGGGTCGTTTTAGACCCTGGTGCCTATTTTGTTTTATTTCTTTTTCTGTTTATCTTTTTCTTTTCTGTTTTTCTGGTTTATTTAATATCTGCATATTTATGTTTCAGATGAAGTTGAGTTATATATGAAAAGTGCTTAGAATTTTTTGTAGATTATGAATATGCTACTTGCTGCCATGTTTGAAACATTTAAAATGTTGCTTGAATTTAATTTTGTTTAAAATATGCTTAAACTTGCAAAAATCATAACTAAATATCTACAACTCCAAATCTAATAAACATTATATGCATTTGGGGTAGAAAAATGTGTAGAATATTTTGGTGCTGTTGTTTAGCATGTTTGACAACTCTTTCACAGAAGTTTTTCAAATCTGTCCCAAATGCATTTAATTTAATATGGGAGTTTCTGGATATTGTTGTTATTTAATTCCATCCCATTTAAATGTGCTAGCATGTTGCTGTTATGTTAGTTGCACCCTTGCCATGTTAACCAATCTCTTTAAAACAGCTTGGTTGCTTGTTTGGTCAACCACATAAACTTGTTAATTGTTCCTTGGCTTGTTTCATGCTTGAGTTAGATCTTGCTTGTTATGATGTTGTTGCACTCTTGTGACCCTAGGCCATGCATCATGCCTTTTCATGTTCACATGCTTCATGTACATACATCATGTGATTGAGCACTGCATGTTGATTGATTTTGTTCCGTTGTTGCATTGTTGTGTTTGGATAGAGCCCGATGACGATACGGAGTACGAGGTTTCTACCGAGGTTGAGTGTGAGTAGCAAGGTTACGTTCCCTCCGAGGATTCAACAGGCAAGATGACCTGACCTAGATATCATTACTATCTTTGCCTATGCTAGATGTCTCGCTCTTTAGCTTATTGCCTCGATGCCTATCTGTTTGTCAGCCTCCTATTGTTGCCATGACCTCTCTAACCACCCAACCTAGCAAACCTTTGATTGGCTACGTAAGCTTCGCTCAGCCCCTCTTATAGCATTGTTAGTTGCAGGAGAAGATTGAAGATTCTTGCTTCATGATGAAGTTATTGTTGGGATATCACAATATATAATCTGTTAAACTAAATCATGTATACACTTGGCAATGGGTGGAAGGCTAAGCCTTTGCTTGGTGTTTTGTTCCACTCATGCCTCCTTAGGAACCGTTTAAACGGTGTTATATTCCTTGATTTTGCGTCCCTAACACAGTTGGGTTTTATGGGGCCCCCTCAATAACCCGCTTAGCGCTAAAGCTTTTCCAGCAAGGCCCAACATTGGTTTTACATTTGCCTAATAACTAAAACTTGCATAGGGAGTTATAAACCATTTTCTTAATCAACAACCCGGGCCAGTGCTCCACATGAGTGTTGGTCCAAACTGGGGAGCCTGCGGGGCCACCTTAGGGAAACCCGAGGGCTGGTTAAAACCTGTAGCATCACCCATCCGATCGTGGCCTGAGACGAGATACGCGCGGCTACTATCAGGGTGTCGGCACGCCGAGAGGTCTTGCTGGATTAGTTTTACCTTAGTCGGAATATCTTGAGCACGGGATTCCGAGAATACTCGGGTCTTCCCACCTTGGAGTTGCGACTCCGCAGATCATGAGCTTGTCATGGGCTAAGTTGGGACACCCCTGCAGGGTTTTGATCTTTCGAAAGTTGTGCCCGCGGTTATGTGGTAGATGGGAATTTGTTAATATCGGGTTGTAGAAAACTTGACACTATGTTCATAATACACTACCAGCGTGAGTAACTGTGAAGGTCATTTTCCGAAGGGGTTCGGGAAGTGAACACGGTGGGGTTATGTTTGACGTGCGTAGATAGGATCACTTCGTGATCACTTTGACGATCGTTGGCACTTCTCTTCTCGCTCTAAACATGTAAGCTAGTGCTAGTGCAGCTGCAACCTTGTATTTCAGCCTTGTTCCACACCCAAGGCTTTGATAGTTTCTACCCGGGAACGGGATTGCTGAGTCCTCCGTGGCTCACAGTTTCTACACAACACCAGATGCAGGTACCGTTGAGAACTACACAGCTGGTGGTTCAGAGTTGTACTGGGAGTTTGATGAAGAACGTGGGCGATACTACGTGTCTTACCCAGAGGATCAGTAGGGCTCTTAATAGGATGATCGGGACCTTGTGTTGTTTATTTAAGGTATCTTTCATTTGGATCTTCGTCCATAGTCGGACTCTAATATTATTTGGGAGATGAATGTTTATGTAATGCATTGTGTGACGTGGCGAGTGTAAGCCAACTACTCTCTTACAATTTCATCCCTCTTTTACATGAGTTGTGCAAAGATACCATTCTTGAGATCATTCTAGTATGAGACTATGCCTTTAAGTCGTGCCTCGACACGTGGGAGGTATAATCTCATACTGGGCATTACATCTGGGCCATTAAGTCACCTCCGGGTCTTGGACCTTCAATAGGCTTGTTCTATGGACCACCATCTTCATATCTTCTTTGACCTTAACGGGCCTCTTTATCTTAAGCCACCAATGGTATGACCCGACCCCTCCTGGGCGGGTCATACCTAGTAGTAATATTCCTAACATTAGGCCCCAGGTTGATTTGAACTTGTTCACGTCAATCTTCACAACTTGACTTTAACATAATCTTGTACTATCATTTCCTTATCAATTCACTGTAACCCGCCATGATGTCACATTCCAGAACTGTGGTAACCCACCATGACATCATGTGCATTTACTTCACGCAAAGCTCAGGACATCTCATCAGATCTTTATCTGAATAAACTTCCCGAGAATCGAGGCATCCATATAGCCACATAATCATTTTGGCCTCCTCGATTCCTGCGCATGCCGTTTAGTCACTTCCTTATAAATAGGGACACAGGGCCCTTCTTTTCACTTTTTACCATTGTCCTTGCATCTTCTTCTTCCTCATGAGTTCGCTGCAACCAAGTTCCGCCACCACTGTGCTTCGCCAACAGTACTAACTCCGGTCGCTGTATTGACCCGAATGGTCCAGAATCCTGCGGCAGACCCACGCTGTTTTATCAGCCTCAGTAAGTATTGACCTTTCCTCAAAGCAGGTCTGCATTAGGGTT
Source organism: Secale cereale (assembly GCA_902687465.1). Taxonomy (NCBI): domain Eukaryota; kingdom Viridiplantae; phylum Streptophyta; class Magnoliopsida; order Poales; family Poaceae; genus Secale; species Secale cereale. The sequence continues at coordinate 327,154,571 of LR738712.1, forward strand.
TCCACCGTTCGTCGGTGTTCTTCATCATTCTTCAATTTCCTCTTGTGAAACACATAGTTTGATCTGAAAACAATACTGAAACTATGTGGCAGCAGTTGTAGCATCCCTTTTCAATCTTAGAACATCCCCTTTCTGTACTGAATCCCACTTGGGCACATGAGTCCTTCCACTGCCACAACCTTAGGTTTAGGATATATTTTATTTTACGAACTGCTGTAGAACCAAAATTTATAATTGATCCGTGGAACCTGTTTCTTCAACACTTATCCAAACTTCATTCATAGATCTAAAGATACTTGAGAACTGCAATCATGCGAGCAGCTTATATGATAGGCCATAACCCGCCAAACATCATTAGTCCTTCCTTAAGCTGCCAGTACATGTTCAGAATCTGTTTGACCCGGCATTGTCTTACGGCTTAATCATGTCAACCTTTATAACATGTATTCTCTACATATGAATTGATCTTACATAATGCACTTATTTTTTGATCACCGACTGGCTTAATAGTATGATCTTAATCCAGCAATATCTTCCTTTCTAGGCTGTTCATTGGAAATGACCAAAACCTTGACCTCATGCAACTGGGTCATCTCCACCGTTATGGAGCAATCTTTTAAAGAACATGTTCAAGTAGGCGTCTTAGCACCAAAAAATGTCATCCACTGGAGGACTCCAAGAAATGATACCACCCCTGACCCTAAAGAAGGCGAAGTCATAATGTTCACTGATCATATGCTCCGGGGGTTTACCCCACCCGGTTCAAAATTCTTTCGGGATGTGCTGCATATTTTCCAACTCCATCCTCAAGATATCGGTCCCAACTCTGTTTCGAACATCTGCAACTTTCAAGGTTTTTGCGAAGTGTACCTTCAACAAGAGCCCATTGTAGAATTGTTCAAAGAATTCGATCATTTGAACCGCCAGACCGAGTTCACAGACGGGCCCAGCCTGGAGCTAGGCGGTATTTCAATTCAGAGGCGGAAAGAAGCCACTTTTTCTACCGCCGCACTTCCCAGCCTGGAGCCAGGCGGTATTTCAAATCACCAAACGAGTTGTCGCATGGTCACGCTCCTCATCCAAAAAGTCCAGATCATTCTGACGTTCTTTTTCATTATCAGCTTCAACATAAGACACCACAAGAGACGAGCCGTGACGGATATCACTGGGAAGAACTGCCTCTGCTCCGTAAACCATTAAGAAGGGCATATAACCCGTAGACCTATTGGGCATGGTATTGATACCCCAAAGCACTGAAGGCAGCTCCTCAACCCAACTACCCAGCGTCCTCTGTAAAGGCACCATAAGCCGGGGTCTTATGCCTCTCAAGATTTCTTGATTGGCCCTTTTCGCTTGACCATTGGACTGGAGGTGAGCCGCTGATGAGACGTCAAGACGAATATGCTCTCGTTGACAGAATTCTTTCACATCACCCTTGGACAAATTAGTACCATTATCAGTTATGATGCTATGAGGGTAGCCAAAGTGGAAAAATCACCTTTTTAATGAATTGAACCGCCGTTGCCACATCACACTTGCTGACCGGCTCTACCTCAACCCACTTTGTAAACTTGTCAGCTGCCACCAAAAGGTGGGTCTTTTTTTCCTTGGACCTCCTGAAAGGCCCAACCATATCCAGCCCCTAGATTGCAAACGGCCAAGCGATTGGAATCATCCTCAATTCTTGAGTCGGCACATGAACTCGTCCAGAAAACTTCTGACAGCCGTCGCACTTGCTAACTAGATCCTATGCATCATCATGAGCCGTCAACCAATAAAACCCATCACGAAAAGCCTTGGCCACAAGATACTTAGGGCCGGCGTGATGTTCGCAATGTCCTTCGTGAATCTCTCTGAGTATCCCACGGCCTTCTTCAAGGGAAATACGGTGCTGGAACACCCATGTAACACTGCATTAGTGTAACTCATCATTGACAATGGTCATTGACTTGGACCGCCGGGTTATTTGCCTGGCCAAAGTTTCATCCTCAGGCAACTCACCCCTGGTCATATAAGCCAAATATGGAACCGTCCAATCAGGAATAGTGTGAAGCGCCGCCACCAATTGTGCCTCCGGTTCAGGGATAGCAAGATCCTCTTCCGTAGGCAATTTAACTGAAGGATTATTCAGATTATCCAGAAAAACATTAGGTGGTACCAGCTTACGCTGAGACCCCGGCTGGCTTAAAGCATCATCCGCCTCATTTTTCCAGTGATCAACATGTTCCACTCGATAACCTTTGAAATGACCGGCAATACCATGAACCGCCATGCGATAAGCCGCCATGAGCGGGTCTTTGGAATCCCAAGTTCCTGAGACTTGCTGAGCCACCAAATTTGAATCATTAAAGCACCCGACTCGGCTTAAACTCATCTCTTCAGCCATGCGAGGCCATGGAGCAAGGCTTCATACTCAGCTGCATTATTAGTACAAGGAAACATCAGCCTTAAAACATAGAAAAATTTGTCACCTTGTGGGGAAGTCAAAATAACTCCAGCCCCCGAGCCTTCCAATTGCCTGGAACCATCAAAATGAATAGTCCAATACGTGTTATCAGGCTTCTGCAGCTCTGTCTAGTCATTGATGAAATCCACCAGAGCCTTAGACTTAATGGTCGTCCTAGGCATATATTTCAAACTGCGAGGTCCAAGTTCAATGGCCCACTTGTTGACCCGGCCCGTAGCTTCTCTATTTTGAATAATATCCCCTAGAGGAGCAGAACTGACCACTGTAATAGGATGACCAAGGAAATAATGCTTCAACTTACGACGGGCCATGGACACTCCATAAACTAGCTTCTGCCAATGTGGGTACCTTTGTTTAGACTCAGTTAGAACCTCACTGACATTGTAAGCCGACCTTTGAACCGGATATTCCTTGCCTGTCTCCTTCCTTTCAACCACAACTGCAACACTGACGGCTCTGCTATTAGTAGCCACATATAAAAGCAAGAGCTCCTTATCAATAGGAGCTGCAAGAACCGGTGGCTAAGCCAACTATTTTTTAAGCGCCTCAAACGCCTGATTGGCAGCATCACTCCATACAAAATGACCTGTTTTCTTCATCAACTGGTATAAAGGAATGGCCTTCTCTCCCAGGCGGCTTATAAAGCGACCTAAAGCCGCAATATGACCCGCCAAACGCTGGACATCGTTAATACATGACGGGTTAGCCAAAGAAGTGATAGCCTTGATTTTCTCCGGTTTAGCTTCAATGCCCCTCTTAGAGACCAAGAACCCCAGGAGCTTGCCTGCTTGCACACCAAACACACATTTAGCCGGGTTAAGCATCATCTTGTAGACTCGAAGGTTATCAAAGGTCTCCTTCTGGATATCACAATGATATCTTCCACATAAGCGTGGACATTGTGTCCAATTTGGCCGTGGAGGCAATTCTGAACACAACGCTAATAAGTCGCATGGGCACTCTTAAGCCCGAAAGGCATAGACACATAGGAGAAGGCGCCAAAGGGAGTGATGAAAGATGTCTTCTCTTGGTCCTTAACTGCCATCTTGATCTGATGGTAACGGAAATAAGCATTCAAGATACTCAAACGCCCATAACCTGCCGTAGCATCAATGATTTGATCAATACGAGGAAGAGCGAAAGGCTCAGCCGGACAAGCCTTATTAAGATCTGTGTAATCCACATACATACGCCAAGTGCCATTTTTCTTAAGCACCAGCACAGGATTAGCCAACCATTCTGGATGGAAAACTTCAACAATGAACCCGGCCGACAAGAGTCGGGCTACCTCTTCTCCAATGGACTTGCGCCTCTCTTTATTAAAACGACGAAGGAATTGCTTGAGTGGTTTAAACTTTGGATCAATATTGAGAGTTTGCTCAGGTAGTTCCCTTGGTATACCTGGCATGTCTGAAGGCTTCCATGCAAAGATGTCCCGGTTCTCACGAATGAACTCGATGAGCGCGCTTCCATATTTCGGATCCATGTTGGCACTGATAGTGAACTGTTGGGATGAATTTCCAGGGACAAAATCAACCTGCTTGGTGCCATCTGCCAACTTAAATTTCAACAAAGGGTCATGCTGTGTGGTTGGTTTCTTCAAGGGGGTCATATCTGCCGGGTCATCGTTATCTTTGTAGAACTTCAATTCCTTTGTTGCACAAACAGCCTCATCATAAGCAGCATCACCCTCTTCACATTACAAAGCTATCCTTCTATCACCATGCATCGTTATGGTACCTTTGTGACCAGTAAATTTAAGTTGAAGATAAACATAACAAGGTCGTGCCATCAATTTAGCATAAGCCGATCGTCCAAACAAGGCGTGATAAGGACTCGTGATCTTCACCACCTCAAAAGTAAATGTTTTACTCCAATAGTCATGTTCATTTCCAAAAGCAACTTCCAAGGCTATCTTACCCATTGGATACGCCGACATACCAGGCACAACCTCATGAACGATGTCCATAGGACGGCTTAAGATCTTTGTCATCCAAATACATACGGCGAAAAGTATCATAATAAAGGATATTGATACTGCTGCCTCCGTCCTTAAGCACCTTTGTGAACTTGTAACCACCAACATGAGGAGCAACTACCAACACTAGTTGTCTTGGGTTATCAACCCGGGGCGGGTGATCCTCACGGCTCCATACAATGGGCTGCTCTGACCATCGAAAGTATCGAGGGATTGCCGACTCAATCGTGCTCACCACTTGTTTATGAACTTTCTGATCTCGTTTCCACAAGATCATGGTAAAAACATGATATTGTCCACTATTCAGCTGCTTTGGATTACTCTGATATCCGGACTACTGCTGCTGATTACCTTGGTCGTGCTGCTGATTAAAACCACCTTGGTTGGCCTCGCCTTGAAATCTAGAACTAGCGTCGCCACCTCCAAAGCCGGGCCCGTGAGTGACGGATCCTGACCCACCATGCGGGTTGTGGTGGTCTTGAAAAAAGCAGGAATTTCTATACCCCTTCATGATGAAACAATCTTTCCACAGGTGAGTAGCTGCTTTTTCTTAAGAACCATGCTATGGGCAAGGCTGGTTCATTATCACTTCAAGGTTGAACTTTGGCCCGCCAAACCGGGGCATTGACGATTTCCCTTTCCGACGCTGATTGTTATTCTATGTACTGGTGTTAGCCACAAAATCTGACCCACCATCAGCTTGCTTGCGCTTACCATTATTGCCTTGGCTTTGACCCGCCGTATTGTGCTGCTGCCCTTTATCAATTTTCTTCGCCTTGCCGGCCTTCTCTTCATCAGACTCAGGGTCCTTAGTATTATCAGAGTCGGCGTATTTGGCGAGAGCCGCCATGAGCTCTAAGCCGACCTAACTTCTGTTTCAGTGGGACGAACCGACAATTCTTCCCCAAAATCAGAACAGCAGAACCAGCATTGATGCTGTCCGATGAGTGAATAATAGCAGAGACACGGCGGACCCAGTGGTTGGTTGACTCATCCTCGCACTGAATACACGTGGCTAGGTTAATAATCGGCATAGGCTGTTTGCATGTATCTATGAAATTTTGAATAAAACACGTCCTCAATTTAGCCCATGATCCGATTGAATTAGGTGGCAGTCCCTTCAGCCAGGTACGAGCCAACCCATCCAACATCATGGTGAAATATTCAGCGCACACAGTGTCGTTAACATCTAACATCTCCATGGCCAGCTCATAACTTTCAATCCAAGCCTCTGGAGGTTGATCAGCTGTGTAATTGGGCACCTTGCAAGGGCCCTAGAAATCCTTAGGCAGAGGCTCATTACGCAAAGTCGGCACCAGGCATGGTACACCCACGGTCCTAGAAGTCATCCCAGCTTCCATAGAACCTGATGGATTGTGCTGGGGTTGCTGATGAGCCGCCAACTGAGCCGCTAGTTCTGCCTCCCAACATGCTCTGGATTGATCCTCCAAAGCCTGAGCATGGTTATCAGCATGTAGCGGGTCATGCCCACGGGGCTGGTTACAGTCCTGCTCACTACTGGAAACCGCCGGCGACTCAATACACGTGCTGTAACTCCGACTGTGGCGTGGAGTCAAATGAATCCACTCGTGGCCATACAAATAAGCCGCCTGTTGGGCTACCGCCGTCCGAAGAAGTTCTACGGCCTTCCGTGCTTCAACCGCCGCTGGTGATTGATGGCTTCTCGCCCCTCGTTGGTTACCCCAAGTGGAAGGTTTGAGATGCAGTGTAGCGGTAGTTTTCCCTTGGCAAAGATACCAAGGATCGAATCCCCTGAGACTCCGAGGGTCAACAAGAAGGTGTCAACTGCTAGCGGCGCAACTTAGCGATTGACAGGACCTGCACACAAATAAAAATAACTTTGCTCCCAACGAGTACAGAGAGGTTGTCAATCCCTCCGGCCTTGTCGTTTACAAAGGATTAAACGCAAGAGATAATAGTGATAGGTATGACTGCAACTAGTAAGTGAGAACAAAAAGTAAATAGCGGATGTGATCAGTGATGGTAATATGGACCGGGGTCCCATGATGTTCACTAGTGATGTCTCTCTCCCAAAAGACGATAAAACAGCTAAGCGAGGTAAACGAATTACAGCTGGGCAATTGACAGGATTATGTGCGCAAACCAATGCTAACTATGCTGCAAGAAAGGTAGAGGCTCAAAATCATGGGCGGTACGCCAAGGCAAGTAGACCGAAATCCATCTGCATCTACTACTAATCATCCACCTTGAGATGTCTATCCAGAACATCTCGCTGGTATTAATTTTTGAGTCCCACCCATAGTGTAAACTCAAAGCAACAGACAACTGCATTAAAAGAACTTTGCGTAAAGTAAACAATCCTTGCACCCGCAAGTACAAGCACCGTTGTTTTCCCCCTTGTGGCAACAGCACATCCCCTAGACTCATGTTTCTGTCACTCAAGCTAGTCATCGAGGGGCATGAATCCATAATCAAGCATAACGTTCCCTCTTGGAGTTACTACCTACTACTTGGCCAAAGCAATAAACAGCAATGGAGAACATGCAAGAATTACTCAAGAACATAAATATAAAAGAGGTAAATCAAATATATTACTTACACACAATCTGAACATAATCTCATAATCCATCGGATCCCAGCAAACTCATCATAGCAACAGCACAAGGATTACATATGTGCCTCGATCATGTAGGGCAGCTCACGAGGTCTAATCGGTGAAGAACAAAGAGGGGAGGAGAACATCACATAGCTACTGGTCATGGACCCATGGTCCAAGGGAGACTACTCACAACTCATCCGGGAGGCGTCCATGGTGGTGGAGAGGCTCCCGGTGGTGATCCTCCCCTCCGGCAGGGTGCCGGGAAGAGTTCTCCTGGTGCTCCCGATCTTGGAAGCGCGGCGGCGGCGGAACAGAGGTGAGATCGCGAAAAAGGGTTCCGTCCTCGAGGGATTCGGGACGCGGTGTAAATATATGCCAAAGGGGGGCGTCAGAGGGGCTAAGGGGGGCCCAGGCGCCCTGGCGGCGCGGCCAGGAGGGGGGGCCGCGCCCTCTGGCCGCCTGGAGCCCCTGTGGGCCCCCTCTGGCCCTACTTTGGCCGCATGGAAGCTTCCGGAACGCTGATTTTTTATATATTTTTCTCGGGATTTTTCCGGCAATTTACGTAATGGGAAAACCTGAAATACAAAAACAGCAGAAAACAGAAACTGGCACTGGGGTGCACTGAGTTAATAGGTTAGTCCAAATATGATCAAAAGTGTATGGAAGTGCATAAATATCATAGCAATATCACACAAAAGAGGCATGGAGCAAGCAGAAATTATAGATACGTTTTGGACGTATCAACATCCCCAAGCTTAATTCCTGCTCGTCCTCGAGTAGGTAAATGATAACAAGCATAATTTCTGTGGTGACATGCTATTAACCATATAAGAACTTTTCACAGTCACATGACAAATGCTTATTGAGACAATGAATAAGTAGTAATTAAATTGCCTCATGAGAATATCACAAAGAACTGAAAGTTTTACAATATGATACTGAAACACTCAATAGATTTGTAGTGAGCATGGTGTGTAAACATGACAAAGTGGTACCTCACTTGCCCCCTTTAGTGAAGCAAACCATAAATGCAGGGGCACCTCCGAAGTTTAAACGACGACTAGATATAATGACTTCAGAATAAACGATATCATAATCATGCAGAAGACAATGGTACTTTGGGACAATGCACATTACACTCAGAATGACAATCATGCTCTCAATAGTTGGTGCTTTAAAGAAAGAAGGTGGAGACTCTCAAACCGTGGCTTTTGATGACAAGGTTGAAAACCCGTGGTCGGAAACAAAAACTAAACATGTACCAGAGCTCTTGGTTTTTAAAAACAGAGGTAATAATTATTTTTTAGAGATGCATATTTCGTCAACGTATGCTAGCAAGATAACTCAATTACTTCTCGAGCTGGACAAGTTTCGAGGAACGGCTCCCGCACGAGGACGATCACATCCTCTTAATCTCCTTTGTTTATCACTGCCAAAGTTTTCTGATTTCTCATGAACAAAGCGTGAAGGAGGGTTTGTTTGTTGTATATTTTTTAATGAGCCGGGCGCACTGTTTGCCAGTTCCTTCTCGTATTAGGGGTTTGCGCATTAGACATGCACTCCCGGGGTGAAGCTTGTCCAACTTAAAAAGATCAAGAATTAACTACTACTTCCTCATGAGCTAAAACAGAGGCACAAAAGAGAAATGTTTTTTTGATTAATTTCGAGATGGTACAAGATAGTCTTCGTCGGGAATGGCAGATAAATACCATGTATAGGAAGGTATGGTGTACTCATATGGCATAACTGGTTTAAAGGATTTTGGATGCACAAGCAGTCAGTCCGCTTAGTACAGGCGAAGGTTAGCAAAAGACTGGGAGCAACCAACTAAGAGAGCAATGACGGTCATAATCATGCAGAGCGACAAAGCAACATTGAATCGGGCATGGAAGTTATATCGCTACTCAAAAATTAAAGATCATCAAGGCTTGATAGACTTTCTTTACAGTCTTAAATATGCGTGAGCATATGCCAAGTCAATCAAAATAAATTCTTGGAGGAAGATATCACTAAACCATACCACATCATAGGCAAACAAATCATGTTGGTACTTCAATAACACATTAAGAACCCCCCAGCTATTTGAGACTAACCATAAGAAAACATGAACTACTAAGCACCATTATGCACATAGCATTTTTATCATAGACATATCAACCAGTGCAACAGAAGCCAACTCTCTTAACAAGATAATCATGATAACTCAAGAGAGTTCCAGCAACCAACTAAACAAAAGCTCTTTAAAAAGTAAAGCATGAAAACTAAGAGCTAAACATGACAGTAGCTATTGAAAGACAAAGAACACACACAGCAAAGATAGACATGAAAATTCTATGTTGTGTTCTAGGTTGAAGTGGAGCGTGTTTCTCTCCCACACAAAGAAAGATGGGTTCCGACTCGTTATGAACAGCAAGCAAAGCTAAAGAAAACTAAAAAGGAAACTAAAAGCAAGACGCTCCAAGCATAGGACATAACACATGAAGTGATAAAAATATAGTGGAACGAAAGACGAACTGATAATTGTTGATGGAGAAGGGGATGCACGGGGGCATCCTCAAGCTTAGACGCTTGAGTCTTCTTGAATATTTCTTGGGGGTGCACGGGGGCATCCCCAAGCATGATCGTTTGACACTCCTAAATCTTTTTATCATCTTCCCTCGCACACTTGAAAACTCCCTTCATACATAACTCATCATAATCTGATTAGCAAGGTTAGTACCCATAATAAAATAATTTTTTCTTGCTGGAAATAAGGATAATCTTGAAGTTCTACTGTTTCTCAACATTGCCAAAAGGTTTTTGCAAAGAAAAAGCAAGCTCAAGGTTTGCAAAACGAAGGAAAGGCAAAACATGACACAATCTGTGAAAAACAGACCAGCAGGTAGTAAATAATTTTTTCGGGGCACTTCTGCAACTCAAATCAAAAAACTCAGAACAGACACCCGAAAGCCAATTGTATAGAGCACGCTGTCGAAACAATTCAGACCAAAAATATGATCTGGTGATTTTATACGAATTTTTCTGTCCAAGGACAGAATCTGTTTCCTGGACAGCACGTCACAACTTTTGAACTTTCTTGCAATCAGAGGCTAAACTTGGCACAAAGCTGAAAAGTAAAGATACAATGATGATGTTACTGTAGTAACAAACATCAAGACACAACAAAAGCAAAAAAAATATATTCATTGTGGGCTGCTTCCAAAAGCGCTTTCTTTTATGCCTTTAAGCTAGGCATAATGTAAAGAGGAATCAATAATCATCATAATAATCGGAGTTATAAATTGCTTCAAATGGTTCCTCAACAAGTTCACACTTGTTCATTCTAGGAAAGGGGTACATACCTTTTGCCTTCCCGCGTAAGCGGATTTGTCCCTTACCTATATCGATGAAGCCTTTTACGGCTCGGAGGAAGTCCCTTCCAAGCACTATATTTCCTTGGTTTGGCTTCATGATGAAGAAATCAACCATTGCAATCCCTTTAAGGAATGTAACTGGCACGTCTTTTATTCTTCCCTGGATCTCAGAAATATCTCCATTAGTGTGTTCATGATAAGATGATAATCTATCCATGTTAAATTTTAAAGAATCATGAACAATTTTTGGCATAGTAGAAAACCATAGATCCAATATCACAATAAGAAAGGAAGTCTTGATTAGAGATGGTAATCCTAACAAAAGGCTCCCAATCATTGTCAATTTCCAAAATATCTCTCTTATTGGGTTTGGGTTTCTCTACCTTCATCAAGTCTAGAGCATCCATTCTCTTCTCAATAGTAGCAAGTCTATCTATGACAGTATCAAAATTATGATCATAAACAAAGTAACTAGATAGACCATGTATAATTTCAAGAGATCTAGCTTCACCACACTCTAGGAAATCTCCTTCAGCTATAATATCAAGAGAGTGTTTACACCATTTAAAAAGACCATGGTAAAAATTTCTAAGCACAATTTTTATAGGTATCCAAGGCATAATTCTCCTATGTGCATCAGAAATTATGTCCCATGCCTTCTTCATATTTTCTCCATCCCTTTGATGGAAATCTGGAACTTCTGATTCCCTCAAAGCACCAAATCCTAACATGCTTGACTAAACAGAAAGGACTACTAACAGAAAAGCAAATAAATTTTTTGTGATTTTTGATAAAGTATACTAAAGAAAAAGCCGAAAGGTAAACTAACAAGACTAAAAAGCAAAGGTAAAAGATAGCGTGCAACTCCCCTATCCTGAAGAGTGGAGTCCCCGGCGATGGCGCCAGAAAACTTTGCTTGATGGCTTCTCGCCCCTCTTTGGTTACCCCAAGTGGAAGGTTTGAGATGCAGTGTAGCGGTAGTTTTCCCTTGGCAAAGATACCAAGGATCGAATCCCCTGAGACTCCGAGGGTCAACAAGAAGGTGTCAACTGCTAGCGGCGCAACTTAGCGATTGACAGGACCTGCACACAAATAAAAATAACTTTGCTCCCAACGAGTACAGAGAGGTTGTCAATCCCTCCGGCCTTGTCGTTTACAAAGGATCAAACGCAAGAGATAATAGTGATAGGTATGACTGCAAATAGTAAGTGAGAACAGAAAGTAAATAGCGGATGTGATCAGTGATGGTAATATGGACCGGGGTCCCATGATGTTCACTAGTGATGTCTCTCTCCCAAAAGACGATAAAACAGCTAAGCGAGGTAAACGAATTACAGCTGGGCAATTGACAGGATTATGTGCGCAAACCAATGCTAGCTATGCTGCAAGAAGGGTAGAGGCTCAAAAGCATGGGCGGTACGCCAAGGCAAGTAGACCGAAATCCATCTGCATCTACTACTAATCATCCACCTTGAGATATCTATCCAGAACATCTCGCTGGTATTAAGTTGTGAGTCCCACCCATAGTGTAAACTCAAAGCAACAGACAACTGCATTAAAAGAACTTTGCGTAAAGTAAACAATCCTTGCACCCGCAAGTACAAGCACCGTTGTTTTCCCCCTTGTGGCAACAGCACATCCCCTAGACTCATGTTTCTGTCACTCAAGCTAGTCATCGAGGGGCATGAACCCACAATCAAGCATAACGTTCCCTCTTGGAGTTACTACCTACTACTTGGCCAAAGCAATAAACAGCAACGGAGAACATGCAAGAATTACTCAAGAACATAAATATAAAAGAGGTAAATCAAATATATTACTCACACACAATCTGAACATAATCTCATAATCCATCGGATCCCAGCAAACTCATCATAGCAACAGCATAAGGATTACATATGTGCCTCGATCATGTAGGGCAGCTCACGAGGTCTAATTGGTGATGAACAAAGAGGGGTGGAGAACATCACATAGCTACTGGTCATGGAACCATGGTCCAAGGGAGACTACTCACAACTCATCCGGGAGGCGTCCATGGTGGTGGAGAGGCTCCCAGTGGTGATCCTCCCCTCCGGCAGGGTGCCGGGAAGAGTTCTCCTGGTGCTCCCGATCTTGGAAGCGCGGCGGCGGCGGAACAGAGATGAGATCGCGAAAAAGGGTTCCGTCCTCGAGGGTTTCGGGACGCGTTGTAAATATATGCCAAAGGGGGGCGTCAGAGGGGCTAAGGGGGGCCCAGGCGCCCTGGTGGCGCGGCCAGGAGGGGGGCCGCGCCCTTTGGCCGCCTGGAGCCCCTGTGGGCCCCCTCTGGCCCTACTTTGGCCGCATGGAAGCTTCCGGAACGCTGATTTTTTATATATTTTTCCCGGGATTTTTCTGGCAATTTACGTAATGGGAAAACCTGAAATACAAAAACAGCAGAAAACAGAAACTGGCACTGGGGTGCACTGAGTTAATAGGTTAGTCCAAATATGATCAAAAGTGTATGGAAGTGCATAAATATCATAGCAATATCACACAAAAGAGGCATGGAGCAAGCAGAAATTATAGATATGTTTTGGACTTATCAGTGATTCACCTTGCACTGGAAGAGCCGCCAGCCATGACGCTACATCAATCATGTTATCTAGAGGGTTAGAAAAATGACCTAGCGGTGTTGACACTTGCGGAGGCGGCATTAAGTTCTAACGAGGCGGAACCGTAACACGCGGTTGAGCCGTCGCCCCAGCTGCGGGTGCTTCGACAGCCCGGGTTACCTCGGGTGGGTAGCTCCTTCCTGCCCCAGGGGTATGGAAGAGATTCCTTGCATCGAACTCCAGAGGTAGATGACTCTAGTGCCTACTTCGAAGAATGACATTTGATGCGGTCTGATCCAAGCTTAACCGGAAAGCCTCTGCTTGAATCCGTTGTGATTCTGTGTCTAGGGCAGCTCGCTCTGTCACCATCCTAGCGTTCTTAGCGTTAAACTCCTGCTTGGCCTGAGTGATCTCATCTCGTAATTTCACGACGACCAACTTATGTTGTGCTTGGCTCACCGGGGTTACCTCCGCAGCCAACAACATTGCCAATGCATCCAAGAGCTCAGATAACACCTGAACTAGCGAGCGCACAGGGATGCTTGCCCTAGCCATCGCCGCGATCGTTGTACCGGAAGTCATAGCCGCCGCAGTTGATGGATTCAGCACCGGTTGCGTGCCGACCATGAAGATCGCAACTCTGTTCGGCAACTCATAGGAGTTTGGAATACTGTCACCATCGGAACAACCCCCAAGCCTGCCGTCTTGCAGTTGATACATTGAACTGGTCTCTCCGGTTGAAGATTCATCACTAGAGTAAATGATTGTCTCTCCACCGGACACATATCCTTCCTCAAGATCCGCTCCATGAGTAAAACCAACAAAAGCATGTGTCACGGCGGCTTGAACCTTAACGGGTCGTGCACGTCGGGCCGTCTAGATGACATCATTGTAGGTATCCGGCTCAGGCTCTGATTCGCCAATCTTGCCAATGAAGACGTGGATTCTGCCGAAGGGGACCCGGTACCTGTATTCAATTGAATCGGCCTCCGGGGCCCAAACTGCATCGTCGACGTAGATCTTGCCGCGGTGACTCTTGGTCATTCAGCCCACGGCGTATCCCTTGATCCCTGAGAAGCTGCCCTTCAAGAACTCGAAACCACCATGCTCTGGCCCCATCGTAGGTGCCAACTGTCGTGGTTTTTTCACGGCGGATGTCCTAGCAAAAGGACTTAGGTGTGGAGCCATCGCAACTATGTTAGCTTAAAGGGGTTGAACGGGACAAAGGACACAAAGAGTTTACCTAGGTTTCAGCCCCTCGCGGTGGAGGTAAAGGCCTACTCCTGCTTTTTGTTGTATTGCTCGAGTCTCAATTACCAGGGAGTGCATACGCTTTCCCTAGCTCTTGATCGATTGTTTCTTGAGTTAACCCGTCGCCGGGTCACCCCTTTACATACAGGTTGATGCCCGGCGGCTTACAGAGTCCCAGCCAGCTCACACAGGCGTGACTGGCTTGGTTTCTAACTAAGCTTACCTTACAAAACAAGTCACCATCTAGCGGTTCACACCTTTGGGACATTTAGTTGCCTTCGGGTCTTGGGCCTTCAATAGGCTTGTTCTATGGACCGCTGACGGAGTCCTGGATTTAGGGGTCCTTGGGTGTCCAGGCTACTGAAGCTGGGCCGGACTGATGGGTCGTGAAGATAAAAATAGAAGGTCATCCCCCATGTCCGAATAGGACTCATGTGTATGTAGAAAGGTAAAATAGATGTCCGGATGTAATGATTCCTTCCTCCCCAAGTCAGCTTTATTTAACCCTATGCCTCCTCCGGCATGTACATAAGCCGAAGGGTTTACTTCATAAGGGCTAACAGAATCACAATTACATAGACTAGACTTCTAGGGTTTAGCCATTATGGTCTCGAGGTAGATCAATTCTTGTATCCTTATATTCATCAAGATCAATCAAGTAGGAAGTACGATATTACCTCGATAGAGAGGACCCGAACCTAGGTAAATATTGTGTCCCCGGTCCCTTGTTACCATCGATCCTTAGACGCATAGCTTGGGCACCCCTACCCGAGATCTGCCGGTTTTTACACTGACAATGGTGCTTTCATTGAGAGCTCCGCTGTGTACTCGCCAGAAGCGATCGGTGGCTCGTCTCATCATCAACGACGACATTACTCTCGGAAAAAGCCTGGCTATTGGCCTGGTCCTCCAGGTCGGCGGGTTCGCCATATGCGCCCGCGTGGCCTTCAAGCCGACCGCATCCCCTGCAGTCACCGAACACCACTCTTACATCGGCTCCGAACTCTCTGAAGACGCAAATCCGACAGACTCCTCGTCTTTAAATGAACGGCTGGGTCGCTGCCGCCCTAGGGCTTTCCGTATCCCATGATCAAATCAGGCCTAAACCGATTAGGAGGAAGACAATTCCACCCCGATCACTCAACTAGTGTCAGTCGTCGAGGAACAGGCCGAAGTAACTCCTCCTCGTGAACCGGAGATCGGATATGTCTGGTTCTCCGGACACTTTGAGCCAAACACAGGCGGGACTAAACATCTTTCGAGCTCAGGGACAAAACACCGAGCCCAGGGAACGCTCAGATTCTCCTAGGCCCGGGTTGTCCACACCGAAGGTTTTGCAAGCCCCGGACACTATATTGGTTCGGGATTCAAATTTTACCACACCCACCCACCACAATGTATACTCTCCAAGTAATTCTGGCCCTTTGGACATATGTGACTTAATGTACGTGCGCAAGCACCTCCGAGAGACGGTCCATCACTTCTGGGCCAGATTCCTACTTGTTAAAAACAAGATTAAGGACTGATGTGACGATGACACAGTTCTAATCTTTCACCGAAATTGCACGGACGAGAGAGTCTTGAATGCCGTCAACCGCCGTCGCGTACATAGTTTCACAGAGTTGTTGCAATTACTACGAATGTACTGCGCCATTGAAAGTACTTGGAAGGCCCAGAATACCCATCTAGAACAGCTGTCTTCGGAAAAAACGACACTAAGGCGAAACATACATACCCTAACAGGGCATCTGATCATAGACCTATCGGCAAGAAACATAAACCTTTTACGGGACACAAGTCCGTTCTGGACGCACTGTTAGATAAACCTTGCCCGATACATGCAACCCCGGGCATGACCCCAACCCACAACCTTCGAGCATGTTGGGAACTCTGGCAGGTAGCTAATAGCGACGAATCCATCCTCACCACTTCAACTCAAGAAGAGGACAATTTTGACATCCTCATGGTCTTCGAGACCTTCTCTTCAAACAACCGGCGCAAGAGAGCACATCGCAAGCTCACCGAGGTTCATCAAATAACCACTAAAAGTCCATGGAATGACGCGGAAATCACGTTCCATGCCAATAGTTAACCTTGAGTCCGGACAGTCCGAGCCCCAGCCGCTCTTTTACTAAATCCAATAATAGATGGCTTTCGCCTCACCAAAGTGCTCATTGACGGCGGCAGCAGACTCAACCTCATATACGAGGACACGCTCGAACAAATTCTGGTCGATAAAACCCGCATTGAGCAAATAACACAACCTTTCAAGGAATTATCCCCAGCCGGGAAGCCCGTGTTCGATAAGTATTAAACTCGACATAGTATTCGACACACTCGAGAACTACAGGTCAGAAGAGTTGCTCTTCCACATTGTCCCCTTCAATAGCGGATACCACGCCCTTCTAGGGTGAGACGCTTACTCACGATTTCAAGATACCCCATTACGGGTACATGCAGCTTAAAATGCCAGGGCCCAATGGAATAATCACAGTCGTAAGTGATCCAGACAGAGCACTCCGTGCTGAAAACAAAACCGCATCCTTGGCCCTAGAGGCACTATCCGAAGCCTTTGCGGCCGAAGAATTAACCACCTTACGATACATGGTGGACAAGGACGACGTAGTCCTTGATAAAATATATAAGTCTACCTCATTCAAGCCAGTAGATGAAATTATCAAATTTCAGGTACATCCAATGGACCCCAATAAAACAGCAGCCATTGTAGCACGGCTGGACCCAACGTGACATAGTGCTCTGCGCGCATTCCTACGAGAAAACTGGGACATATTCGCCTAGCATCCTTCAGGCATGCCTAGGATCGCACACAGGCTGGCTGAATACAACCTCAACATTATCAAAGGTTCAAACCAGTCAAGCAGTCACTGCGACAATTTTGCGAACTCAAAAGACAAGTTATGGGGGAAGAGTTGGCCAAGTTACTGGAGACCGGATTCATCAGGAAAATTAAACATCCGGATTGGCTAGCCAATTTGGTCATGGTATCAAAAGAAGGATAAATCCTGGCGCCTTTGTGTCAACTTTAAAGACCTGAATAAGGCTTGCCCTAAGGACCCTTTTCAGCTGCCCTGCATCAATCAAATCATCGATGCAACAGCAGGACATGATTCGTTATGCTTCCTCGACGCTTACTCCGGATACCATCAAATAAAAATGAAGGAATCCGACCAGGCCGTGATGGCGCATTATCACTCCGTATGGGCCCTTTTGCTTCAACACTATGCCCTTTGGGCACAAAAACACTGGTGCCACCTATCAACGCATGGTTTAAACATGTTTAGAGAAACAAATTGGCAAGACGGTGGAGGCATATGTCGACGATGTAGTCATCAAGACCAAACGCGTCGAAACATTGGTGGACGATCTCCGCCTCAAGTTTTATAACCTCCGAACATATGACATACAGCTCAATCCAGACAAATGCGTCTTCGACATTCCGGGCAGAAAGATGTTAGGGTTTATCATCTCCCATTGAAGAATTGAGGCAAACCCAGCTAAAATCCGAGCCTTATCACAGCTGGCTACGCCAACCGATCTAAAACAAGTCCAAAAGCCAGCAGGGTGTGTTCTGGTCTTAAGCCGCTTCATCTCCAGACTAGGAGAAAAAGCATTACCACTTTATACACTGCTGAGGCGCACGGAGAACTTTGAATGGACGGATGCAGTCACGACCGAATTGGAAGAAATAAAAACCCTATTAGCAAACAACCCAGTCCTAGCTGCTCCAAGTGTTGGCGAGCCAATGCTGCTTTACATCGCCACTCACGAGGTAGTGAGTGTTGTACTCGTCATCGAACGAGAGGAAGGGGGACATAAATTCCATGTCCAAAAACCAGTATACTATGTATCATAGGTTCTCACACCGTGCAACTCACGATACCCCCATTATCAGAAAATTGTCTATGCGGTGTTCATGGCATCTCGGAAGCTCTGACACTACTTTCAAGAGTGTTCGATTAAAGTGGCATCCGAAATACCACTCAATGATATTATAAACAATAAAGATGCCACAGGTTGCATAGCCAAATGGGCCATCAAGCTCTTGCCGTTCGAAATAACATAGAAACCATGCCGGACTATTAAATCTCAAGTGTTGTCTGACTTTGTTGCAGAATGGACTAAGGACGAACTCCCTAAAGAGTACAGAGCATACTCCCACTGGACTATGTATTAAGACGGCTCCAAAATGCTAGCCGGATTGGGGGCCGGCGTCATCTTGATATCTCCCACAGGAGATATAGTCTGCTACATACTACAAATAATATATACGGACTCAAACAATGCTGTCGAATATGAGGCACTACTACACGGCCTCCGGATGGCCGTATCCATGGGCATACAATGCCTCAAGGTGCGCGGAGCCTCAAACCTCGTAATATCTCAAGTAAACGGAGAATTTGATGCGAAGGATTTAAAGATGGCAGCTTATCGAAACACCGTACTAAAAATATCAGCTTGATTTGAGGGGATGGAATTTTACCATGTCGCTCGGGACAGTAATCTGGCAGCGGATATACTCGCTTGCATGGGAGCCAAACGCGACCCGGTCCCGCCTAACACCTTTGTAGAAAGGTTGTTCAAGCCATCGGTGACATGGCATGACGAGAGCGGAGATGCTAATTCAGACCCGAACACGCCCCCACCAGCCGAACTCAATAGAGATGTCATCAGGGATTCAGATATGGAAATAACATCTTCGGCTCATGAGATCAAGGATGTCATAGCCCCCCGGATTGAACCCTTCTTGGCTTATCTTATTAGGCAAGAGCTCCCCGATGACCAAAATGAGGCTCATCGCATAATTCAGCGTTCTAAAGCCTATAAAGTTCATGAAGGAGAACTATACAAGAAAAGCACTACTAGTGTTTTCCAAAGTTCCATCTCTGAAGAGGATGGACGGAAACTTCTAGCTAAAATACACGCTGGCATGGGCGGCAATCACACAGTAGCTCGGGCTCTCGTAAGCAAACCTTTCCGAACAAGTTTCTTCTGGCCAATTTCCCGAGCAAATGCTCAACCCCTAGTCCAGCATTGTGTTGGATGCCAGCTTTTCGCAAATCAAAGTCATATGCCTCCCACCACTCTCAGTACCATCCCTATTACTTAGTCCTTTGTGGTCTGGGGGCTGGATATGGTCGGACCCCTTAAAGAGGAAGCCACAAAAAGATATATTTGCTGGTCATGGTGGACAAATTCACTAAATGGATAGAAGCCAAACTAGTCAAAACGGCTGAAGTAGGGCCAGTGATAGATTTTATATCCGGTGTAGTACACATTCAGTGTCCTGCATAGTATTATCACAGATAATGGATCGACCTTCATAGTCGATGAGGTGAAAAACTGGTGCGCCAAGTTAGGCATTAAACTTTATTACACCTCTATGTATCACCCTCAAACAAATGGTCAAGTCGAACGGGCCAATGGATTAATAATGAGCGGCATTAAACCCCGACTAGTGCGGTTTCTAAGGGAGTCAGATAAACACTAGGTTGAGGAGCTTGACTCCATACTCTGGTGGCTTCGGACCACACCTAACCGGACAACCAGATATGTGCCTTTATTCATGGTGTACGGCGCAAAGGCTGTTTTGCCCTGCGACATTATTCATGACTCACCTCGAGTGCGTATGTATGAAGAGCGAGAGGCCGGGCTCGATCGGCAGGATGAACTAGACGGCCTTGAAGAGGACCACGATATCACGCAGGCCTGTTCCGCATTCTATCAACAACAGGCTAGGCGATACCGGAGCAAAGACGTGTGGGGAAAACATACAATGTTGGCGAACTCGTTTTGCGCCTCCCGGAGAAGAAAAAGGATAAGCTCAAACCAAGATGGGAGGGCCCCCTTTATTATTGATGAAGTACTCACCGGAGGAGCTTATCACCTTTGAAACGCATCAGAAAATCTCCTTGAGCCGAATCCATGGAACGCTACTAGGCTCCGATGATTCTATGGATAGTTCGGTAGCACCTTTTATCTCCCTTTCTATTTAGCTCTCTTCCCTTGTTTTTTCCCTCTTCATTTTTTATTTTGTTTTCCTTCCCGGAAAGTGTTTGGCTAAACCGAACTGTTAGGGGTAAACATTTTCAAATGTATATACCTCAAAATACCTGGGGGCTTCTATAACGAAGCTTATTATTCCAAGCTTATTGCTTATAGTACTCATGTTGTCTGTTTCATACAGCCTCTTCGCCATTATATGCACCTTTATGACTTAAGATTTTGCCAAGCTGGGTTGCATGGCTCCTGTGTTTATACCCTACATTCCCGATTGTTCGGCTAGGGTGTAAAGGGACCACCTCTGTGATTGCTACAACCGGGTAATCCAGACTAGTACCTCAGACGGGTGAAGCCGAAAGCTAGCATTCTTAAGGGAATCATTGGTCGGCGGACAAACGACGAATTGCTTTTTGGCACATAATTTCTCGATCTTAAAGGATAGGTTTCCTGTAATCCTATTTTTTAGGATCAAATCCTAGGCACGCATACATACACATGCTGACCCAGGGAAAGGAACCCTTAATGGAACTATTATCTCTGGAAAAACTTTTTTACGTTAAATAGTAATATAACAGAACTCCCTGAACGAAACTTGTCTATTCAAGCAAAAATGACCGGATTGCCTGGTTTACGAACATAGTAAGTGTTTACCACAAGTATAGTATCTGGAAACAGTCCAAACCTTGGGTTTAGGAGGTGGAAGCTGAAGGTCTACCATGACAAACTTTGTAACAAGTTCGGTACGAGATAAGTTTGATGATAAAGTACGTTATTACATGGAATCAAATGCCTATTCTTCATCTATGCCATCTATAAGACTGTCTAACTTACAGTGTTCTTGCGAAAACTTTACGGCAATCCCCGAGCCTACCAGTTAACGGGAATTTCTTGTCCGTCTGGTCCCCGAGGTCCAACCCGGGCCATATGATTTGGATCAAGTCTAGTATACAACATTTTCACCATGGCCCAGGACTCTCGTGCAGCTTCTTGGCATGCCGATGCCTTCCATAGTTCAAAATGATGCCGAGCTCTTTTGAATAAGTTTGCCAGCTCCTCCATAATTTCTAGAGGAGAATTGGAAGGCCATACGGCTTTAGCCATGCTTTTCATGGCTTTCCGAACTCGCTCATGCACTTTGGAGAGCTCTTGTAGCACATCACCTTGAAATCCGGATACTTCTCCTTCGAGCCTACCAGTTAACAAATCTGTAAGAATAGCATTATAAAGTTATGGATCATGGATAAATATGAAGGCTAGGTTGAAGGTCATACTGAATATGCCGCCTTTAGCTTTTTATTCTCCTTCAAAGCATCTGATAGTTGGGCTCGTAGATCCTTTAGCTCTTCGGCTTGCTTAACATTCTCGTCTAGCAGTTGGTTCTTTTCATTAATGGTACATGTTAGTACATGTTGACCAGTGGCTTCTTCCCGTTCGGCATGTCTTTTGTCCTCCTGAGCAGCCCTTAGCTTCTCCTCCAGTCGATCTGTCGATTCCGACGCTGAAATTAAAACAAAGTATGCATAAACATCATTGACGACACATAATCGTATTTTCTGGACACTATTCTTCCTTACCATCAGATCCATTCTAGGATTTCTGAAATCTTCCAGCTCGGTGGTAACAACATTTAGCTTAATCCAGTTTGATCCAAGCTCCTTGGACAATGCGGACATAAACGATCCTTAAATCAGTTGGGCCAACTGCTTCAAGCATCGGGGGCTACTGGCATATGCTTATTAAATTTACGAAAAGTCCTTACCCGCATGTCCTTTGATAGCAGGTGAGTGGCTCCAGCGAGTCCATCCCGAGCAGCTCGGATATACGCATCCACAGAGCTGAGGGTGTTGAATGCCTCCTCAGTAAAAACCGGATCGCGCATGGCCTCCTTTCACCGTCGATGATTCATCGCGCTCTCCACTTCAGAATTTGTAACTGTTACATTATCCAATCCTCCTGGAGAGGACAATCTGGCATTACGCTCGTATCGGCTCTTGTCCTTGTAGATGGGCCACGGGCCGGATTGGTTGGTGTTTGGCCAAGAGGGTCTTTGGACACTGTTTGGCATATACTCCTGCTGAAATGAGACGAAGGGAAAATGTATCAATCCGGCCTTGCTACCGAGCACATGTGAAAAACTATACCTCTTCGATGAAGGAGGGGGTTCGACGGTGCCTCTTGTTTCCTTTTGCTTCAAAGACTTGCCCTGCGCAGGCGTCGTCCTCTTAAGAGATGCCCTTGAAGCAGTACGGCAAGATGAGTGCCGCCCCTTTGGAGCATGATACAGTGCGGTGAGTGAGGCGCGAAGGGGAGGCTCTCCTTGAGGGGATGTCATATGGGTACTTACGTAGGAGGAGGGAAGAAGGCCAGGGTAATTGGCTACAATGGTCACTTCTGTGCCATCATGGCTCGCCTGATGAAAAACTCCGTCAGTAAGATCTATGAATATGTCCGAATCTTCTTCAAATCCAGGATCTTTGTCGTGAGCATGGTCCTCTGGCTGCGGAGCAAGGCAGTAAACTCCGTCGATCACCTTCCTCCATTCCTATTGAAAACATCTGTATTTAGTTCGGTTACCAAATTTCGGAAGAGAGATTGTATAAAGGTAACAACCGAAAATACTCATTCGGTCGATGGGGTTATACATGGAAAAACCTTCCCGACATTTAAACAAACGTAGTCTTCCTTTTCCCCCCTATAGAGATCGGCCAGGATGGCGACCAAGGCGGCAAGGGTATCCGGACCCTTGCGTAGGCAACGGGAGGCATCGTCTTTCCCGTTATAATGCCACATGGTAAACCCTCTAGACTGAAGTGGCTGGACGCATCGCGTTATCGGAATAGCCATTACGTCAATTATTGAGAGTTAGGAGTGGGCAAATACTCTAATGTAGCTGACTAGCCTCTTGAAATCCGTACTGTCCTCTTCCTTGAGACTTCGAGGACGCCAGTTGAAGCATTTCTTCAAAGGGGCGCTGGAGAATTTGGGAAGGCCTTGCCCGATTGGGTTTGGAAGAATAACGTCTTCGATATAAAACCACTCCGAGGGCCACTCTTCGGATGCCTTCTTAGGAGTACCGGAGATGTAACCTATCCATGATATGTGCCACACTTTGGCACCGCCCACCTCGAATATGGATCCCTTTTGGGAGCGGGGAACAAGACAAAATAATTTCCTCCATAGCTCGAAATGAGCTTCATAGCCCAAAAATAGCTCGCAAAGAGCTACAAAGGCCGCAATATGCAGGATGGAGCCTGGCGTGAGATTGTGCAGTTCGAGGCCATAAAATTCCAGAAAACCTCTGAGGAAAGGATGGATTGGAAATCCTATGCCTCTCAAGAGGAAGGGGACGAAGCACACCCTCTTCTATTTAGTGGTGTTGGGGAAGTTTCCCTCCAAGGCTTCACCGTCGATTGAGGTTAATCCAGCTCGAACAAAGACTAGATCCGCAGGAGGGAGATATCCCTCCATTTGAAGTTTGTTCAGATGGACATGAGAAATTGAGCAACTTTCCCAATCACCCGCTTGAGGTCCGTGGGGGCATGAGGAGGAGCTGGGAGCACTGGCCATGTTGGGAGTATTTTCCGTGGCTAGCTCTAAGGGTTTCTACGTGGTGTGGAATGGCATCTGAGATCCATTCTCTTTAAATATACGCCATCCCCACGCGGCCAATGGGTTATTTATAAATAGTACATAGAATGTTCGCATTTGTTTGACACATGGAAGCCGAGGCGACGGCGGGAAGGAATCAACAGGGTGCAGTCAAAAGCCGAACTGTCGCTTATTCCGAAGAAGAGCCTATCTTGCAAGACCGAAGACATGAAGCCGGATACAACCTCGTCACTGAAGGCAAGTTTGGGGACTACTAACGGAGTCCTGGATTCAGGGGTCCTCGGCTGTCTGGGCTACTGAAGCTGGGCCGAACTGATGGGCCATGAAGATAAAAGCAGAAGTTCATCCCCCGTGTCCGAATAGGACTCCTATGTATGTAGAAAGGCAAAATAGATATCTGGATGTAATAATTCCTTCCACCCAAGTCATCTTTATGTAACCCTAGGCCTCCTCTGGCATGTATATAAGTTGGAGGGTTTAGTTCATAAGGGCTAATAGAATGACAATAACATAGGCTAGACTTCTAGGGTTTAGCCATTACGATCTCGAGGTAGATCAACTCTTGTAACCCTATATTCATCAAGATCAATCAAGTAGGAAGTGGGGTATTACCTCGATAGATAGGGCCCGAACCTGGGTAAACACGTTGTCCCCAGTCCCTTGTTACCATCGGTCCTTAGACACACAACTTGCGCACCCCTACCCGTCACACCCTGCATTTTGTACCATGGCTATTTCGTTAATAAAGCATGAAAAATTGGACCAACAATTTTTTTTTGCATCATTTGGCTTTTTTTACTTGGAGTTGGTTTTGCTCTTTGTGATTTCAAGTGCTCTTTAAGGTCAACATAGCTTCACCTTCTATACTTCATCCCTCGCTCCAAACTTCTGCCCAATGATCATACAATGTGTACAGAACAATATAGTATTTTCTTACAAAAACAATTTGGCCAAATAGTATTTTCTAAGATTAGTTTTCCAAAAACCCCTGAATTGAGATTTGCACTACAAGTACTTGTTTTGGGGTGTGAAAAATCTTTCAAAAGGTATATTTGAAACCTATTAGGTACAGGACTCCCATAACCCACAAAATTATAATTTTAAAAGTTATTTTCCTATTTTATTTAAAGGCTTTTTCTTTAGGCCAAAAATGGTCTTTAATAGGTTAAAATTATTTTAATGTTTAAAAAATATTTGAGAAACTTTATGGAAACTCATAGGACATATATTGTCCATATATAAGAGTTTCAACACATAGCAATGTTCAAAATATTGGACAAATCCCTCAAAACCCCCTTTCTGGATATTTCAAGCTTTTGAAATATTTACAAAGGGAATATTCTCTAAAATTTCCAAGAAAATTCTAGCAAGTCACATATGCATAATATGACGACCTTGCAAATTTTCAACTCAATAGAAATTGGTTTGGTTCACAAAAGTGCCCCAAAACCATCTCTGTTCAGATTCAAGTCTGAACAACTTTGCATTGCCAACTTAGTCCAAATGCCCCCAAACTTTCTGGATATGCCCACAACCCCACATGATGACACTATACCAAGTGGTGCATCAAGGGGATTTGTTTTGCATGAGTAGATCCTGGTAAACCCATTTTTGTTGATTTCTAGGGTTTACAAAAGTTGCATTGGCGACTTTTCCCAAATGAGCTCAAAATTAGTGGAAGGCCCTAATTATATGTGCCATTTCACTCTGTGAAGTCTCATGCCAAATGGAATCCATTTGCTTGCCCAAGGAAGCCACAAACACCTTCTGGCTATTTAACAAAACCTCTACTTGAGCCTCTTCCACTAATCCAAAGGGGCTCAACTTTTTACCACAGATGCTCCTAGTCCCCTTCTACCCCTAGTAATAATGGCAGCATCTCAGATCAATTATTCGGGGG
>LR738712.1:327180387-327221326 GCA_902687465.1 Secale cereale
ATGTAAGACTACCTCCCTCTCTCTCTGTTCACCCATTGCAGCACCTCTCTCTCTCTCCCATTTCTATATGCAGCACCCCACGTAGCCTCCATCCACCCTAGGGCATCCAAGGCAGCCCCAAGGCACAAGAGGACTTGTGTTGGCACTTAAAAAATGGCATGCCAACTATTTGAATGCGCTAGAACACGCTATAGTGCGCTCTGGCACTCTGGCCGCCCGCGGCCACGCACCTCCGGCCACCCCAGCTGGCCCGACGATGCGCCTCGACGTCCACAACAAGCCACGACCTGGACCCCCTCCTCCTTCTCCCTCCTCTTACCCTAGCCCGCAGGCGCGCCAGTCGCCCGAGCGCACCAGTGAGCACACTCACACGCGCGGCTCCTATGGCCCCTCTCTGCTCTCTCTCTCTTCCTTCCCATAGCACTAGAACGACCTCACGAGCGCCACAGACAAGCCGCAGCAAGCCTCCGTGATCCATGGCGACGGCAACGAGCTCGCCGGCGCGTGATTCTTTGGTGGACCACTGCTTTCCTATTTAATGGCCGCCCCGAGCCTCTCCCTCTCCACCACTCGCCTCCACCTACTCCAGATTACCCATGCACCCTCAGCTCATCTCCAGAAGTTCTTGAGCTCGAGATCAAGCTCGAGCTCCGCCACGGCGGCTCGCCGTCATCCGTTCGGTAGGAGCTGTCCCCGCTGCTCCTATGCCCCAATCTGAAATCGGCTCACCTCACTAACACTTTCCCCTCTCTTCCCCCGCTCTTTTCCAGCCAGAAACGGCCGAAACCACCGCCGCCCGAAGCTCCTCCGTCGTGCCTCCTCGTCATCGGTGAACCAGGTGGCTCCGGCGACCACCACAACCACAACTCGAACGGAGACATCCTTTTGAGTAAAACGGTCCCACCTGCTCGACCATGCATGCCCTGTAGCGTCGCCGGTGAGCTCGCCGGCAATCTGGACTCGGGGTTAGTGATGACAGGAGGGCCCCGCCTGTCAGCCTCTCCTCTCCCTCGCCCCTCTCGCTCTCATTGGCGCCTCGGCTGTGTCCGTCAGGTTTAAACATGGCACACGCGCGCCGCTCGGCTCGCTCTGGCCGAATTGCTTCTGGGCCTGTGCACTGCGGCTGTTCTGACCCGGTTGCACAGTGGCCTTTTCCCCTTTTCTTTTCTAATGATTTTGAAATAAATCCACTAGATTAAATGATTATCCAAATTAAATAATTCCAAGTCCACAAATTTTGTATATTCTCACCTATTTAACGATGTATCTTTCATACATGTTCATCAAACTTTTATGTACTGTTCAAATTTCAATTCAAATTTGAACAATAAAATCTCTGTTTGAAACTCCACTACTCTGTCCATCTAACTCCAAATCCAAAACAAAGAATTTTCTCCTTCTTAGTTTTCCTTCTAGTATTTTACAATAATAAGTTGACATTTTTCAATGCACTTTGACTTTTTTGTTTTTACTATTGCCTTATTTTCCCGTTGTTTCTTTTGCGACGAATAGATTCCGTGTTTGACGAAGTAGTTGGAGAATAAGAAGGAGGAGGACTTGAAGACTTTGAAGACCAAGCCAACCAAGGCAAGCAGCCCTTTGAACATGTTTAAGAAACCCTTTTATACATGTCATATAGCACCTTATTATCAATGTACCGGAACCATGTTGAGGTGGTGACCACTTTGGTGGGTTACCTTTGTTATTTTCCTATTGAAACATGCATCAAGCATGACCCTACCTTCCTATGAGGATTATGCAGGTGGGAGTAGATAGGGTGCTGTGGTAGTGGCTATGCAAGTGGGACGGGAATATGCATGGTGATGGAGGCAAAGTGCTTTCAAAAGACTTTTCGAAAACCCCATCGGGTGCCACTTATGCCCGAGGGAGATGATGAGTTGGGTAACCACTTGATGACGAAGTGGTGTACCAAGGCAAGTGTGGGTGTGTTGTTTTCAAAATGGATTGGTTTAAGTTGCAACCGGTATTCCAATCATACATGCGAAACCACTCTACCCTTATATGGGAAAGGGAATTATTGATTACCTAGGCCGATACTAGCATGGTGCCCGCATTACTAGCGATGGGGGTGACACGAGGTCACTCTCATGACGGGGTTGTGCTTGGATAGGCAACCATGACTGTTTTTACAGGGCACCAGACACACCGTTGGTACCCCGTGCTTGTGGTATGTGATGAATATGGGAGCATGGCTCTAAAATTTGAAGGTGTGAAATGTTGGGCACAGGGGTTACTACCAATCGAGTGGACTCTATATTAGTGTCGTCTAGGGAAAGATAGTGATTGGGTGCTTACCCCTGGTACTTGAGGTACTACGTGTCATGGATGACACGGAAGTTCCCCGGATCTTTTGGGCAAAGTGTGCAACCTCTGCAGAGTGTAAAACTGTTTGAATAGTTGTGTCCAGGGTCAAGGACAGTTGGGTAGCCACTCTTGGGCAACGTCCAATGTTTGTGAAAACTAGTGTGTGTGTGTGTGTGTGTGTGGGAAAAACTAGTTGAGTCAATTCAAAAGACTCGGCATGTTGACTAAGTTGGAGTTGATCCAAACTTGGTTATGTTGATATCTGTAACCCATTTACATGGATAACGAGACTCTTATGATGCATGCTTCACTAGTAGGTAGTTCATGATATTGCACTCAAAAATTAGCTTTTTGCAAACACTTCATATTTAGTGCTGTATCATGCCTTGTCATACTTGTTCCAAAAACATGGGTTGCTTGTGAGTACATTCAAAGTACTCATTGGCTTGCCACTAGTTATTTAATTGGCTAGGCATGGAAGAGCAGGAATTTGAAGAAGAATTCTTTGGTGACAAACATGTGAACTAGGACGCTTTCCCAGTCAGAATGCCTATAGGGTTAAGGTAGATGGCATGTGTTCTACTTATCTACAAAGACTTCCGCTACTTGAGTTTATTTGATGTTTATCCCTTGAGGCCTTATCTATGTAAGACTCGACCATAATGGTCATAATTTGTGTAAGACGGTTTGTATGGATGTAAGACTCTTGTTATTTAGCTTATGTGTGTTCAGTGAGCATTGATCTCTGGGATCACTGTACATGTGCATTCGGTGATCTCGACTTATGAGTCGGGGTCCCCATAGAGCTGGTATCAGAGCCATCCTGACTTTAGGAAGCCTTAGTTAGCATGGGCGTTAGCTAGGATGAGACCACTTTCATAAACCTTCTAAACTTCTCTTCTTTTCTGAGCCTTACAAACCTGAGTTATAATCAACTTATTGACCTCTCCAATTCAACCTTTGTAGAAGGCCGTCGTACCTGAAGAGCTCCCGACCACCGTGTTCCCCTTGCTTCTCGAGGATAGCCTCCTGGAGTGCCAATTTCACCAAGCCCCCATCCCCACCTATCATGAGCATTGGCTTAGCGGCACCGAGACAGAGAACCATGTGGAAGTGATCATGAAAGCAAATGATCCTCCCACAAGTTGCTTCTTCGAGGGACCCGAGATGGCAACACTACTCCTGGCTGTCAAGGCAGCTGCACTCAAGGCACTAACCCACTTCCGAGAACTTCTTCCAGAGATGGCAGTCAAGATGACAACCCGGTTCATGCCTTACCGGAAGGAAGGTGAAGATGAGAGCAGCGCAGAAGCCCCACCACTAAAGGAAGGACTTCCACTCCAATTCTAGACCTACTTCAGCCTTTGTGCCGACAGCTTGGCACATGAGTTGGCCTCGGAATCGATGAAGCTCCGAGAAGAACTCCACAAGACCAAGGCACTTCTTCGTCATGCACAGGAGAAGAAGGATAGGATCAGGAAGGAAGGTGCGCCTCCTGGGCAATCTGACATTTCCTATTGAGGCGGAAGACCCTCAAGAGATGTATCGTCCAAGGATGGAGAACCACCCCAGCAATGTCGAATGGCGGCAAGGGATTATCGCAAGCTCTTCCATGCATGTAATGCCTAGTATGCGGCTATGTCCCCCACGTGTCGAGGCACGACTTAAGGACATAAACGCATACTAGAATGATCTCAAGTATGGTATCTTTGCACATCTCATGTAAAATTCAGGGATGAAATTGTAAATGATAGTTGGCTTACACTCGCCACGTCACACAAATGAATACAATAGCATACATCATCCAATGAACATCATGGTCCGACTACGGACGAAAACCAAACGAGAAAGATACCATAAATAACACTAGCCCGGATCCTCCTAGTAGGAACCACAACTGATCGTCGGGATAAGACACATAGTATCGTCCACGCTCTTCATCGAACTCCCAGTAAAGTACTGGATCATCTCCTGCATTGGTCTCCGCGGTACCTGCATCTGGTGTGTGTTGAATCTGTGAGCCACAGAGGACTCAGCAATCCCGTTCCCGGGTATCAAAACTACCAAAGCCTTAGGTGTGGAAAGGCTATAAACAAGGGTTGCAGCAAGCACTAAGCACTAGCTTACAAGTTTAGAGCGAGAAGAGAACAAGTGCCAACGATCACCAAGTTGATCATGAAGTGATCCTAGCTACTCACGATCAAGCATAACCCCATCGTGTTCACTTCCCGAAGCCTTTTGGAAAGAGACCATCACGGTTACTCACACAGGTAGTGTATTCATGAATAAGGTGTCAAGTTATCTACAACTGGATATTAACAAATTCCCATCTGCCACATAACCATGGGCACGGCTTTCGAAAGATCAAAACCCTGCAGGGGTGTCCCAACATAGCCCATCACAAGCTCACGATATGCGGAGTCGCAACTCCAACGTGGGAAGACTCGAGTATTCTCGGAATCCCGTGCTCAAGATATTTCGACAAAGGTAAAACTAATCCAGCAAGACCTGCCGACGTGCCGACACCCAGATAGTAGCCGCGCGTATCTCATCTCAGGCCACGTCCGGATGGGACAAGCTACGGGTGTATACCAGACCTTGAGTTTCCCCGAGGTGGCCCCGCAGGTTGCCCAGTTTGGACCAACACTCATGAGGAGCATTGGCCCGGGTTGTTAATTAAGAACTCGGGTTTGCAACGCCCTATGCAAGTTTTAGTTATTAGGCAAATGTAAAAACCAATGTTGGGCCTTGCTGGAAAAGCTTTAAACAGAGCGAATTATCAAGGGGGGCCCATAAACCCCAACCATGTTAGGAACGCAAAATCAAGGAACATAATACCGGTTTATCAGCTCATAGGGTGGCATGAGTGGAACAAAACACCAAGCAGAAAAGGCTTAGCCTTCCACCCATTACCAATATATAGGTGAATTAGTTTAACAGGTATTATATATTGTGTTATCCCAACAACAACGTCATCATGGGGCAAAATCTTCAAAACTTCACCTGCAACTAACAACGCTATAAGAGGGGCTGAGCGATGCGTACTTTGCCAAATAACGGTTTGCTAGGAAGGTGGTTAGAGAGTTTCATGGCAACAATAGGAGGGCTAACAAACAGGAATAGGCATTGAGGCAATATTTGGGAATGGTCATCTTGCCTGTTGATTCCACGGAGGGATCGTACAAACTCATCCTCGCAAGGAACCTCGAACTCCGAATCGTCACTGGGCTCTAACCAACACAACAATGCAACACCAGAACACAATCAATCATCATGCAATGCTCAAACACATGATGCATGAATATGATGCATATGGACATGGATAAGATATGATGCAACTCATAGGTACACAAGGAGTGCACAAGCAGCATGGCAATAACAAGATCACACACATGTATGAACACAAGCAAAAGGAAACAAGTCCAACATGTCCACACGTGGTTATATAGATTATTTAAACAAGCACCCAACAAGTTTTAAAAGTGGTTTAACATGGCAAGGGGTGCACCTAGGACTAACAGCAACATGCTAGCATTTTAAATGGGTTGGAAAGAACAAACAACAATTTCTGGAAACTCCCATATTCATTTAAATGCAATTAGGGCAGATCTGAGATAGACATGTTTAATAGTTGTTAAACATGCAAAACAACAGCACCACATTAATCTACGCATTTTCCACCCCAAATGCATATAAAGTTTGCTAAATTTGGAGTTCTAGATATTTAGTTATGATTTTTACAAGTTTAAGCACATTTTAAACAACAATTAATTAAAACAGCATTTTAAATGTTTTAAACATGGAAACAAACAGCATATTAATATTCTACATGAAAAACTAAGCAGTTTTCATATATAACTGATTTTCAACAGATGCATATTTTACAAGATTTTAATTATGCAAAGTTAATGCAGAAAAAGAAAAAGAAAAACAAAACAGAAAAGAAAAACAAACGGGAATGGTCAAACTGACCCAGGCTGACCTAGCCGCAACCACTGACCCGTGGGGCCAGAGGCGCTGAGGTGGCAGCGGTGGGTGCGCGTGTGGGTGGAAATCCTAGAGAGGATGACAGGTGGGGTCGCCCTGTCAGCGACTCAGAATTTGCAAAAAAAGGGGGGAATTCCACTGCCCCTAGCGGGATCGAACCCGCGACCTCTACCTTAACTGACGAAGAGACGAGCCACTGGGCTGAAGGCGTGCGGCTAAGGGAAGAGGAGGTCCGGTCCTCTTGAGGTGATCTGCAGCTAGTGCAGATCCTCATCTGCCTGGAACAGAGACGGCTCGTCGGCGCCGGCGAGCGCAACGGCGACGGCGTGCACTGCGGAGGCTGCAGCGTGCGGGACTCGGTTGCGGAGCGGCTCGGGAGGTGGATGGCGCAAGGGGAAGGTCGAGCTACTCGAGCACAAGCAACGGCTCGGCTCGGGCCATGGTGGCGCTGCGGGTGGTGAAGCAGCATGGCGCTGCGGCAAAGCAGACAGGGGACGCGGGCTCAGGCGTGCGTGAGCGTGGTCAGGCGCGGGCGCGAGCGAGCAATGGGTGCGGTGAGCGCAAGAAACAGGTGCGGGCGAGCACGACGCCTCAGGTTCTCTTTGAAGTTTCAGAGAGCTGCCTGAGCACGGAGAGCGCGCGCAAGACTCGGATCTGGCGACATTGCTAGCGCTCTAAGGACGATGGGAAGGAGCAGGAGGGGAGCTGGATATATCTCCTATACCTGCGACAGGAAGACGAGGGCGACGACGGAACTACGATGACGCACACGATCTCTGAACTCCTGCGTGAACTCTGGCCAGGGCGATGTTGGAAGCAGAGGAGGAAGAAGACGTCGTTGCGAAGGCGAGGCGGCGTCCGATCTGTGATGGAGAGGAAGCAGTCGATGCCGGGCAAGTAGTAGGACACGACACCGGTGGCTGCACCCGACCGGAGTACGGCGGAGACGGCAACGCGCTCTTAGCTGCGCTCGGGTGCTCGTGGGAAAGGAGAAGGAGGGAAGGGGAAGATCCCCTTGGAGGAGGCGGTGAAGGAGGAACCCTAGCGGAGGCTCTACGGCTTTAAATAGGGGAGGGTGCGGCGACGGCTGGCCTCGACGTCCGTGAGGTTGAGCTCCGGCGTCGACGCTCCACAGCACGGGAAGGAGACGGCATGACTGAAGGGGGCAGGTGACCGTCGAGGTGGAGTGGCTGACATGCGGGCCCGATGCGAGGGAGGGAGACGGAGCGACTCAGCGCTAGCGGGCTGCGTGAGCTCGCTAGGCCACAGCGCTGCTGCTGGGCCTTGTGGCGGTGCTGCTAGGCTGCTGGCTGCGTTGCTCTTTTTTATTTCCTTTTCTTTTCTTCAGACAGGAAACAAAAACAAAAAGGAAAAGCTCAGGGACTTCGGGGAGGAGTATGGAAAATATAAAAATATCCCCAAACTCCGGGAGTTATGCCCTATTTTATAAAATTGTTCTGGACATTTTTAGAGGAAGTAAAATAATTGAAGTTTGAAAATAATTCAAACCTGAGCAATTTTAAAACCTAACCAAAATAATTCCAACAGAGGTGTAGCTTTGCAACGTGGCTTAGGAAAGTGTAACTTGGAAGTGGGGAGGAGATGAACATTAAAAGGAGTAGGATAAGTCACTTGCAAAATACTTAAAGAAAGGAAGAAAAGGGAGGAAGGAGTAGAGGTGAAGAAGAAGGAAAGGGGTTAGGTTTAGCAGCGGCATGGCTTGTCGCCACCATCACACAGCAACCATCAAGGTGACCTCACATCACAAGCAAAGACAAGTAAATGAAGCTATGATGAACAAGATGCCATGGTGATGATGAAGCAATGCATGTATGCATAAGAAAAATAAAATGACAATGCAAAACAAAAGAATGCATAAATGACAAGAACCCCCAAGGAAAGGACAAGGATCAAAATGATAAATGCTTTATTGCTATATATGGAAAGTATCACATATGGGTTGTTACAAACTCTCCTCCACTACAAAAAGATCTCGTCCCGAGATCTAGGACTGAAAGAAGGAGGGATACTCGGAATGGAGATGATCTTCTCGTTCCCATGTACCTTCTCGGTCGGTATGGTGTGACCACTTCATTTTCAAGAATTTGATGGACTTGTTGCGGGTCTTGCGCTCAGTTTCTTCAAGGATAGCAATGGGGTGCTCACGATAAGACAAGTCTTGTTGAAGATCAATCTCTTCGAACGGAATGGTGCGTTCAGGTGTCTTGAATCACTTGCGGAGTTGAGACACGTGAAACACATCATGCACATTTGCAAAGTTGGAGGGAAGCTCGAGTTGGTAGGCTAGATCACCTCTCTTGCCAAGAATCTCGAAAGGGCCCACGTATCTTGGAGCAAGCTTGCCCTTGCTACCGAACCTCTGAGTGCCCTTCATTGGAGAAACACGGAGATAGACATGGTCTCCAATGTCGAAAGCCAAGTCACGATGCTTGCCGTCATAGTAGCTCTTTTGACGAGATTGCGCGGCTTTGAGATTCTCACGTATGACTTTGCACATTTCTTCGGCTTCTAAGATCAAATCATTCCCAAGGAGTTGACGTTCACCAGTCTCGGACCAATTGAGAGGGGTACAACACTTTCTGCCATAGAGGATTTCAAAAGGAGCTTTGTCGGCACTTGCTTGGAAGCTGTTGTTGTAGGAGAATTCGGCAAATGGAAGGTAGTCTTCCCATTTCATACCGAAGGAGATGACACAAGCTCTTAGCATATCTTCGAGGATCTGGTTCACTCTTTCGACTTGACCACTAGTCTGAGGGTGAAACGCAGTGCTGGAGAGAATCTTTGTGCCCATGGCTGACTGAAAGGAATCCCAAAACTTGGAAGTGAACAAGCTTCCACGGTCTGAGGAGATCACTTGAGGAATGCCATGCAAAGAAACAATTCCCGAGGTGTACAGCTCTGCCAGCTGAGCTGCGTTGATGGATTCTTTGATGGGAAGAAAATGAGCTACTTTAGTTAGCTTGTCTATCACCACTAAGATAGCATCATTTCCTTTATTGGACTTGGGAAAACCGGTGACGAAATCCATCTCAATGTGATCGAATTTCCACTCGGGAATAGGTAGAGGTTGAAGGAGTCCGGCAGGACATTGATGCTCTGCCTTCACTCTTCTGCAGACATCACATTCGTTCATGAATTGGGCAATATCCCTTTTCATGCGAGTCCACCAATATGATTGCTTGAGGTTATGGTACATCTTGGAACTTCCTGGATGTATCGAGAGAAGTGAGTCATGTGCTTCGTTCATTATGAGCTTCCTTAGATCACCTTTGGGAACCACAAGCCTATCCTTAAAGAACAAGGTGTCTTTCTCATCAACGCGATAGCACTTGTACTTGGGAGTACCCTTAGCAATACCATGTTTCACTTTCTGCACCATAGCATCACTGAGTTGGGCCTCACGGATTTGATCTTCCAAGGTAGGAGCAACTTGAAGGTTTGGAAGAAAGCCACGCGGAACGACTTGGAGGTTGAGCTTCCTGAATGATTTACAAAGTTCAGGCTGGAACGGTTTGAGAAGGAGACTGTTGCAATATGCCTTTCTGCTCAAGGCATCTGCAATGACATTGGCCTTGCCAGGAGTATACTCAATGCTTAGATCGTACTCTTGAATCATCTCAACCCAACGAGTCTGGCGAAGGTTAAGGTTTGGCTGAGTGAAGATGTACTTCAAGCTCTTGTGATCGGTGAAGATGTCCACTTTTTTGCCCAACAGAAGGTGTCTCCACGCGATCAAAGCATGTACAACTGCTGCTAGCTCAAGATCATGTGTGGGGTAATTTTTCTCATTTGGTTTCAGCTGACGAGAAGTGTATGCCACAATCTTATTGTCTTGCATGAGAACACCACCAGGACCTTGCAATGAAGCATCACAAAAGACTTCATAAGGCTTGGACTCATCCGGGGGAGTAAGAACCGGAGCAGAAATGAGCTTCTCTTTGAGTGTCTTGAATGCCACATCACAATCAGGAGTCCATGAGTACTTGACATTCTTCTGCAACAGGTTCGAAAGAGGCTTGGGAATCTTGGAGAAGTTCTCAACTAACCTTCTACAATAGCTAGCGAGACCAAGGAAGCTTCAGAGTTGCTTGACATTCTGCGGAGGTTCCCAGTTAACAATAGCTTCAACATTCTCGGGGTTCACAGAAATGCCCTCGGCAGAGATAATATGGCCAAGATAGAGGAGTTTATCCAGCCATAATTCACATATGGAGAACTTCGCATAGAACTTGTGTTCATGGAGCCTATCAAGGACCAAACGGAGGTGCTTGGCATGGTCTTCTTCATTCTTGGAGAATACCAAGATATCATCCAGTTAGACGAGAACAAACTCATTGGTGTAGGGTTGAATCTGAAGTGCATCATCCGAGAGAAAGTGGGTGGAGCATTTGCAAGGCTGAAAGACATGACCGTGTATTCATAAGAGCCAAAACTCGTTGTGAATGCGGTCTTAAGAATATCCTCTTCATGGATACGAATCTGATGGTAACCCATCCGGAGATCGAGCTTCGAGAACACCTTTGCTCCTTTGAGTTGCTCGAACAATTCATTGATATTGGGGAGAGGATACTTATTCTTTATTGTCTTCCTGTTCAATGACCGGTAATCAACGCAAAGGTGTTCCGTGCCATCCTTTTTCTTGACAAATAGAACACCACAGCCCCAAGGAGAAGTACTTGGTCTGATTAGACCCATACATTCTTGCTCATCGAGTTGTTTCTTGAGCTCCTTCAACTCATCAGGAGAAAGCTTGTACGGACGCCGACATGCTGGCTCGGTACCGGGTTCAAGTTCAATGACGAAATCAACTTGACGATGGGGAGGCATGCCTGGAAGCTCTTAAGGGAATACATCCTCATATCCATGAACCACCTGAATATGAGAAATGGCATAAATCTTGCCCTTGTCATTGAGA
This sequence comes from Secale cereale, assembly GCA_902687465.1. Classification (NCBI taxonomy): domain Eukaryota; kingdom Viridiplantae; phylum Streptophyta; class Magnoliopsida; order Poales; family Poaceae; genus Secale; species Secale cereale. The sequence continues at coordinate 327,191,636 of LR738712.1, forward strand.
GAGAATAGCCTGATTGTGTTATCTCGAGATGGAAAGATAATCACGTCTTCGTCAGGATGAGTTAGCTTAACCTCCTTTTTTGCACAATCAATGTTTGCATCATGCTTGGAGAGCCAATCCATCCCAAGAATAAGATCAATGTCGGAGTTACCGAGAATAACCGGGGAAACCAGAAAACTGTAATCACCCATGTGAATAGATATATCCGGAGCCACCATACTAGAACTCAATCTCTTACCAGGAGAGACAACACTCAAAGTTGTTGGCAAAGCTTCGGTGCGAACATTATGCTTGGATGCAAATGGATATGACATGAAGGATTGTGATGCACAAGAATCAAACAAAACTTTGGCAAGTTTAAGGTTAACTGGAAGATTACCAATTATCACATCTGAAAAATTCTCTGCTTGAGCTGCATTCACCAGATTCACTCTTGCTGCCTTGGAATTGTGCTTGACAATAGCATTGCTGACAGGTGGAGGAGGCGGAAGGCGCCTTGGGTTGGGACACTTGTTGGCATGGTGACCCTTCTGAGAACACTTGTTGCAATTAACTTCTGAAAGAGGCCGATGATAAGGACCGATTGATCTTGAAGCTTAGAACTGAGGCTTGGACTGATTGCTTGGGTTGGGTGGGTGGGAGAAACCACGACCACCTGAGTGCTTGTCGTTGTTTGGAGGACGGAGCACTGGAGGAGGCGGTAGCCAAAACTTCTGCTGCTTGGCAACCACTTGAGAGGAAGAGGAGGAGTTAACAGCATCTCTAATCCTCTTTTTGGAAGCTTCACTCTTGAGCTGAGCTGCCTCTTGCTTTAGAGCCATATTGTAGAATTCGTCAAATTCATCCGGCTCGAACAAGGTGAGCGCAAGTTTGAGTTCATATTTCAGACCACCTCGGAACTGATATATCTTTCTCTTGGCATTAGGGATGTCTTGCTTCGCATAACGGGCAAGATTCTGGAACTTGACATTGTATTGATAGACAAACATCGTGCCTTGCTTCAGGTTGCGGAATTTCTCACGCATGCCTTCAATGACACTGGTTGGAATGTGATGAGAGCGGAAATCTCTTCAGAAGTCAGTCCACGACATCTCACGCTCACCACTGGAGTCTTTGTACTATTGCCACCAATCAGCAGCTTGATCTTTGAGTTGGAAGGCGGCAAACTTGACATAATCCTCAGGCCTCACGTTACTGCATTCAAAGTGATTTTTGATGTCTCTGATCCAATCCTCAGCATCTAGCGGGTCCACACAGTAACTGAACGACTTTGGTTGGTTTGCCAGGAATTGGTTCAGTGTCGCAAAGTGAGGTTGATTGAACGGATTGCCTTGGCCTTGGGTCCCATGATTGCCTTTATTTGCTTGGTTGGCTTGAAAATTCTACATCATTTGCATAAGCATCTGAGTGTTCTAATTGGTCGCTTGCATAATTGCTCTCCATGCCTCAGACGGAGGAGGAGGGGAAGGAGGACGTTCAGGAGGACGCTCTTCTTCGCCCTCTTGGTTAGGTTTGGGAACCTTCTTAGGAGCCATCCTAAATATGATGACATCCATTAGGCATTGCTGTAAAACAGATAAGCTGAATCAACGGCTAGATATTTGCAACATAAGTCTTCACAATGAACATTCGAACAAAATGAACGAATGAATTCCACAGTTTAATGGTACAACAATCTTGTCGAGAAGCCACTTGGGAGACAACAGATAAAATAAAAACAACAAGGTGCAGATGGAACAAATACATGATAGAAGTTTCGTCCCACATGTTTGTGCTGAATGCCTCATGGAACATGTTACAAAGGGTGTTGCAATCCCCGGATCAGCATAGCCAAGGACCCTTTAAGACGCAACTCCCAATTGGAACAGCGCCCATGCAACCTCTTCACTCGATGTTGAACCCCAAACCTCAAACCATGCACTCGTTGGAAGAATGCCTACGAGCTACTTGAAAACCCACCTATTAATCCCCGAAGGTTTCCGGTTATGCAATCTGGTGTTGGGGATATAGGGGAAGCACCGCGCACTCAACTCTAAACATACATCCAGCTGTATCCATCCGTCAACACATAACTAGTCATCCTCGAAAACTGTTTACCTCGAACCTTCGACACGCATCCGCTATACTAGCTGTGGCAATACTCCCGAACTATCCCACAAGTATTGGTTGATGTCGGGGTTATCTCACCACCAGACAAGCATAGAAGAGTTTTCGATGTCGGCCGTCTTAAGTATTCTAGAACCGCTACGATACATTTGTGACGACAACACCTCAGAGCTCAACTCCCCGGGACACTGCCACAACCCCTAAATGACAGGCGGCATCGAGAACAATGTTCTCGTCACAAAGATATCGGAACAATCCAAACAATACTCGTGTGAACCTAAAAAAACTTAGTGATTTTTTTAGAGTAGAGGAGATAGAACAATGTCAAGCATCCTCACCAGAGTGATGAAGGGATGAGGAGTAAAAAGAAATCCTACTCTCCGATATATATTTAGGACTCAAAACATTTTTTTGTGTGTGCCTAGACTCAACCGTCAGCGATTCGATCAATCAGGGGGCTCCTAGGTCGGAGAAGGCTCTGAATACCAACTTGTAATGCCCAGTATGCGGCTATGTCCCCCACGTGTCGAGGCATGACTTAAGGACATAAACGCATACTAATGATCTCAAGTATGGTATCTTTGCACATCTCATGTAAAATTCAGGGATGAAATTGTAAAATGATAGTTGGCTTACACTCGCCACGTCACACAAATGAATACAATAGCATACATCATCCAAAGAACATCAGGGTCCGACTACGGATGAAAACCAAACGAGAAAGATACCATAAATAACACAAGCCCGGATCCTCCTAATAAGAACCACTAATGATCGTCGGGATAAGACACATAGTAACGTCCACACTCTTCATCGAACTCCCAGTAAAGTATTGGGTCATCTCCTGCATTGGTCTCCACGGTACCTGCATCTGGTGTGTGTTGAATCTGTGAGCCACAGAGGACTCAGCAATCCCGTTCCCGGGTATCAAAACTACCAAAGCCTTAGGTGTGGAAAGGCTATAAACAAGGGTTGCAGCAAGCACTTAGCACTAGCTTACGAGTGTAGAGCGAGAAGAGAACAAGTGCCAGCGATCGCCAAGTTGATCAAGAAGTGATCCTAGCTACTCACAATCAAGCATAACCCCACCGTGTTCACTTCTCAAAGCCTTTCGGAAAGAGACCATCATGGTTACTCACACAGGTAGTGTATTCATGAATAACATGTCAAGTTATCTACAACCGGATATTAACAAATTCCCATCTACCACATAACCGCGGGCACGACTTTTGAAAGATCAAAACCCTGCAGGGGTGTCCTAACTTAGCCCATCACAAGCTCATGATCTGCGGAGTCGCAACTCCAAAGTGGGAAGACCCGAGTATTCTCGGAATCCCGTGCTCAAGATATTTCGACAAAGGGAAAATTAATCCAGCAAGACCTCCCGGCGTGCCGACACCCTGATAGTAGCCGCGCGTATCTCATCTCAGGCCACGTCCGGATGGGACAAGCTACGGGTGTATACCAGACCTTGAGTTTCCCCGAGGTGGCCCCGTAGGTTGCCCAGTTCGGACCAACACTCATGAGGAGCACTGGCCCGGGTTGTTAATTAAGAACTCGGGTTTGCAACGCCCTATGCAAGTTTTTTAGTTATTAGGCAAATGTAAAAGCAATGTTGGGCCTTGCTGGAAAAGCTTTAAACAGAGCGAATTATCAAGGGGGGGGCCCATAAACCCCAACCGTGTTAGGAACGCAAAATCAAGGAACATAACACACGTTTATCGGTTCCTAGGGTGGCATGAGTGGAACAAAACACCAAGCAGAAAGGCTTAGCCTTCCACTCATTACCAATATATATGTGAATTAGTTTAGCATGTATTATATATTGTGTTATCCCAACAACAACTTCATCATGGGGCAAAATCTTCAAAACTTGACCTGCAACTAACAACGCTATAAGAGGGGCTGAGCGATCCGTACTTAGCCAAACAACGGTTTGCTAGGAAGGTGGTTACAGAGTTTCATGGCAACAATAGGAGGGCTGACAAACAGGAATAGGCATCGAGGCAGTATCTAAAGAGCGAGACATCTAGCATAGGCAAAGATAGAAGTGATATCTGGGAATGGTCATCTTGCCTGTTGATTCCACGGAGGGATCATAACCGTGCTCCTCAAACTCAGCCTCGTAAGGAACCTCGAACTCTGAATCATCACCAGGCTCTAACCAACACAACAATGCAACACCGGAACACAATCAATCTTCATGCAATGCTCAAACACATGATGCATGAATATGATGCATATGGACATGGATAAGATATGATGCAACTCATACGGACACAAGGAGTGCACAAGCATCATGGCAATAACAAGATCAGACACATGTATGAACACAAGCAAAAGGAAACAAGTCCAACATGTCCACACGTGGTTATGTAGATTATTTAAACAAGCATCCAAGAAGTTTTAAAAGTGGTTTAACATGTCAAGGGGTCCACCTAGGACTAACAGCAACATGCTAGCATTTTAAATGGGCCGGAAAGAACAAACAACAATTTCCGGAAACTCCCATATTCATTTAAATGCAATTAGGGCAGATCTGAGATATACATGTTTAACAGTTGTTAAACATGCAAAACAACAGCACCACATTAATCTACACATTTTTCCACCCCAAATGCATATAAAGCTTGCTAAATTTGGAGTTGTAGATATTTAGTTATGATTTTTACAAGTTTAAGCAAATTTTAAACACAAATTAATTAAAACAGCATTTTAAATGTTTTAAGCATGGCAACAAACAACATATTAATTATCTACATGAAAAACTAAGCAGTTTTCATATATAACTTATTTTCAACAGATGCATATTTTACAAGATTTTAATTATGCAAAGTTAATGCAGAAAAAGAAAAAAGAAAAACAAAACAGAAAAGAAAAACAAACGAAATAGGTCAAACTGACCCAGACTGATCTAGCCGCAACCACTGACCCGTGGGGCCAAAGGCGCTGAGGTGGCAGCGATGGGTGCGCGTGTGGGTGGAAAGTGTAGAGAGGATGACAGGTGGGGACGCCCTGTCAGCGACTCAGAATTTGCAAAAGGGGGGAATTCCACTGCCCCTGGCGGGATCGAACCTGCGACCTCTAGCTTAACTGACGTAGAGACGAGCCACTGGGCTGAAGGCGTGCGGCTGACAGAAGAGGAGGTCCGGTCCTCTTGAGGTGATCTGCAGCCAGTGCAGATCCTCATCTGCCTGGAACAGAGACGGCTCGTCGACGCCAGCGAGCGCAACGGGGACGGCGGGCACTGCGGAGGCTGCGGCATGTGGGACTCGGTTGCGGAGCGGCTCGGGAGGTGGACGGCGTGAGGGGAAGGTCGAGCTGCTCGAGCACGAGGAACGGCTCGGCTCGGGCCATGGTGGCGCTGCGGGTGGTGAAGCAGCACGGCGTGGCGGTGAAGCAGACAGGGCGCGCGGGCTCGCGCGTGCGTGAGCGAGGTCAGGCGCTGGCGCGAGCGAGCAGCGGGTGCGGTGAGCGCGAGAAATAGGTGTGGGCGAGCACGACGCGGCATGTTCTCTCTGAAGTTTCAGAGAGCCGCTGGAGCACGGAGAGCGCGGGCAAGACTCGGATCTGGCGACGTTGCTAGCGCTCTAAGGACGACGGGAAGGAGCAGGAGGGGAGCTGGATATACCTCCTATACCTGCGACAGGAAGACGAGGGCGACGACGGAACTACGGCGATGCAAGCGAGCTCTGAACTCCTGCGCGAACTCTGGCTGGGGCGGCGTTGGAAGTAGAGGAGGAAGAAGACGCCGTTGCGAAGGCGAGGCGGCGTCCGATCCATGATGGAGAGGAAGTAGTCGACGCCGGGGAAGCAGTAGGGCATGACGCTAGTGGCTGGACCCGGCCGGAGGACGGCGGCGACGGAGACACGCTCTTAGCTGCGCTCGGGTGCTCGTGGGGAAGGAGAAGGAGGGAAGGGGAAGATCCCCTAGGAGGAGGCGGCGAAGTAGGAACCCTAGAGGAGGCACTGCGGCTTTAAATAGGGGGGTGCGGCGATGGCTGGCCTCGACATCCGTGAGGTCAAGTTCACGGTGTCGACACAGTGAAGCAGGGGAAGGAGACATCACGACTGAAGGGGGCATGTGAGCGTCGAGGTGGAGAGGCTGACATGCGGGCCCATCGCGAGGGAGGGAGACGGCGCGACCGAGCGCTGGCGGGCTGCGCGAGCTGGCTGGGCCGCGACGCTGCTGCTGGCCCTGGTGGCGGTGCTGCTGGTGTCGGGACCCCGATCCTAAGTCACACAGGTCTAGCCTGTAACACATCGTATCACTTTGCGGCCTCACACACGGTATCCCCACGGGTGCCACCTTACGTGGCCCAGGACCGTTTGCGCATTTTGGCACACGTATATGATAGTGTCGCTAGCATCCATATGATAGAGAACCCAGGCCGACATGACTAGTTATAAACCAAAAGTGGCGCTAAATTACAGAGACAGGCATACATGACCCAGCAACGAACGTGTCGGTCATCAACGTATGAACCCAAGTCGTAGCAAGCTACAAGGACTTAATGGAACAACGCGTGACATTTCCCCTAAGGGACAGACACGGGAACGAAGAAGGACACATGCCGGCCAGCCAAAGTGTTCCGGAGCAGTAGCAAGCTACCAAGGCTCAGTGGAAGCACCAGGAGACATTTCCCTGTAAGATAGGTTACCAAGGGTAAACAACTAGGTGTCAGATCGCACACATAGCAATACACATTACACGTACGCATAACATGCAAGTATGTGCTGTACAACATGGCATCACAACATAATTCAACAACTCATATAGATAAAGGCCCAGAAGAGCCATCATAACATTTATTACAAACAGAGGTCACATCACCCAACATACAGAGCATACAGGCAACAGAAGCATAACATGTCTGAGTACAGACAACTACAAAAGAAAAAGGCTGAGAAGCCTGACTATCTACAAGACTCTCCCAAGGCACAAGATCGTAGCTGAGCTAACAAGCTAAACATCGAAGTCCACACGGAACCACTAGTGAGACTGAAGTCTCTCTGCAAAAACATAAATTAAGCAAACGTGAGTACAAAGGTACTCAGCAAGACTTACATCAGCACTAGCTACATATGCAACAGTATCAACAAAGGGGTGGTGGAGTTTGACTGCAGCAAGCCAGCTTTGACTCAGTGGCTATCCTGAACTATGACTGCAAGTAACTCTTTGAGGTGGCGCACACGAGTCCACATATTCACCAATCAAATACACCACTATGGATCCATTCCCATCTACCTACGAGACGGCCATCCATAGCACTCACACTTGTCTTGAGTATTTTAGAGTATCCACTTTCACTTGTCTATGTACCACGTAAGCATCCAAGAAGTCCATAACCGCGGACACGGCTATTCGAATAGATCATTTTAACCCTACAGGGGTGTACTTCTTCACACACGCTCTCGCCACTTACCGCCACGTACACGTCGTGTATCTCGGCAACCTTCAAGCGGAAGCCTGGCGAGGGTGTCGGCCACGACCTGACTAACCACAAAAGACTCTAGTCCAGGTTTATCACCTATTCGGGTTCCATCCGTAAGGAGATCCGGCCGGGGTGTCGCTCACGGCCCCAAATGATGTGTGCAGGGTTCACAAGCCCACCAACCGGGTGCCACTTGGTACATCGGGCCACTGCACCTAGTCTGTCCCAAGCCCACCTGTACCGGGTGCCACTTGGTAGACTACTAGCACTACCTACAAACACCAGAAACTAGTTGCAACTCCTGGACAGAGATCGAGTTGATTAATAAGCCGAGAGGGGCACTTAAGCATTCCAATGCGTGGTAGTAGCTAGTCATTGGACAACTTACACAGAACTCAGTTCTTAAGGAAGGTTCCAGTGAGACAACCCACCATGTACTCCTACATGGCCTCTGACCGCTACCTTTACCAAAACGTGTTCACACACTTAGCTCTCAACAGTAGGACATGTTCATAACTTTCCAAATTATCCCCGATGAATCAGACCTGACACAACTCTAAACAATAGCAGGCATAACCAGAAAGCATGAATGAGTAGGCACAACATGGCTCAAACAACTCCTACTCATGCTAGTGGGTTTCAACTATTTACTGTGGCAATGACATGTCATGCAGAGGAAAGGGGTTCAACTACCGCAGCAAGTAACAGTTGAAATGTTGTTGTCCTAATGCAGTAAAAGAGAGCAGGAGCGAGAGAGTGGGATTGTTTCGGAATGCTCAATGGGGGTTTGCTTGCCTGGCACTTCTGAAGATAGTAAAACTCTTCATCGGTGTCATCGAACTCATCGTGGAAGCTACGTCCACTGAGAGGGAACAAAACCGGCAAACAAAGAAAGAACACAATCAATGCAATGCGACAATATGATGCATGATCAAGACATGGCAATATGCTGTTGATTGAGCTAATGCAACTAGCAACCATATTAAATGAAGTTGGTTTGAACCAAAGGTTCAAATTCAAACTCCATATGTGGTTATTTAAATGTCATTTAATTGATTTGACCTGAACAACAGGTTTAACTTGTTCAAACATGCATGAAATGCCATAAATAGATTCCTTGAATTTTTCTGATCATTTTTCATATATAAATTATTTTCATCTGAGCTACGGTTGATTTTATATGATTTTTTAGAAGTTTAAAGCATTTTCTGAAATTAATAAATCATTTCTGATTTATTTAAAATCTCAGAAAACATTTACTGCGTCAGCATGACCTCATGCTGATGTCAGCAGGTCAACAGGGACTGGTCCAGGTCAAACATGACATGTGGGCCCGGCATGTCAGTGTCACAACTAATTAACAGAGTTAATTAGTGCTAAGCTAAGAACTAACTAACTGTCAGTGGGGCCTGGGCCCACTAGTCAGTCGCACAGTATCTAACAGTGTAAATTTAGACCTAGCTAAACTAATTAACAAGCACTAGGGCCCACTGTCAGTGACTCTAGGTGGGGGTTAGTTAAGCACTAATGACGGTGCCACGTCACCAGCCGCCGGATTTGGACGCCGGCGACCTCACATACGGTGGCGGCTCGTCGGAATCGTGTTGTGGCATCCAAAGGACGTGCCGAGGGCACCAGGGCGTAGCCCTTGCTCGGCCGCATCGATTTGTGCACGCAGCAGTGCCTCCGGTGACTCAAATCGACGGCGGCGACCGAAACGGCGGCGACCGGAGTTCGGTTAGGTTGGGCTCGGCGTTAGAGTGCTCAAGAGAAGGAGCTGATGGGAGATTGGTGCTCTTGGGGAGGTACCGAACACGTTGACGTGCTCAGGCGCGTGCTATGGCATCGGTGGCCACGGCGGCGCCATGGCCGGCGGCAACACGCTCACGACCTCGACGACTAGGTGGGTTAGAGGATGAAAACGATTGCGGCGCTAGCTAGGAAAGGTTCGTGTGCTCACAGGGAGGCGGAGTAGTTGGTCAGCATGCTCGGGGGCGTCCGGGAGCCAATGAATCGGCGACGGGGAGATCCGGTGACCGGTGGTGGGGAAGTTGGCGATGGCGTTGCTGCGGTGCCTCTAGGCTCGCCTGCTTCGTCGTGGAGTAGCCCTGTGTTGTTGCGGAGCTCTGGACACAGTCGGAGTGGCGAGGGGGTGGCCGTGGCTACGCGTGCAACGACGGCGGCGATGGCAGTGCTCAAGTGAGCTGCGGAAAGACGAAAGGGAGGGGGAAGAGCGACCAGAGGGAGAGAGGAGAGGTGCATGGGGTCGAGGCCGTCGTGTGGCACTCGTCCAGGACGTCGGGGAGGGAAGCAGATAGGGAGGAGTTGGAGGCCGTGGGCGCGCGCCGTGCCCAGCTTCTCCTCTGCCTACTGGCAAGAGGTGGAAGACGAGGCTGCCCCTGGTGGGCTGGGCCAAACAGGAGCTGGGCCGCCTCTGCAGCTGGTAAGCGCCAGGTAAGTTACTCTCTCTCTCTCTCTCTCTGCTTTTCTCATTTTTGTTTCTGTTTTCTATTTTTGCTTTTGTTTTGAATTTGGTTTTCTAACCAAATTATTTTTGCAGCTTCTGGAAACTTTTGTGGATGTAAAATGATTAATTCCAGAGCTCCACAAGAAGTCTCAGAATTATTGGGGCAATAAAAATATTTATAAGATTTATTTGCTCCAACTCAAATACATTAGTGAATTAAATCAAAGCCCAAACAATTCCCCAAAAATGTTCAATATTTTTGGTTTGGACCAAAACCCTTGCCAAAATTATCAAACATTAATGAAGGCAATTTTTGGGTTTATTGAAAATATTTTTAGGTTAAACCTAATTGCTTTGATTTGGTGCTAGGGTTTAGTTATCCCCATTTCAGGTTTCCTTTGAAAATAAATATGATGACATGAAGATCAAACAAAGACAACAGGGGAAGCTAGGGTTGTGACAACTCACCCCTACTAAACAAGATTCTCATCCCGAGATCCAAGTCGTGAGGTAAGAAGACAGAGGGACACTAGCTAACACAATCTTCATGATCCTACCGTCCTTCATATGAATGTTGATTGGTTGCCTCATGTCGATCCCGACATCCTTGCTTTCGAGATCTTTGTCCAACACAGTGACGACGAAAGAAATTCTCCAAAAATGATCTTCTGAAAGATCGAGCAACTCAAGATCAACTCATGGAGTGAGACGTTGAAACATCTCTTGAGCCGAGATACAAAACACACATCCAAAGGGATAGAGTGAAACAAATGATAAGGTTCACTTGGTAGGCAATAATTCCACACCTAAGAAGATGGTGATCGATGTCACCAGATGGGGCACCTTAGCGAAGGTGACTCGTAGAGTTATTCCCTTAGGTGGCAAAAAGAATTACTTTTGATATAGAGATCATTGAAATTCTCTATACCAGCCTATGGTAATCACAAACGATCATTAAACGGAGTTCGAGGGAACGACATACTCCATCTAGAATGGATGATGTGGACTACCTTGTTGAAGACAACACAACGGATGATTTTGCTTATCATCAGAAATGGATGGAACCCATGGTAAAATGGCACATTGCGGTGCAAGCTGGGAACAAAATGCAAATGCTAGAAATGATTCTGGTATCTCGGAAGAAACCCAACAGTAGAGAGTGAATCTACTCTTTGAGAGGTTATAGCATAACCAAGAACACTGGGAGCAATCCCGGTTAGTGTCAAGGATAACACTTAGTGCTTGTGCGTGCTCTCAAGAACTTGAGTATTCCCATATTCATCAAAGTTTTACCAATATCCGTGTCAAGGATCCTGACAACACCACATACTACCATGATGAATAATGATGGACGATGCAGATGCAAAGGAAAACAACATTTTCTCAGATTTCACCTTAGCGGAGCCAAGGAAGCAAAATCTAGATGATCGACCGAGAGACATTTAGCACTCCGCTTATAATGTTCTCCTTGATGTGCTAGCGTAATCTATTCATAGATATGTTTAGTATCTTGAACATCAAGTAAAGGTCGGACTTCGGGAGCACAAGAATCCATAAGGAACAATTGTTGGAGTAAATCCTACGAAATCCTCATGGGGAGGTGGCCAACTTCCTCAATCAAGATACTACAATAATAGGTCTTCCGGCTGGTGTGTTGGCCACAACATCCACTTACCGGGATACAGTGAGACCACTGTTATAGTTCTTGGGAAACGTTCAACCATGATATCTGCCTGAGATTCAGATCTGGTTGGTGTCAGGATATTCCAGACTCATCAAGTCTAGGAAGAAAATGAAGTTTGCAACACAAATCAACAAGATGACGCTGCGATATTCTCGGGGAATGAACTACAATGGCAAGCTCCAAAACATGAGCTGTTTCTGCTACACTCATGTGAACACGCTGTTGCAGACAAGCATGACCACGTACTAGTCTTATAATAAAACAATACTGAGTTCAGGTGAGGAACCATCAGCGATGATATTGAAGTCTTGTGCATGAACTAGTATTCGCACAACAACTCCTTTTCCTTGAACAAATCAATCAGTGGCTTGGGGTGCTAGGGAATACATATGGAGTGGAGGTAATTAATCTACCAAACCATGGTATACATTCGCACCTGCATAACTGACTTGGGATGATTCCAGAAGAAACAAAACAATCTTTATCGAACTCACGGCGGCAACTTGCACCAAATGCACATGAATTGGAGGAAGTCACTTCTTCCATCCAAGCATAAGCTTCATGACAGAACACGAAGGCATTGCTTACAAAGTTTCCAACACTAGCTTAATGTCCAACAAAATCATGGAGAAGACAAGATCCTGCTGATGGGCTCAACGACAACTCATTGAAATTTCCATATCGCTGGAATTCCACCATTATGTGAACAATGTGATAGTATTGGTCAGACCAATAGATGTAACGGTGTATGCTCGAGGGATCAACCACGAGTAAGACAACATTACGACTATCGTTGGTTCTGATTTGACTTGACGATAGCCCACACTCAAATCAAAGTTTTGATAAGACAATAGGTCCAACAACTGGTCACGAGGATCAATCGATGAAGATATCATCTTTTCTCAACACACATACAAGATATCCCTTAAGATGAACTAAATCGGACAAGCTTCCATCTCCCAACTCTCCAAGTTGTTGTTTATCTTGACCAACCAGCTCAGGGTATGCGACACAGATTCTTAGAGAAGGGGTGGTTTACAAGAAACCAACTTGATCACGACTCAACATAACGGTCAGGGAGCAACCTGGTAATACTTCCGAGAAGATATTCAGAAAATCACGGACCACCACTATGTTACTAAGCTCGAGATCAATCTTGCTTTTCAGGGCAGGATGATATGATCAAAAGAGCGAGAGATTGACACAATCCTAACTCATTGATCAGAAAGTGCACCAGGAACAATGTACTAGGTAGCACGATCAATCTTAGAATGGTGATTCAGTAACCAACACGCTAAGAATGAAATTGTTGTCCTTTAAATACCAAGCAACAAGGTTGCTAGGGGTAATGATTCACACATCATGGTTCACTTGTTGGCATTCCGGTTATGACAACACGGAGACCGAGAAATGAATAATAATGGTGAGACGTATCACTATATCAAGAGTTCATAGGAGGTGGTGCAATTCCCATGGAATTGTTGACATAAAGATGGCAATACTCCAAGGTAGAACAGAACAAAAGCTGGATTGGCATTTTAACCTGCGAAATACATCTACTCTTACCCAATCCTGGATATGGATGAGGTACTGGGGTTTGTTTCTCCTAGTCATTCTGAGATAGAATGGCTTGACGGACCACAGAAGTAAAAGGCATTGATGAACACGAATGCACGACTACTCCTGACTATCAATATATAGACGAAGGTCAGAATACAACTAAAAAGGGACAAATCAAAGGAACATATTACTTTCCGAGTTGTGGATGCATAGACTAGCATGTCGAACTCTCAACATACTTCTTCCGGATAGTCCATGCAGAAAGGTACAACTTGGAGAGTCACAATATGAATGGAGTACTACTCGAGAGCACTCTGGTTGTGATCTTTTGGTTCAGGAGTACTTCTGCCAAGGATGGTTCGTGGTATTTGGAAGAATGATATACCACGGACCTCGAGGACTATCACAAGGTTACTAATATCCTAAAGGGACAAGCAAATACTACCAACATGAAGTAGGTATAATGAATCTTGGGTTCAAGAACCCAGAAATAGAAGGCCTACTAACTAAATGGCATCACGGGATGCTTTCGAGAATAATGGCCAGAATCATCACACCAGAAATATAAGCACTGCTAGATTACTGGGTGATTCTCTAAGATACCTAGGGTCATAATAATAACTCCAACATATGTGTCAAGGTAACAGAGTACCTCCACACACCGACTAGTGTGATTAATCTGGCCTAAAAGGACATCGGAAACAGGGAGGAAAGGTTTGCAAATGCATTAGACTATTTCCAAACCTGGAATGACTCGGATAGCATAACGGCTGTAAATGCTCGAAAATACTTTTGAGATCCAAGCAAAAGGGTAGCATATCCACTTAACACCATAATGTCATGGTTCTGAGACCAACAGTTGAACAAACAGAAGTAGTAGAAACTGAACTGAGGGTTGAATCCACCATTAACGTGATCCTGATAAATAGAATGAGAATCCTAGTTCTTAATCCCCGTAGAAAGAAGAAGGTGACTCAGATCATAAGGTCATAGGGTAAAGGAGTAAAAGAGCCTTACGTTCCCTTCCACAAACAATTCTCTTACATAACTAAAGAATTTCTAGACACAACTTCGACCAGTTTGGCTTACTAATCCTACAGGCAGTCAGGCTCTCATACCAAAGCTGTCGGGACCCCGATCCTAAGTCACACAGGTCTAGCCTGTAACACATCATATCACTTTGCGGCCTCACGCGCGGTATCCCCACGGGTGCCACCTTACCTGGCCCGGGACCGTTTGCGCATTTTGGCACACATATATGATAGTGTTGCTAGCATCCATATGATAGAGAACCCGGGCCGACATGACTGGTTATAAACCAAAAGTGGCGCTAAATTACAGAGACAGGCATACATGACCCAGCAACGAACGTGTCGGTCATCAACATATGAACCCAAGTCGTAGCAAGCTACAAGGACTTAAAGGAACAACGCGTGACATTTCCCCTAAGGGACAGACACGGGAACGAAGAAGGACACATGCCGGCCAGCCTAAGTGTTTCGGAGCAGTAGCAAGCTACCAAGGCTCAGTGGAAGCACCAGGAGACATTTCCCTGTAAGATAGGCTACCAAGGGTAAACAACGAGGTGTCGGATCCCACACATAGCAATACACATTACACGTACGCATAACATGCAAGTATGTGTTGTACAACATGGCATCACAACATAACTCAACAACTCATATAGATAAAGGCCCAGAAGAGCCATCATAACATTTATTACAAACAGAGGTCACATGACCCAACATACAGAGGATACAGGCAACGGAAGCATAACATGTCTGAGTACAGACAACTACAAAAGAAAAAGGTTGAGAAGCCTGACTATCTACAAGACTCTCCCAAGGCACAAGATCGTAGCTGAGGTAACAAGCTAAAAGTCGAAGTCCACGCGGAACCACTAGTGAGGCTGAAGTCTCTCTGCAAAAACATAAATTAAGCAAACGTGAGTACAAAGGTACTCAGCAAGACTTACATCAGAACTAGCTACATATGCAACAGTATCAACAAAGGGGTGGTGGAGTTTGACTGCAGCAAGCCAGCTTTGACTCGGTGGCTATCCTGAACTATGACTGCAAGTAACTCTTTGAGGTGGCGCACACAAGTCCACATATTCACCAATCAAATACACCACTATGGATCCATTCCCGTCTACCTACGAGAAGGCCATCCATAGCACTCACACTTGTCTTGAGTATTTTAGAGTATCCACTTTCACTTGTCTATGTACCATGTAAGCATCCAAGAAGTCCATAACCGCGGACCCGGCTATTCGAATAGATCATGTTAACCCTGCAGGGGTGTACTTCTTCACACACGCTCTCGCCACTTACCGCCACGTACACGTCGTGTATCTCGGCAACCTTCAAGCGGAAGCCTGGCGAGGGTGTCGGCCACGACCTGACTAACCACACAAGACTCTAGTCCAGGTTTATCGCCTATTCGGGTTCCATCCGTAAGGAGATCCGACCGGGGAGTCGCTCACGGCCCCAAATGATGTGTGCAGGGTTCCCAAGCCCACCAACCGGGTGCCACTTGGTACACCGGGAAACTGCACCTAGTCTGTCCCAAGCCCACCTGTACCGGGTGCCACTTGGTAGACTACTAGCACTACCTACAAACACCAGAAACTAGATGCAACTCCTAGATAGAGATCAAGTTGATTAACAAGTCGAGAGGGGCACTTAAGCATTCCAATGCGTGGTAGTAGCTAGTCATTGGACAACTTACACAGAACTCAGTTCTTAAGGAAGGTTCCAGTGAGACAACCCACCATGTACTCCTACATGGCCTCTCACCGCTACCTTTACCAAAACGTGTTCACACACTTATCTCTCAATAGTAGGACATGTTCATAACTTTCCAATTCATCCCCGATGAATCAGACCTGAGACAACTCTAAACAATAGCAGGCATAACCAGAAAGCATGAATGAGTAGGCACAACATGGCTCAAGCAACTCCTACTCATGCTAGTGGGTTTCAACTATTTAGTGTGGCAATGACAGGTCATGCAGAGGAAAGGGGTTCAACTACCGCAGAAAGTAACAGTTGAAATGTTGTTGTCCTAATGCAGTAAAAGAGAGCAGGAGCGAGAGAGTGGGATTGTTTCGGAATGCTCAATGGGGGTTTGCTTGCCTGGCACTTCTGAAGATAGTAAAACTCTTCATCAGTGTCATCGAACTCATCGTCGGAGCTACGTCCACTGAGAGGGAACAAAACCGGCAAACAGAGAAAGAACACAATCAATGCAATGCGACAATATGATGCATGATCAAGACATGGCAATATGCTGTTGATTGAGCTAATGCAACTAGCAACCATATTAAATGAAGTTGGTTTGAACCAAAGGTTCAAATTCAAACTCCATATGTGGTTATTTAAATGACATTTAATTGATTTGACCGGGACAGCAGGTTTAACTTGTTCAAACATGCATGAAAATGCCATAATCAGATTCCTTGAATTTTTCTGATCATTTTTCATATATAAATTATTTTCATCTGAGCTACGGTTGATTTTATATGATTTTTTAGAAGTTTAAAGCATTTTCTGAAATAAATAAATCATTTCTGATTTATTTAAAATCTCAGAAAACATTTACTATGTCAGCATGACCTCATGCTGACGTCTGCAGGTCAACAGGGGCTGGTCCAGGTCAAACATGACATGTGGGCCCGGCATGTCAGTGTCACAACTAATTAACAGAGTTAATTAGTGCTAAGCTAAGAACTAACTAACTGTCAGTGGGGCCTGGGCCCACTAGTCAGTCGCACAGTATCTAACAGTATAAATTTAGACCTAGCTAAACTAATTAACAAGCATTAGGGCCCACTGTCAGTGACTCTAGGTGGGGGTTTGTTAGGCACTAATGATGGTGCCACGTCAACAGCCGCCGGATTTGGACGCCGGCGACCTCACATACGGTGGCGGCTCGTCGGAATCGTGCTGTGGGCATCCAAAGGACGTGCCGAGGGCACCAGGGCGTAGCCCTTGCTCGGCCGCATCGATTAGTGCACGCAGAAGTGCCTCCGGTGACTCAAATCGACGGCGGCGACCGAAATGGCGGCGACCGGAGTTCGGTTAGATTGGGCTCGGCGTTAGAGTGCTCAAGAGAAGGAGCTGATGGGAGATTCGTGCTCCTGGGGAGGTACTGAACATGTTGACGTGCTCAGGCGCGTGCTATGGCATCGGTGGCCACGGCGGCGCCATGGCCGGCGGCAACACGCTCACGACCTCGACGGCTAGGTGGGTTAGAGGATGAAAACGATTGCGGCGCTAGCTAGGAAAGGTTCGTGTGCTCACAGGGAGGCGGAGTAGTTGGTCAGCATGCTCGGGGGTGTCCGGGAGCCAACGAATCGGCGACGGGGAGGTCCGGTGACCGGTGGTGGGGAAGATGGCGATGGCGTTGCTGCGGTGCCTCTAGGATCGCCTGCTTCGTCGTGGAGTAGCCCTGTGTCGTAGCGGAGCTCTAGACACAGTCGGAGTGGCGAGGGGGTGGCGGTGGCTACGCGTGCGATGATGCGGCGACGACAGTGCTCAGGTGAGCTACGGAAAGACGAAAGGGTGGGGGAAGAGCGACCAGAGGGAGAGAGGAGAGGTGCATCGGGTCGAGGCCGTCGCGTGGCACTCATCCAGGACGTCAGGGAGGGAAGCAGACAGGGAGGAGGTGGAGGCCGTGGGCGCGCGCCGTGCCCAGCTTCTCCTCTGCCTACTGGCAAGAGGTGGAAGATGAGGCAGCCCCTGGTGGGCTGGGCCAAATAGGAACTGGGCCGCCTCTGCAGCTGGTAAGCGCCAGGTAAGTTACTCTCTCTCTCTGCTTTTCTCATTTTTGTTTTTGTTTTCTATTTTTGCTTTTGTTTTGAATTTGGTTTTCTAACCAAATTATTTTTGCAGCTTCTGGAAACTTTTGTGGATGTAAAATGATTAATTCCAGAGCTCCACAAGAAGTCTCAGAATTATTGGGGCAATAAAAATATTTATCATATTTATTTGCTCCAACTCAAATACATTAGTGAATTAAATCAAAGCCCAAACAATTCCCCAAAAAAATTCAATATTTTTTGTTTGGACCAAATCCTTTGCCAAATTATCAAACATTAATGAAGGCAATTTTTGGGTTTATTGAAAATATTTTTAGGTTAAACCTAATTGCTTTGATTTGGTGCTAGGGTTTAGTCATCCCCATTTCAGGTTTCCTTTGAAAATAAATATGATGACATGAAGATGAAACAAAGACAACATGGGAAGCTAGGGCTGTGACAGCTGGGCTGATGCTGTTGGCTGCGCTGCTCTTTTTTATTTCCTTTTCTTTTCTTCAGACATAAAAGAAAAACAAAAAGGAATAGCTCAGGGACTTAGGGGAGGAGTATGGAAAATATAAAAATATCCCCAAACTCCTGGATTTATGCCCTATTTTATAAAATTGTTCTGGACATTTTTAGAGGAAGTAAAATAATTCAAGTTTGAAAATAATTCGAACTTGAGCCATTTTAAAACCTAACCAAAATAATTCCAACAGAGGTGTAGCTTTGCAAGGTGGCTTAGGACAGTGTAACTTGGAAGTGGGGAGGAGATGAACATTAAAAGGAGTAGGATAAGCCACTTGCAAAATACATAAAGAAAGGAAGAAAAAGGAGGAAGGAGAAGAGGTGAAGAAGAAGGAGAGGGGTTAGGGTTAGCATGGGCATGGCTTGTCACCACCATCACACAACAACCATCAAGGTGACCTCACATCACAAGCAAAGACAAGTAAATGAAGCTATGATGAACAAGATGCCATGGTGATGATGAAGCAATGCATGTATGCATAAGAAAAATAAAATGACAATGCAAAACAAAAGAATGCATAAATTACAAGAAACCCCAAGGAAAGGACAAGGATGAAAATGATAAATGCTTTATTGCCATATCTGGAAAGTATCACATATGGGGCGTTACACTGCACCACTGGCAAAGGAAAGCTGTGTTCAACTCCTCCACTCTCCCACACTCTCAAGTGATAGAGGAGCCCAGATAGATGAAGACAAGGAGGAATACCCAGAAGAGCCAGAATACGCGACCGAGCATTCCACCACTTAGGCATCATTCGGAACTCGGATATGCCAGCTCGTGACCTCTACGGTAGGATAGGTCGTGTAACCCCTATGCGAAGTCAAGTCCTTGTAATGGTTCATATGAAGCCATCTAGTGTTGTGTTTCTTTTGATGTGTTTCGATGTAAGTCGTACTTTCCCTTCGGAAACATGTAAACGACTACATCACCTATTTGGATTTTAATGAATGTGTTTGGCCCTTTTGGACCTTGCATGAAAACAACTAGTGTCATACCAACCCCTTACTAGGCACCCATCTTTATTGCTTTCCCTCATCTTTCCCAATCATAAGACCTTGACCGCTCCAACGGGATGCCTGTTGTAACTCATACTTGTACCTCTACCCAGCAGCCTGAAGCTGGAGCATCCGGCCAAGCAGAGGCTAGCCAAGACCAAACCCACGATCAAGCTCCACCACCACCACCACCTCCGAACGTGGACATGGCTCAGCTTCTCCAAGCTTTCCGAGAGGAACACCAAACCAACACCGCAGCCCTCTAGATGATTGTTCAAGCTGTCACAAATAACCACCAGCTGACGGGGAACGACAATGAATGTTCCACATTGGCGGAGTTCAAGAAGCATGCATCGCCAACCTGCATCGAGCCTGCTGAACCCATTGATGCAAACGAATGGGTCCACACCATTGAGGACTTCCTGGAACTAGTCGGCTGCACTGAAGACCGCGAGAAGCTAGCTTATGCGGCCCACTGCCTCGGGGGAACTGCTGGAGCTTGGTGGGATGGATTTATGGTCATGCAAGCTAGACAAGCCATCCCTTGGAATGACTTCAAGGCAGAATTCCGCAAGGCCCATATTCATTATGGAATCATGGCTATCAAGAAGCGTGAGTTCCGAGCTCTGAAGCAAGGAAGTGGCACTGCCAAGGAGTACATGCAGAAGTTCAGTGTTCTGTCAAGGTATGCCCCTGAAGTTGTCAGCACGGATGCTGCAAAAAGGGAGCGCTTCATGGAAGGCCTCAATCACACTCTGCAATACTCGGTTGTCGTGTGTGACTGCCCAACCTTTCGTGACCTAGTGAAGAAAGCACTCATGCTTGAAGACAAGCGGCGTGCTCTGGAAGACACTCGCAAGCGCAAGATGATCAGCAAGAGAAGTCTTAGTAACCAAAAGCCTCGCCCATGGCAGCCAGCCCCGGTCAGGCCAACCTATCAGCAGCAAAGAGCTCCCGCACCCCGCACCAACTATCAGCCTCGGCAGTATGCCAACCCAGGCCAGCTTTCAACAACCCCAATAACGGTTGTGGCAACAAGAACAAAAACCCAAACCAAGTCACTTGCTTTGTATGTGGTCATTTTGGACACATGTCAAAGGTGTACCCCAACAAGAAGCTCAATGCCCCGCGCCCCAATGCGCAGAACCCAGGATATGGCCGTGGAATGCAACCAAGAAACCAAGCTCCTCGCAACCTGCCCAACAATGGCAAGGGGCGTGTGAATCACGTCACTTCAGAAGAAGCTTAGGAAGACCCGGACATTGTGTTGGGTACGTTCCTTGTCAGCTCAGTGCCTGCAACTATCTTGTCTGATTCTGAGGCCACGCATTCATTTGTCACCCAAAAGTTTGCATTAAAAAGTGGCATGACCCCTACACCCCTGAATAACCCCATGGTGGTACAAACCCCTGGAGCAGAGATGAGAGCCAAGATAGGCTGTAAGGGAGTTGGTATCGTCATTAACGGGGTAGATTTCCTAACAGACCTTATCGTCCTGAGATCACCATTACAATCTTGAGGTAGATCTACTCTTGCAATCTCCATATACATGAAGATCAATATAGTAGGAAGTAGGGTATTACCTCCATCGAGAGGGCCTGAACCTGGGTAAACATCGTGATGTGGAGCATCCCAGGGTCATCCCCATGGACCCTCCATCGCCTCACCAAGTGGCTCAAGGACCAATGACATGTGCTCGTGCTAGAGCTCTCGAGACCGAGGTGACGTCACTCCTAGCTCAACTTCCATATGAATCTTGCGAGACATGGTTACTACCTCAGACGGATGTGTTTTGTGTACTCGGATGTGAAGAAGACCACATTGGAGATGCGCGTGAATATGGAAAAGTCCCCAAGGTCACGGACGAGGCTTTGCATCGAGGAGGGCTGAAGAAGGCTCCAGGCCCCGGACATCCGGCCCCTGGACAAACCACTACAGAAGGCCACCAGCGGTCGAGGCTACAGGGCCCGGACATCCAGCCAGGCCCCGGACATCCGGCCCCTCGCCCCGGACATCCGGCGTCCCGCGAAGCCCCGGACATCCGGCCCGTCGCCCGGACATCCGGCACTTGATTGCCTGCGCGCATCCTTTGGGCCGTGGCCCGTGTATCCCTTCGCTCCGTATTCTATATATACTCCTTTCCCCACATCTTTTAGGGTTAGCTTTTGGATAGCTCATCATAGACCTTTGTGGTTCCTCTCCTATGAGACCGCGGCCTCTTCGGAGAAGATCCATCTTGGATTCAAGGCCTCCACACAAGAGAAGATCCCAAGGGATACCCAAGACCTCCTCCGGGAGAAGACTATCTTTGTACCACCGTGGTTGACTATGGATCGTGTATCTTGATGTGTATCGTGGATCTAGCACGTGTGTGACCGTGTTTGTGTTGATTTGAGTGTTTCCCCTCGTGATTTTCCTCCGTATCATCCTTGTGTTCTCCGTGTTCATCGTGGGATAACCTCCTTTCGTGAAAGATCTGCCGACTAGGGTTCCACCCTACATCATATTATGGTATCAGAGCATAGGTTGATCACGAATTTGGAGCCCACACCCTGTTTTGTAGCTTGTTTTTGTTGTGTTATTCCTAATTTCGAAAATTCCCCACAAAAATAGCCCCAAATTTTTTTGTGATCTGTTGATTTGGCAAGATTTTGTTGAATTTGTTCCGTGGATTTGTTGTGCCACGAGTGGATCTAGGTTTTCCTCACCTTTTCCCCAATTTTTCTCCGCAAAATCTAACGATTTTTGGCCCCAAAGTCACCGTGTGCAAGGAGTTCATCACAGCCTCGGGCACCCCGGACATCCGGCCCGTGCCCCGGACATCCGGCCCCTGGCTCGGATATCCGGCCTCCCGCAGCCACAAGACCCCCGATCCACCCCACCTTGCACTCTCCACCTCCATTTCCGTTCGGTATCCCACCAAACCTTCCGCATACCACCACCACTTCAGCAACCACCATCGCTTAACCGCTCCAAGTTTGTAAAGTTTGTCTCCCATTTGTCTTGCATACTTGAGTTGTGGTTTCACCGTTTCCTTGGACGTTTAGGCTACCTTGGAACGGCAAGACATCGACAACACCACCGCTCGACTTTGGCAAGGACGGTAACATCGACGACACCTTGTTCATTCTACCTTGCAATTGCATTGTCACCCTATGGACCATCTTTGCGTAGCTTTCCCATTGAGACTAACCATTTGAGTATTGCCGGGCCACGACACTTGTGCACATTAGTGATAGCCAAAGATATTGCATACCATATCATTATATCTCCGTGTGCCACAAGAGTGATCCGCATACACAATAGCTACCTTGATCCGAGAAGCATGCATAAGTGACCAAAGAAAGAGCTCACAAGCTTTTAAGCAAAAGAGCCAACCAAAGCTTATAAGCAAAAGGAAAATAGAATCATACGCCTTGGATCAAAAGAGATCATATGTCATAGAAATACATCATCTTGTGCATAAAGCATCGGCACATCATACACTCATAGCATACTTGTGATAGATAGTCGTTACGTTTTGCCTCTTATAGGTCGTGCACAAGTGCGTATCCGCCTATTAAGCAATCGGTTAGCGTCTCTCTAGTGTTGTGCAACACGAGCATTTTCCGTGGTTTCCACATTTTCGCTCACCCTTGGTTGCACAACCACATTTATCTATCCGTGCGTGTGTTCCGTGTGCTACTTTGCTCGTGATCTACTTGTTGCATGAGCAAATTGTGAACCATTTTCAACATCTTTGAGTCACTTTGACGATTGCATTCAATTTGTGCCACCATCCTAACCAAGCTCCTCTCAAAGCTTTACTTGTGTAGGTGTGAGAATCGACACGAAGTGGTACCAATAGTGCTATTTCCGGGTTACATTATTGAGTGATCATTGATCCATTTTCAACTTCGGTTAAGGTACATTTGGTATTGTCTTCTCCTTTCTCCCACTCACATACTTGCTTATGATGATGGATAGGCCAAGTACATCTTCGAACACGCCTTTCGATGATCCACAAGAAGCAAACAACTACGTCACCAAACTACATCTCTTCGGTGTCCAACAAGCTCTCCATCAAGAAAGTGAAGCTATGCGCGAGTACATTGGGCAAGTCGCCGAGGACGCGCGCCAATTCAAAGCAAGAACAAGAGAGCAATTCGACACCATCAACTCCAACATGTCTACCCAATTTGACGAACTACGGACTTTGATAGTCAATCGACGTTCTTCTTCCACATCATCTCCAAGACGAAGCCGCTCAAGTCGACATACCGACTCCACGCATGGCTCAAGTACCCCTACATCCAACACTCTTCGTCAAGCCGCATGTCAAGCTCGACATGACAACCGGAATCCACTTCATGACAAGAGTTCACAAGAGCTATTTAAAGAGCAAGAAAGTCAACATCGTCAAAACCAAGCTACACTTGAGCAAGCACAAGAACGGCAACGACTACGCCCACTACAACAAGAGCGAGCATGTCAATACCAAGAAGAAAAAGATGCCGAAGCTCATCGTCAAGCACAACAATGTCGAGAAGCTCAAGCTCTTGAGGCGCAACGAGCATTACGTGATGCACATTGCAATGTAGCAGCTCGCACTCGACACACTCGTCAAGAAGAGGATTTCCTTCGCGATGAGATGCAAGAGAGGCGCCACCAAGCACGAATGCAAGAAGAAGTTCCTCCTCAAGCGCGGCAAGAGCAACAACCTCAACAAGAACATCAAGTTCGGCAAGTACACCATGACAATGGACATCTACTCCGACAAGAGCAACATGAGATTGCTAATCGTCCCAATCAAGACCGCCCTCCCAATAGGCAAGGAAACAATGAAGAGCATCGCTATGGCAAGCTTAACTTCACCATGCCAAAGTTCTCCGGAAGCATTGATCCCGAAGACTACCTCTCATGGGCATTGAAGGTTGACAAGATCTTTCGCCTTCACAACTACGATGAAGAGAAGAAGATCACAATGGCCTCCCTCAAGTTCCAAGACTATGTTCTCATATGGTGGGAGCAAATCATTGAGAGAAGAGAAGCAAAAGGCGAACCTCCTATCACTACTTGGGCTCAAATGTAGGAAGTCATGAGAGCACGCTTTGTGCCAACACACTACAACCGTGACTTGTTCAAGAAGCTACAACTCCTCAAGCAAGGTACCAAGTCGGTTGAAGAGTACTACAAGGAGATGGAGATTGCCATGATACGAGCAAACATCACGGAAGATGAAGAGCAAACGATGGAGAGATTCTTGAATGGACTCAACTATCCTATCAAGAAGATTGCGGACTTCCAGCCATACACCAATCTCCTCGAGCTAGTACATCAAGCAACCAAAGCGGAGCGACAAGTTCAAGAGGATTACAAGCCTACAATCAAGCTTCAACGACTTCGGCTACTCCTCCTACCTCTAACAAGCCTTCTACAAACGTCGGCGACAAGTCAAGCTACAAGAATGCGACTACATCGAGTCGTCCACCTTCTACCAACAACTTCAAGCCAAGAGCTTCTTCATCTACAACTCCACCCGAGGACAACCCCAAGACGAGTCCCATCAAATGTTTTAAGTGCCAAGGGCGAGGCCACAAATCATTTGAGTGCAAGACCGTTCGCACCATGATCATCAACGATGACAGATCTTATGACTCAATGAGCGACGATGAGATGGAAGCCCTTGAGCATGTAGCTATGCATCGCCAAGTGAACGAAGATGAATACCATCAAGTGTTTTGCGACAATGACTCAAGTCCCAACCTTGTTGTCTCCAAGGTCTTGACACTCCAACATCAACAAGATGACGACCAACATTGTCATATTTTCCATACCAAGGCCGGCATCAATGGACGCTCCGTCAAGGTTATCATCGATGGCGGAAGTTGTCACAACTTGGCAAGCGAAGAGCTATGCGACAAGCTACATTTGGTCAAGACAAAGCATCCTCACCCCTACAAGGTCCAATGGCTCAACGACGCCGGAACCCTTCGAGTCGAGCACACCGTGCAAGTCTCTTTCAAGATAGGCGCCTACGAGGACACTCTTGAATGTGATGTGATCCCCATGTCCGTGTGCCACCTTATTCTTGGACGACCATGGCAATACGATCGTGGAGTAACACACAATGGACGGACCAATCACTATAGTTTCAAGATGAAGGGCAAGGAATTCGTGCTACGACCAATGTCTCCAAGTCAAGTAGCCGCCGACAAGCACTTATCTACAAACCATCGTGGAGAGAATGGTGAGAGGGTGAACCACCAAAAGGAGAGTGAGAGCCATAAGCCAAATATGAGCGACCCCATGATGAGCGACAAGAAGAAACTAGTGATATTTTCCACCAAAAGTGAGATGAGAGAAGTGTGTGAGAACCCATCGAGTGTCTTTCACCTTGTGCTTTTATGCAAAGGGGAAGCCAAACCTACTAACACTTCACCACCTCTACCCTTAGTGTTGTCTCAATTGTTGTAGGAATTCTCGGACGTCTTCCCCGATGAACTACCTCCGGGTCTATCTCCTCTTCGCGGAATCGAACACCGCATCGACCTCATACCCGGCGCACCACTTCCAAACAAGGCTCCTTACCGCGTCAATCCCGAGGAAACCAAGGAGATACAACGGCAAGTGCAACAACTCAATGACAAAGGTCATGTACGTGAAAGCTTAAGCCCTTGTGCCGTTCCGGTTATTCTCGTGCCTAAGAAAGATGGAAGTTTTTGCATGTGCTCCGATTGCCGCCCTATAAATGCTATCACTGTTAGATACCGTTACCCTATCCCACGCTTAGACGACATGCTTGATGAATTATGTGGTGCCACCATCTTTTCGAAAATTGATCTTAAAAGTGGTTACTACCAAATTCGCATTCAAGAGGGTGATGAGTGGAAAACTGCTTTCAAAACCAAGTTTGGGTTATATGAGTGGCTTGTCATGCCAATGGGTTTATCGGAAGCACCCGGTTCATTTATGCGTCTTATGCATTTCTGTCTTCGACCCTACATAGGTGTCTTTGTAGTGGTCTACTTTGATGATATCCTCGTTTTTAGCAAGTCGCTTGAGGACCATGTGACACACATCCGTATGGTTTTACAAACCCTTCGGAAAGAGCGCTTATATGCTAATATGGAGAAATGCACTTTTGGCGTTCACAAGGTTGTCTTCCTAGGATTTGTCATTTCTTCACAAGGTGTTCACGTTGACGAAACTAAAATTGAAGCAATTAAAACTTGGCCCCAACCAACGAATCTCATGCAAGTGCGTAGTTTCCTTGGTATAGCGGGTTTTTACCGACGTTTTGTGAAGGATTTTAGCACTATCGCTATGCCTCTACACGCCTTGAGCAAGAAGAACGCACCCTTCATTCGGGGTCCTTCGCTAGACACCGCGTTCAATGAGCTTAAAAGCTTGCTTACTCACGCACCACTTCTAGCCCTACCAAACTTTGATAAACCGTTTGAGATTCATTGTGACGCTAGTGGTACCGGCATAGGTGGTGTGCTTATGCAAGAAAAGCGCCCAATCGCATACCTTAGCGAGAAGCTATCCAGAGCGCAACTTAACTACCCAATTTATGACAAAGAGCTTTATGCCTTGGTGAGAGTTTTACGTGTTTGGGAACATTATCTTAGACCTCATGAATTCATTCTTCATACGGACCATGAGACTCTCAAGTATCTCAAAGGTCAAACTAAGTTGAACAAGCATCATGCTAAGTGGAGTGAGTTCATTGAGTCATCTCCCTATGTCATCAAGTACATCAAAGGCAAAGAGAATGTTGTGGCGGATGCGCTTTCCCGCAAGTGCATGCTTGTTACTCAACTTGAGTTGAATGTTATTGGCTTTGAGCACATAAAAGATTTATATGAGCATGATCCTTTCTTTGCAAATCATTATGCTAAGTGTTTGACTCACACTTCTTGGGAACGTTACTACATAAAGGATGAATATCTTATGAGAGCTAACAAACTTTTCATTCCCGAGTCTTCGCTTCGTTTGCTCCTTTTGCAGGAATCGCATGGAGGAGGACTCATGGGACACTTTGGACGCGACAAGACATTTGCTACGCTCTCAAAGAACTACTTTTGGCCCAAGATGCTCCGTGACGTCTCACGCCTCACCAACCGATGTTCTACATGCCGCAAAGCTAAGTCCAAAGCTCAATCTCATGGTCTTCACATGCCACTTCCTATTCCATACCATCCATGGGAAGACATAAGCATGGACTTTGTACTTGGATTGCCAAGGACTCAAAATGGCAAAGTTTCCGTGTTTGTTGTCGTGGATAGATTCTCTAAAATGGCTCATTTCATTCCTTGTAACAAGATCGACGATGCTTTACATGTTGCAAATCTCTTTTGTAAGGAGATCCTTTGTCTACATGGAGTGCCCAAGACGATCTTATCGGACCGGGACGTCAAGTTCTTGAGCTACTTTTGGAAAACTCTATGCGCCAAACTAGGAATCAAGCTACTCTTCTCTTCGGCATACCATCCACAAACCGACGGCCAAACGGAGGTGACAAACCGCACACTTTCGACGCTTCTTCGCATGTTGATCAAGAAGAACATCAAGGAATGGGAGCAATGCTTGCCCATCGCCGAGTACGCCTACAACCGCGTAAGACATTCGACTACCGGTAAGTCCCCGTTTGAGATCGTCTACGGCTTCAACCCGTTGTCCCCATTGGACATCCTACCTCTACCTCTCCAAGAGCGCACGAACATGGACGCAAGTGCACGAGCAAGCTATCTCAAGAAGGTGCACGAAGATACAAGGGAAATGATTGAGCGACAAGTCCATCATCTCACCACAAAGATCAACGTCAACAAGGCACCAATGGTGTTCCAACCGGGAGATCTTGTTTGGCTTCATCTTCGCAAGGACCGTTTCCCCCACGAGCGCAAGTCCAAACTACTACCTCGCGCCGACGGACCCTTCAAGGTGCTTGCACACTACAACAACAACGCCTACAAGATCGACATCCCACGAGACAAGTACTCCGTGAGCGATACTTTTAACATCAAGGACCTATCTCCTTTCCATGGTGATGAAGATTTCGATCCGAGGTTGGATCTTTCCCAAGGGAGGGGAGATGATGCGGAGTATCCTATGGTCATCCCCATGGACCCTCCATCGCCTCACCAAGTGCCTCAAGGACCAATGACACGTGCTCGTGCAAGAGCTCTCGAGACTGAGGTGACGTCACTCCTAGCTCAACTTCCATATGAATCTTGCGAGACATGGTTACTACCTCAGACGGATGTGTTTTGTGTACTCAGATGTGAAGAAGACCACATTGGAGATGCGCGTGAAGATGGACAAGTCCCGAAGCTCACGGACGAGGCTTTGCATCGAGGAGGGCTGAAGAAGGCTCCAAGCCCCGGACATCCGGCCCCCTGGCCCGGACATTAGGCCCCTGGACAAACCACTACAGAAGGCCACCAGCGGTCGAGGCTACAGGGCCCGGACATCCGGCCAAGCAAGGCCCGGACATCCGGCCTCGGGCCCGGAAATCCGGCAGCACTCTACAGAAGCCACCCGAGACTCAACCCCTCCAGCCCGGACATCCGGCCCCTCGCCCCGGACATCCGGCGTCCCGCGAAGCCCCGGACATCCGGCCCGTCGCCCGGACGTCCGGCCCCTGATTGCCTGCGCGCATCCTTTGGGCCGTGGCCCGTGTATCCCTTCACTCCGTACTGTATATATACTCCTTTCCCCACATCTTTTAGGGTTAGCTTTTGGATAGCTCATCATAGACCTTTGTGGTTCCTCTCCTACGAGACCGCGGCCTCTTCGGATAAGATCCACCTCGGATTTAAGGCCTCCACACCGGAGAAGATCCCAAGGGATACCCAAGACCTCCTCCGGGAGAAGACTATCTACCACCGTGGTTGACTATGGATCATGTATCTTTATGTGTATCGTGGATCTAGCACCTGTGTGACCGTGTTTGTGTTGATTTGAGTGTTTCCCCTCGTGATTTCACTCTGTATCATCCTTGTGTTCTCCATGTTCATCGTGGGATAACCTCCTTTCGTGAAAGATATGCCGACTAGGGTTCCACCCTACATCACATTGTGTCCTTGTCTCCCCCTGCTACCACCGATCCTTAGATATGCAGCTTGTG
>LR738712.1:327230026-327283761 GCA_902687465.1 Secale cereale
GGGGGGGCGGACCTGCCCCATCGGGAGTGTGGAGCCATCCGTGACTCCGTAGAATGGCTTGCTCGGGTGGAGCTGATCGTAGGGGACCTGGAGCGTCTCGAAGGTCTGGACGGAGAGGACGTTGAGCCCTGCTCCACCGTCGATGAGGATCTTGGTCACGAGGAAGTTGCTGATGGTCGTGGTGCAGAGCATCGGGAGAGCGCCTAGGGCTGCGGTGCACTTGAGCTCGTTCTTGGGGTCAAAGGCGATGACCTGCTTGGTCAACCCGAGGTTGTGCGCGGCGTCCGGCCTGGGAAGCGCCGTGTTCACCTTGCGAGCGAACTGCTTGAAGACGCGATGGGAAGCCGGAGCATGTGCTCCTCCCAAGATGCATGCAACCGCACGGGGCTCCTGAAAGCCCCCTGCTCCATCTCCCTAGCGGTCGTCGTCGTTCCTGCTTGGTGGTGGTGGCAGCGGAGGCAGACCTTTGTTGCCCTGAGGACGACCCTCACGAGGCTGGTCGCGCGAGGGGGCGTCACGAGGCTGCTCCTGCCGGTGGTCTTCACGAGGCTGTTCACGCCACCTTTGGCGTGAGTTCCTGCCATCCCAGCGTCCTCCACCACGGCCTCCTCTGCGGCCATAGCCGCGGTTGTCGCACTCAGGGCGCTGCCCGACGGGCCCGCCGCGCATCGCCCTGAGCTCCTGACAGTCGTTGGTGTTGTGGCTGTGGACATCGTGGAAGACGCAGTAGGGACGGTTGTCTCTAGAGGGGGGGGGTCATTGTAGCCACATGCACGCTTCACTTCTGGCTCCGCTGCCAGCACGGTGGGTCCATTACGCTTCACTTCCTTGACCTTGGCCTTCTTGTCGTCCGCCTCCGCTTCAGGCAGCTCCTGGAGGGAGAGGCGTCCTTCCGCCGCCCTGGCGCACTTTGCTGCGAGCTTGAACATCTCGAGGGCTGTGCATAGGTCCTCGTGGATGGCGAGTTCCTCCCTCATCCTGACGTCGCGGACACCATCGGAGAACGCTGAGATGATGGCCTCGTCCGAGACCTTGGGGATCCAGAGGCGCATGGTGTTCAAATGTTGGATGTACTTTTGCAGAGTCTCCCCCGGCTGCTGCTTCACGCGGCACAGATCCATGGCCATCGGGGCTCGGTCGCGGGTGCCCTGGAAGGTGGCGATGAAACGCTCACGAAGCTCCCCCAAGAGGAGATGGATCCCA
Organism: Secale cereale; assembly: GCA_902687465.1. Taxonomy (NCBI): domain Eukaryota; kingdom Viridiplantae; phylum Streptophyta; class Magnoliopsida; order Poales; family Poaceae; genus Secale; species Secale cereale. Next base: position 327,231,230 of record LR738712.1, read on the forward strand.
CGGGGAGGTTCAGGAGCCAGGAGCGTGCGCCATCCTTGAGAGCCATGGGGAACCAGTTCGCCATGACCTGCTAGGTGCCGTTGGACGCCTCGATGCTCAGCTCGTAGAGTTGGAGGAACTCTGTGGAATCGGTGGTGCCGTCGTAGCATGGAGGCAGATCTAGCTTGAACTTGCCGAGCCAGACGAGGCGCCGTAGCTCGGGAGCTAAGGCGCGACATCCAGCCACGCTCATGATTGCAGGTGCGCCCTGTGCATGTGCTGCTGGTTCTTGGGGCGATGGCGCCACCACCTCCTGTGGTGTGCGGTCTTGATGCTGCGGGGCAGGGGGGCCGTGAGCTCCTGCCTGGGGATGCGGGATGACCTCGCAACTCTCCTCGTCGCGCGCATGGGCCCTGCGGGGCGGCTCATGCCGCGGATCCTCGCGCATGACCTCCTGGCCAGCGCCGTAGAGTGGAGGTGGAGCCTGGACACCGTGGCCCTCGTTCCCTGCCATGGGCGACGGGGGACGGGAGAATTGAGTTGGTGCAGGTACCTCCCCGGCGGCATTGACGAGCTTGGTGATGCGGTGGAGCCACTCGTCGTAGAGGTCGTCCGCCGGGCGGTAGCGCAGGAGCTCCTGCGCCATCAATAGTGCAGGCTGCTGGTAGACCAGCCGACGGGGGATCAGCGAGGACGACACCGCGGCCGGCGAGGGTGACGGCGTCGCCGTGTGGCCATCGCGCGAAACGGACAGTGGCAGTGACGAGTCCTGCTGCTCGTGGACGGCCGAGTCGGTGGCGGCGTTGGCGACCGGCCAGTTGGGGCGGAGCGGCGCACCGTTGCCCGCGAGCGCCGTCTGAGCGGCGTTTGCGACACGATGGGCGGCGCGTGCTCGACGTGTGTCCACCATGGCAGTGGAGCGAAGTCGACGACGAGAGCGGGACGAGGTCGTCGGAGCGGCGAGATCTCGACACACCCCCTACCTGGCGCGCCAAATGTCGGATTACGGGCTCCATAAACCTAAGAAGTTCGAACACAGGGGCGTGAACGAAGATCTCTCCCAGTCACGTCTACCTAGCGTCTAGCCCTCATCCAGTGAAGAGATTCAAGCAAACAACAAGTAAAGCACACAAGAGTTTACCCAGGTTCGGGCCACCTTGCGGTGTAAAACCCTACTTCCTGCTTTGGTAGGTTAGCCTTGCGAGGGCTTGAATATGGATGAATACAGTGGTTCCTGAGCTCAGGAGGGTCAGGAGGCAAGGGTTCTTGATCCTTTATGCGAGGGCCGAGTTTCTGGATCTGATCGACTTGAACCTACATAGGGGGGATCCTAGCTACTTATATAGGCGGCCAGGGTCCTCTTCCCCCGAAATATTTAGGCGGGAAGGGATCCCGCAATGGCCATTTTGAGCGGGAAGACAAGGACGTTCTTGTCCTGACAAAAGCGGTATTAGCCTGCAAAAGGATCAGGCGGTGACGCGGTGGTGGGCTCGGTGGTGACATCCTCCCTGTCATCCTCGCGGTCTTCGGTCTTGTTGCACCGAAGGGGAAACCTTTGTCCCGCTCCTCGAGAACCTGCGCCCGCGCTGTCTCCTTTGCACCAAAATGGCAACTACGCTACTGGCACACACTGACACCCACTGGCGCGGTGCGTCAGTGCTTGCGTCAATGCCCCCTCCTGAGGCAGGCTTGGCCTTGGATTCTCCGCCCCTATGAAGCTACCTAGCCGAGGTCGCTCCTGAGGGAGTCTCGATGACGTTCTCCTCGCGAGGCCTAGCCCCCTCGTGAGGGTCTTGCGCAACTGGTCTATCATCTGGGCCGTACCGGGCCGTGGTAGGAGCGCGTCGCGGCCCGCAGACAGGCAAGTCTGGGTACCCTGGTTACCGGGACGCCGTCATTATTATCTTGCAAAAGTATCCCAAAGTACTTCTAGTTTCATACTTGTTCTAGGTAAAGCAAACGTTAAGTGTGTGTATAGTTGTATAGGTGGTCAATGGAACTTTAGGGATTATTTGTTCCACATTTAGCTCCTTGTTGGGTTCGGCACTCTTATTTATTGAAGAAGGCTACAAATGATCCCCTACACTTGTGGGTTATCAAGATCTTTTTCTAGCGCAGTTGCCGGGGAGCAATAGTGTGGGGTGAATATTCTCGCATGTGCTTGTTTGCTTTATCACTAAGTAGTTTTTATTTTCTATTCTAAGTTGTTCTCTATCTTTAGTTATGGATATGGAACACGAAACACCAAAAAAAATAGTGGTACTTGCTACTCATGGAGATGGGGAGCCTCCTAAAACCCTCGATGCTGGTTATGTGAAAAATATTATGCACTACTTTGATAATCCTGAGAAAACCCCATCCAACTTGATAATGGGAGTAACGTTAGATAACGTGAATACTTTAGGGATTATTGCTTGACTCATAAAGGGCAATTGTTATGGAATCAAATTCATATGTTGCATTGGTATGCTTATAATCTATGCTTGAGATATGATTTTACTTGTTGTTCAAATGCTCCACATCTTCCCTTTTCATGCAAATTTAATGATAATGAAACCTTGGCTTCTTATGCTAGAGGTATATATGATTACTATGATGTGGAATTAATAGAAGAAATTGGTGCTTTTAAAGGTGCTTATGAAATTGAATTTCTGTTTATAAAGTACGAAGCTTTTGATGATGATGTTTATAGACCTAAAAAATTGCTATCCTTAAATATTGCTATGATAATTGAAAATACAATTACGATATTGATACATTTATTGATAGAATCTATGGAAGAAGAAATTGATGACATTGTGAGCTCATTGGATGAAAAAGATGAGGAGGAGAGTGAAGAACAAAAAGAGGAGGAACAGAGTAGCTACCTGTACCCACCTTATGATGAGAGTAACCCCTCAACTCATACATTGTTTAATGTCACTTTGTGCTTACCGAAGGATGAATGCTATGATGATTGCTATGATCCCGTTGATTCATTTGAAATATCCCTTTTTGATGATGCTTGCTATGATTGTGGCCTAGATGCCAATATGAATTATGCTTATGGAGATGAACTTGCTATGGTTCCTTATGGTAAGAATGATTTTTTTGCTATTTCACCTACACATGATGGTCCTATTATCTTTTTGAATTCTCCCAACTACACTATATCGGAGAAGTTTGCACTTATTAAGGATTACATTGATGGGTTGCCTTTTACCTTGCACATGATGATCTTGATGAGTATAATATGCATGTGCTTGCTGCTCCTACTTGCAATTATTATGAGAGAGGAACTACATCTCCGCCTCTCTATGTTTTCAACACGAGAAAGTTGCAAGAAACTGCTTATACTATGCACTGGCCTTTACTTGATGTGTATGGATTGTTCTTGTATGACATGCCTATGCATAGGAAGTGAATTAGACTTCGTTCTTACATGACACACATCACTTTATGGTCCCTACTAAATGCCAAATCATTGCTAATTCAAATTGGCTTTGATATACCTTGATATCCGGGTGGATCCATTACTAGATCACTTTATACCTAGCTTAATGGCTTCAAAGAAAGCGCTACCAGGGAGACAACCCGAAAGTTTTAAAAGAGTCATTTATTTCTGTTGAGTGCTTTTATAAAGTTTAAAAACAAAAAAATATAGAGGAGAACTTAAAAATTTTTCAAAAAAGAGAAGCGATTGAAAGGTGATGCATTGCGGAAGTGAGGGTCGACCTTGAACATTTGTGTTCATGCTCATGGAAACAATGTAGTATTTTTCATGGAAGTTTCTTGCAAAAATAATTATCCCCTTGTGCAATTCCATTGTATTATAAAAATAATGTGCCAAGAGTTTCCTTTAGGATCATTAGATTGCTTGTTGGTTTGTGCGGTGCAAAAACAGAAACTTTGGCTGTAGTGTGCGATTTTACATTTTTTTACTGGAACATCGAAAGCTTATGAAACTTTTTGCATAGTCTTGCTATAGAAAATATTTATTTTGTCCTAATGTTTGAGAATTTTTAGAGTTACATAAGTATGGTGAATGTTCAGATTGCTACAAACTGTCATATTTAAGACATATTTTGTTTTTGATGCATTGTTTTGCTTGTTTTGATGAAACTATCAATTCTATCGGTGGTATAAGCCTTGTAGAAGTTAAAATACATTAGCTACAATGAAAAAAAATATGATTTGGTTTTCAACATTACTTAAAGTAGTGATTTGCATTATTATACTAACGAATCTCATGAGCTTTCTGTTCAGTTTTGTGTGGATGAAGTGTTCGAAGATCGAGGATGTCTCGATGTGAGGAGAAGGAGGAGAGGCAAGAGCTCAATATAGGGGATGCCCAAGGCACCCCAAGTAAATATTCAAGGATACTAAAGCGTCTAAGCTTGGGGATGCCTCGGAAGGCATCCCATCTTTCTTCAACAAGTATCAGTATGTTTTCAGATTCGTTTCGTTCACATGATATGCGTAAATTCTTGGAGCGTCGTGTGCCTTTTATTTTTCTTTTAATAATGCACCATGCTTGTATGACATAGTCCTTGGTTGATTTATAGAATTCTGATTTCACTTCACTTATATCTTTTGAGTATGGTTTTATAGAATGCTTCATGTGCTTCACTCATAACATTTGAAGTTTGGATTGCCTGTTTCTCTTCACATAGAAAACCAATATTCTCGTGCTTCACTTATATTTGTTAGAGAATGATACTCTCATGCTTCACTTATATCTATTTAGGGAGTCAAACGAAATTGGTCAATTGCATGGTTAGTCATAAAATCCTACATAAAACTTATGGATCACTGAATATGATATGTTTGATTGCTTGCAAAAGTTTTGCGATATAGAGATGATAATATGTGGGAGGTACTAGTGGAGGATCATGTTTAGTAAGATATTGGTGTTAAGGTTTGTGATTCTCGAAGCATGCACGTATAGTCTCTCGTTATGCCGTCAAGTTGGAGCACAATTTATCCTTGATTGTCTATCTTTGTGTGAAGGTCGGGGGCGCGCGATGGTTAACTCCTACCAACCTCCCCCTAGGAGCATGCATAGTATTAGTTTGTTTTGAGGGCAAATAAACTTTTGCAATAAGTATGTGAGTTCTTTATGACTAATGTGAGTCCATGGATTATACAAACTCACACCCTTTCATAATTGCTAGCCTCTCTTGTGCCGCGCAACTTTCGCCGGTGCATAAACTTTATTATTACCTTCCTCAAAACAACCACCAAACCTACCTATTATGGCATTTCCATGGCCATTCCGAGATATGTTTCCATGCACTTCCATCATATAGTTGACTTGAGCATTCATTTTCATATTGCTTTGCATGATCGTAAGACAGCTAGCACGATATTTTCCTGGCTTTTCCATCTTTTGATATCTTTGCTATGCTAGATCATTGCACATCCCGGTACACTACCAGAGGCATTCATTTAGAGTCATACTATGTTATAGGTATCGAGTTGTAATTTTTATTTCTTTTGATCTATAAGTAAAAGAAGTGTGATGTTCATCATTATCTATTATTAGAGCATGTCCGAGTGAGGAAAGGATGATGGAGACTATGATTCCCCCACAATTTGGGATGAGACTCCGGACAATGAGAGAAAAAATATAAAAAAAGAAAAAGAAAAAAAAAAGAAAAATAAAAAAATGAGAGAAAAAGAGAGAAGGGGCATGCAAATACCACACTTGTGCTTCAAAGTAGCATCATGTTTTTCATATGGAGAGTCTCCTATGTTGTCACTTTTATATACTAGTGGGAATTTTTCCATAGTAGAGTTTGATGCACACCCACTTAGTTTCATACACTTATAGCTCTTAGTGCATCCGTTGCATGGCAATCCCTACTCATCGCATTGATATCGATTGATGGACATCTCCATAGTCCATTAGTTTGCCTAGTTGATGTGAGACTTTCTCCCTTCTTTTGTCTACTACCACCGCATTCTATCCCACATATATTGCTATATCCATGGCTTGCGCTCATGTATTGCATGAGAGTTAAAAATGCTGAAGCGCGTTAAAAAGTATGAACCAATTTCTTGGCTGACACCGGGGTAGTACATGATTTATACTTTGAGCTGGGAAGACAGAGCATGACAAGACTATATGATTTTGTAGGGATAATGGTCTTTAGGATTTGATATTCTGAAAGACATGATTGTTTGTTGGGATGCTCGAGTATTGATGTCTTTATGTCAAATTATAGACTTTTGCTTTGAATCACTCATGTCTTAATATTCATGCCATGATTAGACACATGATCAAGTTTATGCTAGGTAGCATTCCACATCAAAAATTATCTTTTTATCATCAACCTACTCGAGGACGAGCAGGAATTAAGCTTGGGGATGTTGATACATCTCCCTCATATCTATAATTTTTTATTGTTTCATGCTAATATTATACAACTTTCACATATTTTGGCAAATTTTTATATGGTTTATTGGACAAACCTATTGATCCAGTGCCCGGTGTCAGTTCCTGTTTTTTGCATGCTTTTTGTATCTCATGAAATCCATATCAAACGAAGTCCAAATGCAATAAATTTTTTAAGGAGAATTATTTTGGAATATATGTGATTATTGGGAGTTGGAATCACCGCAAACGGAGGCCCACACAGCCCACAAGACACCGGGGCACGTTAGGGGAGCCTGGCATGTGGTGGTGGGTTGTGCTCACCTCGTACATCGGTTGGAGATCTAGTTAGGGCGCAAGGAAGCTTGTATACAGAAAAAAATCGTGTTAAAATCTCAGTGCAATCGGAGTTATGGATCTCCAGGAATTTAAGAAACCGTGAAGGGCCAGATCTGGGGAACACGAAACATAAGAGGATAGAGAGACAAATCCAATATCGAAGGGGCTCTCGCTCCTCCACAGCCATGAAGGCCATGGACCAGAGGGGGAACCCTCCTCCCGCCTAGGGAGGAGGCCAAGGAAGGAGAAGAAGGAGGGGGGCTCTCTTCCCCTCTCTCTCCCGGTGGCGGCGGAAGGCCGCCAGGGCAATATCGTGTGACGATGATCTACTCCAATAACTCCGTCATCTTCACCAACAACTCCATCACCTTCCACCATATTTATTCAGCGGTCCACTCTCCCGCAACCCATTGTACCCTCTACTTGAACATGGTGCTTTATGCTTCATATTATTATCCAATACTATGTTGCCATCTATGATGTTTGAGTAGATTTTGTTGTCCTATCGGTGATTGGTGAAATATTCTATGATTGGTTTAGATTGCTTGTGGTTATGTTCTTGTCCTTTGGTTCCCATCATATGAGCGCACGTGTGGATCACACCATAGGGTTAGTTGTATGTTGATAGGACTATGTATTGCAGGGCAAGGGTGACAACACCTTCAGCCTGACATAGAAATTGATGCATACGGGGTTGAAGGGGGACCAATATATCTTAAGGCTATGGTTGGGTTTTACCTTAATGAACGATACTAGTTGCAGATGCTTGCAAGAGTTCCAATCATAAGTGCATAGAATTCCAAGTAAGGGACGATATGCAAGCAGTGGCCTCTCCCACGTAAAAACTTGCAATTGGTCTAGTAACATAGTCAACTTCTTAGGGACAACTCCGCAAATCCTGCCACACTAATCCACACTCGCTATACTAATTTATTTGTACTTTTTATCTTAACAATCCCTACTTTTTACTTACATGCTCTTTATTATCTTGCAAAAGTATCCCAAAGTACTTCTAGTTTCATACTTGTTCTAGGTAAAGCAAACCTTAAGTGTGCGTATAGTTGTATCGGTGGTCGATAGAACTTGAGGGAATATTTGTTCCACCTTTAGCTCCTCATTGGGTTCGACACTCTTATTTATCAAAGAAGGCTACAAACGACCCCCTACACTTGTGGGTTATCACCTAAATTAGATTGTGCTTATACTATATGGAAATATCTTGAGGAACGATTTCTAGACTACTCTTTGAGAAATCTAGATGACATTCTTCACAAATCCGTAGCTTTTCAAAAGATGAAACCTAGTGATCTTAAACTTGATGATTTTCTATTTGAGCTTCGTGATCTTATGCGTGCCAGAGGAGATGTTAGAGTCATTAGTACCATCATCTCGGGAGTCATTAGAATTCATAAATACGAACATTGTCATGATCATATAACTAATGAATCACTCTCTCTAGGTGATGATCAATCACAAGACAACGTTGAACATGGATACTATGATGAGGATGATGATAGTAAGTTTGACCTTGGTGAGCAAATGAGACACTTTGGTGTAATGGCTAATCTTTGTGGTTACCTAGCCGGAGGAAAGGAATGGGTTTTTGATAGTGGATGTACTGATCATATGACCGGAGATAAGGACATGTTTGATGAGCTTGCAAGAAATGATGGTCCACCAAAGTATGTTACCTTAGTGACAACTCTAATGGTAAAATTGTTCGCCTTGGTAAGGTGGCCATATCCAATGATAGCTCTATCAAAAATGTCATCCTGGTTGAATCTCTCGGCTATAACCTTCTTTGCGTATCTAAATTAGATGATTCTGGTTTAAATGTGCTATTTACTCATGTTGATTGCCAAGTCTTTCGTAGAGATAATCATAACATGGTCTTTACCGGCATTCGTAGAGGTGACCTATAAATTGTTGATTTCAGTAAGAAAGCCCAACCTCGCACTTGTTTTATTGATAAATCTTCTAAAGGTTGGTTATGGCATAGAAGGTTAGGTCATGTTGTCATGAGAAACCTTGATAAGCTTATTAAAGGTGATCACATCCTTGGTGTTAAAGATGTTATATTTGACAAGGATAGACTTTGTAGTGCTTGTCAAGCAGCAAAACAAGTTGGAGGAAGTCATCCCGTAAAGAATATCATGACCAGGAGAAGACCGCTTGAGTTACTTCATATGGACCTTTTCGGTCTAAATGGCTACAAGAGTCTCGGCGGTAACTCGTTCGGTTTAGTCATTGTTGATTATTTTTCAAGATTTATGTGGGTGTTCTTTCTTGATGATAAATCCCAGGACCGAAAGATCTTCAAGAACTTCAGCAGAAAGGCCCAAAATCAATTTGAAGTGAAGATCAAGAAGGTTCGGAGCGACAAAGGAATGGGGTTCAAGAACGCCAATGTGGATAACTTTCTAGATGAAGAAGGGATTTCACATGAGTTCTCGGCTACGTACAAACCTCAACAAAATGGAGTTGTTGAGAGGAAGGACCGGACACTCATTGAGATGGAGAGAATGATGCTTCATGAGTACAAGACGCTAGAACACTATTGGGCGGAAGCGGTTGAAACAACTTGTCATGTTACAAACCAGCTATAACTTCACAAGCTTCTCGGCAAGACAGCATACGAGCTTCTCACCGGTAACAAACCACAAGTTGGATACCTTTGAGTATTCGGCTCAAAGTGTTACATTCTTGACGAGCATCATCGTTTGAAATTTGCTCCTAAATCTCATGAAAGTTTCCTACTCGGTTACGACTCAAACTCTCACCCTTACCATGTCTACAACAATTTCACCCGAAAGGTTGCAGAGATGGTAGATGTGAAGTTTGATGAATCTAACGGCTTGCAAATAGAGCAATTGCCAACTGATGTAGGAGACAAACACCCTTCAGAAGCAATACAAAACTTGTCCATTGGCAAGATTAGTCCAACGGAGGTGAAGGAGAGTACTTCGTCCATTCAAGTGGAAGCCTCAACTTCACGCCAAGGTGAACCACAAGTTGACTTGGAGGCATCCACAAGTGGGACACGCCAAGATGAAGGAAACGAGGAAGTGCATCAAGATGAACCTCATCGACCTCCTTCTCTACCTCCACAAGAGGACAACAATGCCAACAACAATGAACAAGGACAAGAAGAATAAGATAATGAAGACGATGCTCCACCCCGACCCAAAAAAAAGCTCTCATGAGTTAGAGCAAGAATTGCTAGAGATCATCCCTTAGAACAAATCTATGATGACATCGAAACCGAGAGAATCACTTGCTCTAAATATTGTTTAGCTAACTTTTGTGAACATTACTCTTTCATATCTAACATTGAACCTATGAAGCTTGAAGAAGCTCTTGATGATCCGGATTGGGTGAATGCTATGCACGAGGAATTACATAACTTCGAGAGAAACCAAGTCTGGACATTGGTTGAGCAGCCCTACGACGATCACAATGTTATTGGAACCAAATGGGTGTTTCAGAATAAGCAAGATGAAGATGGACAAGTTTAAAGGCTACACTCAAGTCGAAGGTATGGATTACGGTGAGACATATGCCCCCATTGCTAGACTTGAATCCATATGCATATTACTTACTTATGCCAATCATGATGATATGACTTTATATCAAATGGACATTAAAAGTGCTTTTCTCAATGGTGAAATTGAGGAGGAAGTTTATGTCAAACAACCTCCCGGCTTTGTTAACCCCAAGAAACCTAATCATGTTTACAAGCTTCACAAAGCTCTTTATGGTCATAAACAGGCTCCTAGAGCATGGTATAAATGCTTGACCAAGTTCCTTATTGAAAAAGGCTTTGAGATTGGAAAAATGGATTCAACACTATATACTAAAAGAGTTAAGGGTGAATTATTTGCGTGCCAAATTTATGTTGATGATATCATATTTGGCTCGACTAACCCTCATTTCAGTGAAAAGTTTGGAAGACTAATGTCGGAGAAGTTTGAGATGTCTATCATGAGTGAACTCAAGTTATTTATTGGTTTGCAAATCAAGCAAAATAAGGAGGGTACCTTTATTTCTCAAAGGAAGTATACTAAGGACTTATTCAAGAAGTTCAACATGCAAGAATGCAAAGGTATGAATACACCCATGCCTACTAGTGGACATCTTGACTTGACTAAGGATAGCGAACCGGTTGACCAAAAGGTTTACCGCTCTATGATTAGTTCATTGTTATATCTATGTGCCTCCCGTCCCGATATTATGGTAAGTGTGTGCATGTGTGCACGATATCAAGCGGGCCCCAAAGAATGTCATCTTAAGGCTATGAAAAGGATAGTGAGATACTTAATTCACACACCAAACTTTCGCATTTGGTATCCTAAGAGGTCTTGTTTTGATCTTGTTGGCTACTCCGTTTCGGATATGCCGGAGACAAGGCTGATAGAAATTCTACTTCGGGTACTTGTCAATTTCTTGGTAGATCTCTTGTGTCTTTGTCCTTCAAGAAACAAAACTCGGTATCCTTATCCATCGCCGAAGCGAAATACATTGCCGCAGGTTCATGTTGTGCTCAATTACTTTGGATGACCCAAACTCTTAAAGATTATGGGATCTATGTGAAACATGTTCCATTGCTTTGTGATAATGAAAGTGCTATTAAGATTACTCATAATCCCGTACAACATTCTTGAACTAATCATATTGAAGTTTGTCATCATTTCATTCGAGATCATGTTGCTAAAGGAGACATCAATCTTAAACATGTTCGTACCGATAAGAAACTAGCGGATATATTCACCAAACTACTTGATGAGAAAATAATTTTCCATTTGAGAGGTGAATTGAACATCATTGATACCTCAAACTTGGAGTAGTAACTCCATTTGGATGCATGCAAGGCATGAGCCTTTGACTAATCCTTGATATTTCTCTTATGATTATGATCATATGTCTTGGATCTATACTTGTACCCTTGCATGCTATCTAACCGTTGTAGGTGCTTGGATGAATCTAAATCTATGACATTTCAACTCACTCACATCCTAAGCAATCTTTACATCACCAAGTCTCTACAATTTGGTGGTTGAAGACAAGGAAGTATGAATCCTTTCAATATAACCTTTGACAATTTCTATATATCAAATTTAATTTGGTATCAAATTTTCATGATTGTCATTTTGGATATAGAAGTGCTCTTCCTTGCAAGACTAACCCATGTAGGAAGGTGAACTCAAACTACCAATGGTGCTCCCAACTCTTGATGAGCTACATCAACCTTGAGCATCCAACACAAGTTCAACTACATGATAAAGATCAACACCACCACCCAAGGTATGTTATTCCATCTTAGAGAAGCTTTACCCCAAGACATGGGTCAAACAACTCAACAAGATGTGAATACATCAAGTTGTTTAAACGAAAAATGGCAACCCCATTTTGAGCTTAAACAATGAGTATGCCTATGATCAAGTATCTTTACTTGACTCCTAAGTCAATATACTCTAACATATGTGACTCTCTCGCCGACCATTTCTAGATGAAGTTCTCTAGTGTTTCTCTATGTTCTTGCATTTATCTTTTGTATGTTTGTTCCCCTTTCAAAAAAACTTCATCTAGATTTTTTCCTTTTCTCTCTTATTTTCTGCATCAAATTCTTTGCAAACCTTCAGTTAATTCCCTGCAAATCTTTCTGAGATCTTATTTGCCTAGTGAGCTGAGATGACAAAATCTTACCTCTGTATTGAACTCGACCTCATCGAATTTTGCCTCTCGGCTAGACCGAACAGCAATGCTACATTGAAGATTGTTCATCGGTCCAACCGATAAGGACAAACCCGATCTGGCTGATATGCATCATCTCCGACACTGCCAACTCGGTGTCACCGATGACAATAAATCGGCCTAACCAATTTCAATACTGAGAAAACATTTTGCCATTTGCATCCTGCATATATATATTCCAGCTTCACTCGATGATTCTTGTCCTCTACCAGCATCTTAAATTACATGTTTCTTTGTAATGTGACTCAAGAACCAAACCTACTTGACTCATGCTCTAGAAGATCCCTTCTTGGAAATTGATGTCCAAGGGGGGGAGAGAGAGCACATCAAAGCTTATCACATAAGGGAGAAAGCATGCCTTAAGCTTCTCCAGATGCTTATTATCCATAGAGGAGAGAAGTCACATGTCCTCAAGAGGGGAAAGACATGTTAGTATGTGTTATGATTGTTTTTCTCTGATTTTATTTTACCCTATCTTCTCCCATTATCCAATAACAGATCCGGGGGGAGAAAGACACTTAAGGGAAGAAAATCTTTGGAACTCATTGCATATTTTTATCCCTTGGGGACATGTCTATATCCGCATAGAGTACAATGTACTCAATCTCTACATGTCATCCTGATCTTGGTACTTTTTTGGTTACTCACTGTGCTTTGTTTAGTAGGTGTTCTTGTGTTATCTAACCCTATTTTCTCAAGTTCACCTCCTCCAAAGCCAGATCAAGACCACAAGGAAAGTATATGCATCACATCCATGTGCATGAAAATTTCTTGTTGTTGTACATGTTGTTTGCAAGGAGGGCTCATGAACATGGAGGTACATTTCCTATATTTAACATCATTTGCTCTTATGTATATAGCCAAGATACATGTAACTCGTTGCTTGCTCCGACATGCTTATGCATTCACCCGCTCTTATATTCTATATTTACATGATTGCATACATGTAGGGGGAGCATATGCATGTTACATGTTTTTTCCAAAGCTATACTTGTTATCCTTCATATCTTTATCTGAAGCATTGATGTATGTTGTCATCAATTGCCAAAAAGGGGGAGATTGAAAGCACAAGTGCTCCCTGGGTGATTTTGGTAATTAATGTCAACATATCTCTTGTTACACTAATATTTCCATCTAGTATATTTCATAAAGTTCAACAAAGGCGTGGCACGGACAAGAGGATGTGGAACCCCTTCAAGAAGCTAAGGACAAAGATTGGGAGAAGCTCAAGACAGTTCATTTCTATTTTAGTGATCCAAGATCACATTGAGTCCATAGGAAAGCCAATACTATTAAAAGGGGATGAGGTGTTGCTTAATGGACTACTTGCTCAAAGTGCTTAGTGATATGCTCCAAAGCCCTTAACCACTTTCTCATTTCGACATATGTCTCGAACCTAAAGTAAAACTCGGCCCCACCGATTTGATTCATCCGGCACCACCGAGTTCACTTGACATAGCCACTGCCACAAACCCTAATCAGTTCGTTCGCACCGATGTGATCTTGGTCTCACCTAGATGGGCTTGCAATTATTTTGGTCCCATCAAGATATGCAGTCGGTCCCACCGAGTTTCCTTGACCAACTCTCTGTTGGCTTATTACCAAAATCGGTCTCACTGAGTTTGTGTAATCGGTCAAACCGAGTTTAGGTTTTACCCTAAACCTAGCACATCGGTCTCCCCGAGTTGATATTGTTAGTCCCACTGAAAAGCGTAACGTTCACATTTTGAACAAGGTCGGTCTCACCGAGTTTGGTAAATTGTGTGTAACGGCTAGATTTTTTGTGGAGGCTATATATACCCCTCCACCCCATTCTCCATCCGTGAGAGAGCCATCAGAATGTGCCTACACTTCCACTACTCAGTTTTTGAGAGAGAACCACCTACACATGTGTTGAGATCAAGATATTCCAATCCTACCATAAGAATCTTGATCTCTAGCCTTCCACAAGTTGCTTTCCACTCAAATCATATTTCCATCATATCCAAATCTGTGAGAGAGAGTTGAGTGTTGGAGAGTCTATCATTTGAAGCACAAGAGCAAGGAGTTCATCATCAACACACCATCTATTACCTTTTGGAGAGTGGTGTCTCCTAGATTGGTTAGGTGTCACTTGGGATCCTCCGTCAAGATTGTGGAGTTGAACCAAGGAGTTTGTAAGGGAAGGAGATCGCCTACTACGTGAAGATCTACTCAAGTGAGGCAAGTCCTTCTTGGGCGATGGCCATGGTGGGATAGACAAGGTTGCTTCTTCATGGACCCTTCGTGGGTGGAGCCCTCTATGGACTCGTGCAGCCATTACCCTTCGTGGGTTGAAGTCTCCATCAACATGGATGTACGATAGCACCACCTATCGAAACCACGCCAAAAATCTCTGTGTCTCCAATTGCGTCTGCACACTCCAATCCCATCCCTTTACTTTCTTGCAACTTGCATGCTTTACTTTCAACTGCTCATATACTCTTGCCATGCTTGCTTGAAATGTATTTTGAATGGTTGAACTTATGCTAAAACTCCACCTCAACTTAAAGAACTTAAAAACTTCTACTTTTCTTGTTGAGGGTCTAATCACTCCCTCTAGACACCTCTTCTTCGATCCTTTCAATTGGTATCAGAGCTTTGGTCTCCATTGCTTTGGTTTAAACACCATTGGAGGAAGATTGATGAGTCTACGATTAGGAGTATTAGACGTAGAGTGCCTATCCTTGAATATAATTTTTGTAGGGAATGAAAAAATGACATGCTTAATATTTTCAATGAATATCATTTGAACTAGTATATTACTAGCCCTTATATACCTCCTATTGATCCTATGCATTTTACCCCCAATGAGTATCTTGACATGGTTCAGAATATTAGAACTGTCAATCTGATTGTTAGAGCTTTACTGAATCATTTGCTTAGAGAATTACCTAATGATATATCTCCGTCATATCTATAAATTTTTTATTGTTTCATGCCAATATTAGACAACTTTCACATATTTTTGGCAACTTTTTATATGGTTTATTAGACTGACCTATTGATCCAAGGCCTAGTGCCAGTTCCTGTTTTTTGCATGTAATTTTGTATTGTAGGAAATCCATATCAAACAAAGTCCAAATGCAATAAAATTTTACGGAGAATTATTTTGGAATATATGTGATTTTTGGGAGTTGGGATCACCACAAACGGAGGCCCACACAGCCCATAAGACACCAAGGCGCACCAGGGGAGCTTTGCTCATGGTGGTCGGTTGTGCTCACCTTGTATGTCGGTTGGATATCTACTTTGGGCACAAGGAAGCTTGCATCCGGAAAAAAATCATGTTCAAATCTCAACTCAATCGGAGTTACGGATCTCCGTGAATTTCAGAAACCGTGAAGGGCCAGATCTAGGGAACGCGAAACAGAAGATGGCAGAGAGACATATCCAATCTCGAAGGGCTCTCGCTCCGCCACAGCCATGGAGGCCATGGACCAGAGGGGGAACCCTCATCCCACCAATGGAGGAGGCCAAGTAAGAAGAAGGAGGGGGGGCTCTCTACCCCTCTCTCCCGGTGGCGTCGGAAAGCCGCCGGGGCAACATCGTGTGACGGCGATCTACTCCAACAACTCCTTCATTTTCACCAACAACTCCATCACCTTCACCCATCTATATTCAGCGGTCCACTCTCCCGCAACCCACAGTGCTCTCTACTTGAACATGGTGCTTTATGCGTCATATTGTTATCCTATACTATGTTGCCATCCTATGATGTTTGAGTAGATTTTGTTGTCCTATCGGTGATTGGTGAAATTGTTATGTTTGGTTTAAATTTCTTGTGGTTATGCTATTGTCCTTTGGTGCCCATCATTTGAGAGCGCGTGTGGATCACACCATAGGGTTAGTTGTATGTTGATAGGGCTATGTATTGGAGGGCAAGGGTGACAGCACCTTCAGCCTGGCATAGAAATTGATGCATACGGGATTGAAGGGGGACCAATATATCTTAAGGCTATGGTTGGGTTTTACCTTAATGAATGATAGTAGTTGCAGATGCTTGCTAGAGCTCAAATCATAAGTGCATATAATTCCAACTAAGGGACGATATTCTAGCTGTGGCCTCTCCCACATGAAAACTTGCTATCGGTCTAGTAACGTAGTCAACTGCTTAGGGACAACTCTACAAATCCTACCACACTAATCCGCACTCGCTATACTAGTTTATTTGTACTTCTATCTTAACATCCCCTACTTTTTATTTACATTCTCTTTATTATCTTGTAAAAGTCTCCCAAAGTACTTCTAGTTTCATACTTGTTCTAGGTAAAGCAAATGTTAAGTGTGCGTATAGTTGTATCTGTGGTCGATAGAACTTGAGGGAATATTTATTCCACCTTTAGCTCCTCGTTAGGTTCGACACTCTTATTTATCGAAGAAGGCCACAAATGATCCCCTACATTTGAGGGTTATCACCTAACTTAGAATGTGCTTATACTATATGGAGATATCTTGAGGAATGATTTCCAGACTACTCTTTGATAAATCTAGATGAGATTCTTCACAAATCCATAGCTTTTCAAAATATGAAACCTAGTGATCTTAAATTTGATGATTGTCTATTTGAGCTTCATGATCTTATGCATGCCAAAGGAGATATTGGAGTCATTAGTACCATCATCTCGGGAGTCATTAGAATTCATAAATATGAACATTGTCATGATCATATAACTAATGAATCACTCTCTCTAGGTGATGGTCAATCACAAGACAATGTTGAACATGGATACTATGATGAGGATGATGACAGTGACTTTGACCTTGATGAGCAAAGGAGACACTTTGGTCTAATGGCTAATCTTCGTGGTTACCTAGCCGGAGGAAAGGAACGGGTTCTTTATAGTGGATGTACTGATCATATGACCGGAGATAAGGGCATGTTTGATGAGCTTGCTAGAAATGATGGTCCACCAAAGTATGTTACCTTTGGTGACAACTCTAAGGGTAAAGTTGTGGGCCTTGGTAAGGTGGCCATATCCAATGATAGCTCTATCAAAAATGTAATGCTGGTTGAATCTCTTGGCTATAACCTTCTTTCCGTATCTAGATTGGCTGATTTTTGTTTAAATGTGCTATTTACTTATGTTGATTGCCAAGTCTTTCGTAGGGATAATCATAAGATGGTCTTTACCGGCATTCGTAGAGGTGACCTGTACATTGTTGATTTCACTAGGAAAGCCCAACCTCGCACTTGTTTTATTGCTAAATCTTCGAAAGGTTGGTTACGACATAGAAGGTTAGGTCATGTTGGCATGATAAAACTTGATGAGCTTATTAAAGGTGATCATATACTTGGTATTAAAGATATTATATTTGACAAGGATAGACTTTGTAATGCTTGTCAAGTAGGAAAACAAGTTGGAGGAAGTAATCCCGTAAAGAATATCATGACCACGATAAGACTGCTTGAGTTACTTCATATGGACCTTTTTGGTCCCAATGCCTACAAGAGTCTCAGTGGTAACTCGTTTGGTTTAGTCATTGTTGATGATTTTTCAAGATTTACATGGGTGTTCTTTCTTGATGATAAATCGCAGGTCCAAAAAATCTTCAAGAACTTC
This sequence comes from Secale cereale, assembly GCA_902687465.1. NCBI lineage: Eukaryota > Viridiplantae > Streptophyta > Magnoliopsida > Poales > Poaceae > Secale > Secale cereale. The sequence goes on from LR738712.1 coordinate 327,249,236, forward strand.
GCCAGGAAGGCCCAAAATCAATTTAAAGTGAATATCAAGAAGGTTGAGAGCAACAACGGAACAGAGTTCAAGAACGCCTATGTGTATACCTTTCTTGACGAAGAAGGGATTTCACATGAGTTCTCGGCTACGTACACACCTCAACAAAATGGAGTTATTGAGAGGAAGAATCAGACACTCATGGATATGGCGAGAATGATGCTTGATGAGTACAAGACGCCAAAACACTTTTGGGCGGAAGTGGTTGAGACAGCTTTTCATGCTACAAACCGACTATATCTTCACAAGCTTCTCGACAAGAAGGTATACGAGCTTCTCACCGGTAACAAACCCCAAGTTGGATACTTTCGAGTATTTGGCTCCAAGTATTACATTCTTGAAAAGCATCGTCGTTCAAAATTTGCTCCTAAATCTCATGAAGGTTTCCTACTCGGTTACAGCTCAAACTCTCACACTTACCGTGTCTACAACAATTTCACCCGAAAGGTTGAAGAGATGGTAGATGTGAAGTTTGATGAGTCTATGGGCTCGCAAGTAGAGCAATTGCCAATTGATGTAGGAGACAAAGACCCTTCGAAAGCAATACAAGACTTGTCGATTGGCATGATTCGCCCAACGAAGGTGAAGGAGAGTACTTCGTCCATTCAAGTGGAAGCCTCAACTTCACGACAAGGTGAACCACAAGTTGACTTGGAGGCATCCACAAGTGGGGCACAACAAGATGAAGGAAGGAGGAAGTGCATCAATATGAACCTCATCGACCTCCTTCTCCACCTCCACAAGAGGACAACAACACCAACAACAATGAAGAAGGATAAGAAGAAGATAACAAAGAGGATGTTGCACCCCAACCCAAACAAAAGCTCTCATGAGTTATAGCAAGAATTGCTAGAGATCATCCCGTTGAACAAATCTACGATGACATCCAAACCAGGAGAATCACTCGTTCTAAATCTCGTTTAGCTAACTTTTTTGAACATTACTCTTTTATATCTAACATTGAACCTATGAAGGCTGAAGAAGCTCAAGATGATCCGGATTGGGTGAATGCTATGCACGAGGAACTACATAACTTCGAGAGAAACCAAGTCTGGACATTGGTTGAGAAGCCCGACGATGATCACAATGTCATTGGAACCAAATGGGTTTTTCGGAATAAGCAAGATGAAGATGGACAAGTTGTACGCAACAAGGCCCATCTCGTCTCCCAAGGCTACACTCAAGTCGAAGGTATCGATTACGGTGAGACATATGCCCTCGGTTCTAGACTTTAATCCATACGCATCTTACTTGCTTATGCCAATCATCATGATATCACTTTATATCAAATGGACATTAAAAGTGATTTTCTCAACGGTGAAATTGATGAGGAAGTTTATGTTAAACAACCTCCCGGCTTTGTTAACCCCAAGAAACCTAATCATGTTTACAAGTTTCACAAAGCTCTTTATGGTCTTACACAAGTTCCTAGAGCATGGTATAAATGCTTGACCAAGTTCCTTATTGAAAACGACTTTGAGATTGGGAAAATTGATTCAACACTTTTTACTAAAAGAGATAATGGTGAATTATTTGTGTGCCAAATTTATGTTGATGATAACATATTTGGCTCGACTAACCCTCATTTTAGTGAAAAGTTTGGAAGACATATGTTGGAGAAGTTTGAGATGTCTATAATGAGTGAACTCAAGTTCTTTCTTGGTTTGCAAATCAAGCAAACTAAAGAGGGTACCTTTGTTTCTCAAACAATGTATACCAAGGATTATTCAAGAAGTTCAACATGCAAGAATGCAAAGGTATGAATACACCCATGCATACTAGTGGACATCTTGACTTGACTAAGGATGGCGAACCGGTTGACCAAAAGGTTTACCGCTCTATGATTGGTTCATTGTTATATCTATGTGCCTCCCATCTCGATATTATGCTAAGTGTGTGCATGTGTGCACGATATCAAGCGGCCCCCAAAGAATGTCATCTTAAGGCTGTGAAAAGGATAGTGAGATACTTAATTCACACACCAAACTTTGGCATTTGGTATCCTAAGAGGTCTTCTTTTGATCTTGTTGGCTATTCCAATTCGGACTATGAAAGTCCACTTCGGGTACTTTTCAATTTCTTGGTAGATCTATTGTGTCTTGGTCCTCTAAGAAACAAAACTCGGTATCCTTATCCACCGCCGAAGCGGAATATATTGCCGCTGGTTCATGTTGTGCTCAATTACTTTGGATGGCCCAAACTCTTAAAGATTATGGGATCTATGTGAAACATGTTCCATTGCTTTGTGATAATGAAAGTGCTATTAAGATTGCTCACAATCCCGAGCAATATTCTCGAACTAAGCTTATTGAAGTTTTTCATCATTTCATTCGAGATCATGTTGCTAAAGGAGACATCAATCTTAAACATGTTCGTACCGATAAGCAACTAGCGAATATATTCACCAAACTTCTTGATGAGAAAATAATTTTCCATTTGAGAGGTGAATTGAACATCATTGATGCCTCAAACTTGGAGTGGTAACTCCATTTGGATGCATGCAAGGCATGAGCCTTCGACTAATCCTTGATATTTCTCTTATGATGATGATCATATGTCTTGGATCTATATGTGTACCCTTGCATGCTATCTAACCCTTCTAGGTACTTGGATGAATCTAAATCAATGAGATTTCAACTCACTCACATCCTAAGAAATCTTTACATCACCAAGTCTCTACAATATGGTGGTTGAAGACAAGCAAGCATGAATCCTTTCAATATATCCTTTGACAATTTCTATATATCAAATTTAATTTGGTATCAAATTTTCATGATTGTCATTTTGAATACAGAAGTTCTTTTCCTTGCAAGACTAACCCATGTAGGATGGTGAACTCAAACTACAAATGGTGCTCCAAACTCTTGCTAAACTACATCAACCTTGAGCATCCAACACAAGTTCAATTACATGATCAAAATCAATACCACCACCCAAGGTATGTTATTCCATCTTAGAGAAGCTTTACCCCAAGACATGGGTCAAACAACTCAAAAAGATGTGAATACATCAAAATGTTTAAACGAAAAATGGCAACCCCATTTTGAGCTTAAACAATGAGTATGCCTATGATCAAGTATCTTTACTTGACTCCTAAGTCAATATACTCTAACATATGTGACTCTCCCGCCGACCATTTCTAGATGAAGTTCTCTAGTCTTTCTCTGTGTTCTTGCATTTATCTTTTGCATGCTTGTTCCCCTTTCAAAAAAAAATTCATCTAGAGTTTTTTATTTTCTCTGTTATTTTCTGCATCAAATTCTTTGCAAACCTTCAGTTAATTCCCTGCAAATCTTTCTGAGATCTTATTTGCCTAGTGAGCTGAGATGACAAAATCTTTCCTCTGTATTGAACTCGGCCTCACCGATTTCTGCCTCTCGGCTAGACCAAACTGCAATGCTACATTGAAGATTGTTCATCGGTCCAACCGACAAGGACAAACCCGGTCTGACCGATATGCATCATCTCCGACACTGCCAACTCAGTGTCACCGATGACAATAAATCGGCCTAACCAATTTCAATACTGAGAAAACATTTTGCCATTTGCATCCTGCATATATATTCCAGCTCCACTCGATGATTCTTGTCCTCTACCAGCATCTTAAATTACATGTTTCTTTGTAATGTGACTCATGGACCGAACCTACTTGACTCATGCTCCAGAAGATGCCTTCTTGGAAATTGATGTCAAAGGGGGAGAGAGAGAGCACATCAAAGCTTATCACATAAGGGATAAAGCATGCCTTAAGCTTCTCCAGATGCTTATTATCCATAGAGGAGAGAAGTCACATGTCTTCAAGAGGGGAAAGACATGTTAGTATGTGTTATGATTGTTTTACTGTAATTTTCTTTTACCCTATCTTCTCCCATTATCCAATAACAAATTCAATTGGAGAAAGACACTTAAGGGAAGAAAATCTTTGGAACTCATTGCATATTTTTATCCCTTGGGGACATGTCTATATCCACATAGAGTACTATGTACTCACTCTCTAGATGTCATCCCAATCTTGGTACTTTTGTGGTTACTCATTGTGCTTTGTTTAGTAGGTGTTCTCATGTTATCTAACCCTCTTTTCTCAAGTTCACCTCCTCCAAAGCCAGCTCAAGACCATAAGGTAACTATACGCATCACATCCATGTGCATGGTGATTTCTTGATGTCTTACATGTTATTTGCAAGGATAACTCATGAACATGGACGTACATTTCCTATATTTAACATCATTTGCTCTGATGCATATAGCCAAGATACATGTAACTCATTGCTTGCTCTGACATGCTTATGCATCCACATGCTCTTATATTCTATATTTACATGAGTGCATACATGTAGGGAGAGCATATGCTTGTTACATGTTTTTTCCAAAGCTTTACTTGTTATCCTTCATATCTTTATCTAAAGCTTTGATGTATGTTGTTATCAATTACTGAAAAGGGGGAGATTGAAAGCACAAGTGCTTCCTGGGTGATTTTGGTAATTAATGTCATCATATCTCTTGTTGGACTAATATTTTCATCTAGTATATTTCAGAAAGTTCAACAAAGGAGTGGCATGGATAAGAGGATGTGGAACCCCTTCAAGAAGCTAAGGACAAAGATTGGCAAAAGCTCAAGACTCTTCATTTCTATTTTAGTGATCCAAGATCACATTGAGTCCATAGGAAAGCCAATACTATTAAAAGGGGATGAGGTGTTGCTTAATGGTCTACTTGCTCAAAGTGCTTAGTGATATGCTCCAAAGCCCTCAACCACTTTTTCATTTCCATATATGTCCTAAACCAAAAGTCAAACTCGGCCCCTCCGATTTGATTCATCCGACGCCACCAAGTTCACTTGAAATAGCCACCGCCACAAACCCTAATCAGTTCGGTCTCACCGTTGGGATCTTGGTCTCACCGAGATGGGCTTGCAAACTATCTGTTCCCTATTGCAATTATTTTGGTCCTACAAGGATATGCAGTCGGTCCCATCGAGTTTGGTTAACCAACTCTCTATTTTCTTATTACCAAATCGGTCTCACTGAGTTTGTGTAATCGGTCAAACCAAGTTTAGGTTTTACCCTAACCCTAGCACATCTGTCTCACCGATTTGATATTGTCGGTCCCGCCAAAAATCCTAACGTTGACATTTTGAACCAGGTCAGTCTCACCGAGTTTCACTATTTGGTCCTGCCGATTTTGGTAAATTCTGTGTAACGGCTAGATTTTGTGCGGAGGCTATATATACCCCTCCACCCCATTCTCTATCAGTGAGAGAACATCAGAACGTGCCTACACTTCCACTACTCGTTTTCTGAGAGAGAACCATCTACTCATGTGTTGAGACCAATATATTCCAATCCTACCATAAGAATCTTGATCTCTAGCCTTCTCCAAGTTGCTTTCCACTCAAATCATCTTTCCACCATATCCATATCTGTGAGAGAGAGTTGAGTGTTGGGGAGACTATCATTTGAAGCACAAGAGCAAGGAGGTCATCATTAACACACCATCTATTACCTTTTGGAGTGTGGTGTTTCCTAGATTGGTTAGGTGTCACTTGGGAGCCTCCGTCAATATTGTGGAGTTGAACCAAGGAATTTGTCAGGGCAAGGAGATCGCCTATTTCATGAAGATCTACTCAAGTGAGGCAAGTCCTTCGTGGGCGATGGACATGGTGGGATATACAAGGATGATTCTTCGTGGACCCTTCGTGGGTGGAGCCCTCCGTGGACTCGCGCAGTCGTTAACCTTCGTGGGTTGAAGTCGCCATCAATGTGGATGTATGATAGCACCACCTATCATAACCACGCCAAAAATCTCCGTGTCTCTAATTGCATTTGCACACTCCAATCCCATCCCCTTACATTCTTGCAAATTGGATGCTTTACTTTCCGCTGCTCATATACTCTTGCTATGCTTGCTTGAAATGTATTGTGAATGGTTCAACGTACGCTAAAACTCCACCTCAACTTAAAGAACATAAAAACTGCTACTTTTCTTGTTGAGGGTCTAATCACCCCCCTCTAGACACCTCTTCTTCGATCCTTTCAATGGGCTGGGTCCGGCATCTCCCCACGGCGGCAGTGATGAAGAGAAAGTGAGGGAGGACAAAGTAGGCAGATGGCACGGGGTCGGGTTGGATTATGGTGACCCCGACGCGTTCGTCTCCTTCTGGGGATATGCCGCCTCGTCTTTCTTCTCCTTTCTTCCCTTCCCGGCACCGTCGTCACCAGCCTCTTCGGGTGGTGGCCGAGGAGGGATGTCCTCTTGGTGCCTTCAGCTCCCCTCCAGCAGTCTTCTGATGACCCACAAGTATAGGGGGTCAATTTTAGCTCTTTTCGATAAGTAAGAGTGTCGGACCCAACGAGGAGCATAAGGAAATGACAAGTGGTTTTCAGCAAGGTAATGTCTGCAAGTGCTGAAATTCAGAGTAGTTTGATAGCAAGATATTTTTGTAATGAGCAAGTAATGGTAGTCGTAACAAAAGTGCAGCAAGGTAGCCCAATCCTTTTGAGGAAAAGGACAGACCAAAACGGTCTCTTATAATAAACAAAGCGTTCTTGAGGGTACACGCGAATTTCATCTAGTCACTTTCACCATGTTGGTTCGATTCGTGTTCGCTACTTTGATAATTTGATATGTGGGTGGATCGGTGCTTAGGTGATGTTATTACTTGAACAAACCTCCTACTTATGATTAACCCTCTCGCAAGCATCCGCAACTATGGGAAAAATATTATGAATAAATTCTAACCATAGCATTAAACTTTTGGATCCAATCGGTCCCTTATGGAATAACGCATAAACTGGGGTTTAAGCTTCTATCACTCTCGCAACCCATCATCTAATTACTACTCCACAATATATTCCCTAAGGACCAAATATGGGGAAGTGTCATGTAGTCGACGTTCACATGACACCACTAAGGGAATCACAACATGCATACTATCAAAATATCGAACTTCACATCAAGTTCACTTGATTATTTGCAACATGATTTCTCCCGTGACCTCAAGAATAAAAGTAACCACTCACAAATGATAATCATGCTCAACATCAGAGGGGTATTAAATAGCATAATGGATCTGAACATATAATATTCCTCCAAATAAACCATATAGTAATCAACTACAAGATGTAATCAACACTACTAGCCACCCACAAGCACCAATATGTAGTTCTGGTAACAAGATTGAACACAAGAGATGAACTGGGGTTTGAGATGATATGGTGCTGGTGATGAAGTTGATGGATATAACCCTCCCCAAGATGGGAGAGTTGTTGGTGATGATGATGACAATGATTTCCCCTTCCGGGAGGGAACTTCCCTCGGCGGAATCGCTCTGCCGGAGGGAAAAAGTGCTATTGCCCAAGTTCCGCCTCGAGACAGCGGTGCTCCGTCCGAAAAGTCCTCTCGTCATTTTTTTGTCTATCAAAATGACTTATATACGAGAAAGGGGGCACTGGAGGTGGGCATGTCTGAGCACAACCCACCAGGGCGCCCCTGGGCTCCCTGGCATGCCCAGGTGGATTGTGCCCACCTAGTGGACCCCCTCTGGTACTTATTTGCTCCAATAATCCTCAAATATTCCATAAAAATTCTCCGTGAAGTTTTAGCTTGTTTGGAGTTGTGCAAAATAGGTGGCCTGGCGTAGCTTTTTCAGGTCCAGATTTCCAACTGTCGGAATTCTCCCTCTTCGTGCATACCTTGCAAATTATGACAGAAAAGGCATTAGAATTACTCAAAAAAGCATTATTATGCATAGAAACGTCATAAATAATAGTAAGAAAGCATGATGCAAAATGGGCGTATCATCTTCCAGCCGAGCTTCGACGGTAGGCCCTGCCACACCTCAAGCTGGGCCTTCCAGCCGGTCCCGAAGGTGGTGACCAGGCCCCAGTCGAGCCGCTTGTCATGGTACTAGGCCTGACAGTGAGAGTAGGGGGTACGTAGGAGGAGGCAAGGTCCTAGCTATGGCAAGGTTGTACACATGAGTTTTACGAGTTCAGGCCCCTCTCGGAGGAGGTAAAAGCCCTACGTCTCGCTGCCCGGAGGCTGTCGATTGGAATATAGGTGTATGTGTGTTACAAGGGGTGTGAACCCTTGTACCAAAGGAGGGGTGGCTTATATAGAGTGCGCCAGGACCCCAGTCGCCCCACGTTATAGAGAGTTCAATGTACATAAAAATAGGACGTTACTGATAACACCTGTAATAAAGAGCAGTAAAGGCCATTAAGACTGCGAAGTGGATGCCTGACTGTTGCTAGCCTTGTGTGACCTTAGACCTTCTGTGTGTCGAGTGATTTCTTGCACGGTTGTCGATGTACAAAAGATGGGGTCCTTTTGCACCCCTTTACTTGTGCACGGGCAGTTGGAGCCGCGCCTACGAACGCGCTTGGCGGAGCAGGAGAAGGAAGGAACGAAGCCACCGAGGAAATTCTCAAGCCAAAGACATGAAGGACATAAGGGCAAGGTGGGATGCTCCCCTGGCAATACCCTTGCCGGGGCGGCCTACACGATCGCGGCAAGAGCCTTGCCGGCGGCGTTCACCCAAACACCAGCAAGGCCATCACCCTTGGGTCTGAGAGCAGAGACACCATCGACAACGTCAAGACCAAGATTCAAGGGGCACATGCGCAGTGGCTTGCAGACCCTTGTAGGGCCAAGGGACAAGAAGGCGAAGACCCCCGGCAAGAGCCTTGCCGGGGGCAACCAAAGACCCCCGACAAGAGCCTTGCCGGGGACGGCCACAAGACCCCGGCAAGCCCCTTTTCTCGGGGGCGTCTGCGGGGCCACAGCCAGGCCCACGCCCGCCAAGATTTCGCCACCCCACGGCCACTCCTATGCCACGACCGGCTCGCAAACTGGACAAGCCCATACGTGGCAGCATGCGGCTCCTACGTCAACTACAAGAACCTGCGTGGTGGCATGCAGATCTTCGTGAAGACCCTGCCATCATTGCAGCTAGCATCCAGCATGGTGCCGTGCCTCGTCAGCCTAGATGCATGTCGTAGCGAGGTGAGGCAGTAATGGGTGGGACAAGCTTTCTTGCCGTCCCCAATAAAGCTAGGGGACACATAGGCAACGCATTTAATGTGTTTGTCCTAAGATTTCAGGGGATAACCTTGTACACTGTAGTAGCTTTACACCTCCTACTTATCGCTGTGGCAACCCCTTGGACGTATAAAAGGAGGCCCAAGGCATACTGAGAGAGGATTCGGACTTTTGAACAGCCACGCATAGAGGCCAGTTCACAAGCTCAAGAACACCAAATATACACAGACAAGCAGGACTAGGGTTTTACGCATCATCTTGCGGCCCGAACCTGGGCAAAAATTCCCACGCGTTGATCGTCCAGACCTGCTCTTTGCACAACTCTACGCCCCGCAACCGTAGCACAAGGGATCCACGGGATCCCATAGGTGTCGTTTTCCCGACATCTTTGTCGCGCCAGGTAGGGGGTGCAAGGTTATGAAAATCCGGTCTGGGAGTGAACGCACCACGTCCTCCATCGTGGTAGCCGCAAAGAACAAGGTGGCGGGGGAGGTCAGCATCATCCCCATTGTTTTGGTCCCGTCGGCCAGGCAGGCGGTGTCGTCTACAGCCGCTACCACCATCTACATGGAAACGAAAAAGCTAAGTCACGCAGAAACTTAAACATTTTCCCTTTTCTTCTATATAGGACTGTTTTCCTTGAAAGATCCTACTCCTTGTATGGAGAACCTGCACACAAAGGAGCCTTGTCACCATTTGCAATGCCCTTGTCCTGTTTCGAGTCCGCTCAACAATTCGAGTGGCTGCGCCGAGAACGGCAAGGTGGCTTGCCTGGCAGCAAGCGCCCCCAGGAGGCTGCGAAGGATCCGTCCTCAAAGTGCCGCGGCACGGGTTTACGCACCGGCAAGCCTATCCAACTAAGCATAGAGTGCGTACATACAAGGGAAGATTAAATAGGGTGAAACCATGCACTATTTCAAAATATGGCAGCGTTATATTACATCATTGATCGCCGTGGTTCTAACTTAAGATAAATCTGTCTTGGGCATGAACTTGCAGCGACAATAAGAAGCGGGGTGGCTAGTCCCGGCGCTTTCCTTCCACCCTCTTGACTCCGTCGACGCAGCTGATGATAAGTTTGATACGCTCCTCGAGCATGGCGAGGTCTGCATCCTCTGGCAAGCTATCAAGCGTGTTGGCGAAGTCAACGTCAGGGTTCCAGAATGCCACCTTGGTAAGCACCTTGGTCAGGGCGCCCCGTCAGAGCCTTTGAGCCTCGCTGGCCAGATAAGTTGCTCGATTGGAGCGGAGCAGCTCCAGGGCCTCGAGAACACGCCCGAAGAACAAGGTCAGACTAGCGCTAGGGGTAACGCTCGCCTCCTGAGAGTACCTGAAGTCCGGCATACCCATGGCAGATAGTTGGCTGTTGAGCCTCTCCGCAATGTCGACGAGGCCATCAGTCCAGAGCTGTACCTTGCCCGTAAAGTAATTGTTGGCGGTAGCGTCATCCTACCGTTGCTGCTTCTCATTCTCAAGGGCCTTGGTCAGGGTCTCCTCACGGGCCCTAACCTTCGAGAGCGCCTCTTCCGAGGCATCCAGCTTCTACTTCAAGTCGTTGATGGAGACGTTGGCATTGGAGAGCAGCTTGGTCTTGTCGGAGACAGTGACTTGCAGATCCGACAGCGCGTGATTGCTCGTGTCCCTCTCCTCCGCCAGCTTCAAGACCTCCTCCTTCAGCCCCTCCCTCGCCCGCTCCAACTCTTCCACCTTGCCGGCCCGGAACTGGGCCAGAGCGTCAAGAGCATCCTTGTGCTTCTGCTCCAGCGCTAGAGTCCACTACGCGACAAGCTTCTCGATATCCTCATCCTTGTCGCGGAGCACGGCGGCAAGCGCCCGCTCATGGGCCTCGAGGTCCTCCTCTTGGGCATTCAGAAGAGATTTCTGCTGCGTCCGGGCAGCCTCGTCCTTGGTAGCTTGCTCATTCGGTAGCTCCTGGGCCTTCTCGACATCGGCCAGCTGCAGGGCGAGCTCCCGCTTGTGCTGGTCCAGCCGGACCTGCATGGCGCCCAACTCATCCCGGGCCTCGTTGAACCAGACTTGCATCTGGGCGATACGGTCATCAAAGTCCGCTTCCGCTTTGTCCATTGCCGCCATCCTGGAGTTCACCTTGTCTTGGCGGGCACAGTAGAGCGCCTAGAGCTTTTGGAAATTGGCCCTCATGGCCCGAAGGAGCTGCTCCTCTTGAGAACTGCCGCCGCTGGCGCTCGGTTCGTCAACCACCTGAAGCCCAGCAGTGGCAATGACCTCATCGTCAAAGATCTCCCACTCGGCCGGCGCCCTGGTGCTCACCGTCCCAAGGAGGAGGATGAACAGGTCGTCGCCCACCTTCAAATATTTTCCCGGGGTGGGAACTACGAAGGAGGAGGGTTGGTCGTTGGCCACCTCCTCTCCGGCGGGCCCCTTGGCGGCGTCCTCAGCGGCGGCCTTGCCGGGGTCCCAAACAAGACCTTTGCGGGCCTCCTCACCAGCGGCCTTGCCGTGATCCCCGGCAGGACCATTGGTGGCCTCCTTGGTAGCAGCCTTGTCGGTCTCCCCGCCAAGCCCCTTTGCGGCCTCCTCAGTGGCGGACGCGGCGGCTTCTCCGGCCGTGATCTCGGTGGCCTCGGCTTCAGCATCCTTGGCCACCTCCTCGATGACGGCATCGACGTCCATTCGGTCCGCCAAGGGGGAGCCTGGAAACAAGAAGAGAAGATGAGGCGAGGCCAAGACCAAGGGTTCAAAACAGAGAAAAGAAAGAGCATCACGTGGTGGAGATGACAGGGGACCAAGGGCCGGCGACTTACCCAGGTCAGGCGGAGGAGAGGTGGTTCCTTCCCCGCCAACATCTGTCTTTGGGGCAGAGCCACCAGCGCCCGTGCTCGCCCCCCCCCCTCCCTCCATGTGCATGGGCTCGCCAGTGGGCGCCCTTGCCGGTGATGCCCCCATGAGTGGCGTAGTTGCCGGGGACGATGTGTCCGTGGCGGCCCTCGGCAACTCCTCCTGTTGCTGCTCTTCTCCTACAAACCCAGCGAGGTCAATATCAAGAGAACGCACCCCAACCCCCGCCAGCGAGGAGTGGAAAATGGACTCATGCTAGGGGGCTGGAGTGGGGGCTGCGTTGAGGGCTATTCTCTGGGCTGATCATCACTAGCGCCGGCGTGCGCGGAGTGCTCGCCGGGGTCTCGTCGCCCGCTGAGGTCTTGGCCCTCTTCCTCGCCCTCTGGGCCAGAGTCTCCATGTCGCTGCAAAAATTAAACCAAGTTAAGGAAGAACAGTGCGGGTAGAAGGTTAAGAGACGGTGGAGAACAAAATACTTACTCGTCCTCCTCCTCCTCTGGCCTCCTCTTCCTCCTCGGGCTAAAGGACCCCAGATCGAAATCGGCCTCTAGGGCGACGTCGACATGTGGAGGAGAAGGGGATGGCGTCGGGGGGGCGCCTGGACGAAGAAGAAGCGGCAACGCGGCCTCCTTCGTAGTCCTCATCTGCCATATAGATGACGTTTCAGCCTGACTGGCTCGCCAAAACCCGCCCGACGCAAGACGCATTTCTTCCCAGGGACCGGGGGTCATCCACGTCGGTCTCCTCTTGACCACTTCCTCAATGAAGGGAGACCCACCACCAGCGCGACTAGCCTCCCCGGTGGGCCTCTCCCACTCGGCGAACTCTCTCTCCTCCACGGCCTCATCATCCTCGTCCTCAACGGTGCCGAAGTTGCCGGCCTCCTCGGCAAGGGCTGCCTCCTCCACCCTGGCGGCAATGTAAGAAAACTCCTCCACGGTCGTGTCGCGGATAAGCTGCGGCTCCTCATGGACGTACTTCTCCGACAAATTGTCAAAGAACAGGTCGAATCGAGGCCGTGTGCGTTGAAGACCGGCATCATGGTAATGATGGCGCTCTGGCGAGAGTTTTTGCTCAGCGGGACCACCCCCGCTGGCAACCCGAACAGTTTGTCAGGCTTGGCGGCCCCGAGGACCTTGTTGGCCTTCTAGCCTCACCAGCCTTGCCTGCCTTGCCGGCCTTGCCGGTCCTCTCGACCCGGCCGGCCTCGTCGACCGTAAGCTGGATCAGCCTCTGGCAGAGATGTGTGTGCTGCAACATAGTGAAGTTGTGATTCAAACCAAGGCGGAGCCTCATGATACCGGTTGCGTTCTTGAACTCCTAGGCCCCTTGTTGTGCAGTGGGGCGATCCGACGGCGGATAAAATCGGCCCCGATCATTTCAAGGGTGAGCCTGGCCGCGGCAAGGTGATGGATCCTGGTGGTGGCAATCATAAGCTTATGGTCCTCCTCATTAAGATCCCTCCAATCCTTGCGACGGACCGGCGCCTTCGAATGGACCCGGCAGTACCCTGGCGGGTCCGTCTCCTTGATCCAGTACCACCGGCTTCGCCACTCCTCCCACCTCTTCTTCGTGGCGCCCTCCGGGCACGCTCCCTTGGCCTGCTGCCTCAGAATCCAAGCAATGCAGCCTGAGATGGCGCCCACCGGCTGGATGCGAGGAGTAAAGTAGTGGCGGAAGAGTGCCATGCTAGGGTGCACTCCGGCAAAGCTCTCGCAGAGATGGGCGATGTAGGATAGGCATGCCACAACATTTGGTGTGAGGTCCAGGAGGCAGAAGCCGTAGTTGTACATGATGTCACTGAAGAAATCCGAGAAAGGGGGGCAGAGCCGAGAGGAGAAGTAATCAAGAAAGAAAGGATATCGAGGTGGACCGCCCGTGGCGAAGCAGGAGGCCGGGACGACGCGTGTGGCGGGATGCGCCATCGTGTCCCTCCCCCACGGGCACTTGAACTTGTCTTTGAGGGTGAGCGCGTCGACCGTTGGCTCAAAGAGTGGGAACTGCGTCCGTTGCTCCACCAACACGCTCTCCGGTGACTCTTTCTCCCTGGCATCCGTAACCATCCCCTCCTTCGCTGTCCCTTTACCCTTGCCTATCTTGGGCACCATGACGGCTGAGAAAAGTCTGGGGATCAAGGGTAGTGAAAGCGCGGCGGCGGCAAGCAGCGGGCAAGACCTCCGGCTTACACCTGGAGAAGGAAAGGGGAATGGCGATTCCGAGATTGGAAGAGGCGTGGAAGGTAAATGAGTAGCGCCCCTGCAGTCCCCTCTTTACGGGAAAGGCGCGGGCTGCCTCTTTACTATTTCACCACGACATGACATGACGCAGGCACGCTGCAACCCCTCTGCGCACTACCCCCAAGTCACGCGCTAACGCGAGTCGTGGGGAAGCGCAACCAGCGAAGGAATCCCCACGTTTAAAACCTTACCACGCGTGTCCGCGCACCGTTCTGGGCCTGTCCCAACAACGCTCCGCGCATATGTGTGGCCCAGGCCCGGGGGCTCCTGTCGGTGTACAAAAGAAGGGGTCCTTTTGCACCCCTTTACTTGTGCATGGGCAGCTGGAGCCGCGCCTACGGCCGCGCTTGGCAGAGCAGGAGAAGGAAGGCACAATGCTGCCGAGGCAATTCTCAAGCCAGAGACATGAAGGACAGAGGGGCAAGGTGGGCTCCTCCCCCGGAGCACCCTTGCCGGGGCGGCCTACGTGACCCCGGCAAGATCCTTGCCGTGGGCCGCTCGCCCAAACACTAGCAAGTCCATCGCCCTTGGGTCTGAGAGCCCAGAAACCATAGACAATGCCAAGACCAAGATTCAATGGGCACCTGTGCAGTGGCTTGGAGACCCATGTAGGGCCAAGGGACCAGAAGGCAAAGACCCCCAGCAAAAGCCTTGCCGGGGGCAACCGAAGACCCTCGGCAAGAGCCTTGCCGGGGACTGCCACAAGACCCCGGCAAGCCCCTTTTACCGGGGGAGTCTGCGGGGCCATAGCCAGGCCCACACCTGCCAAGATTTCGCCGCCCCACGGCCACTCCTACGCCACGACCGGCTCGCCAACTGGACAAGCACATATGTGGCAGCATGCGGCTCCTACGCCAACTACAAGCACCTGCGTGGTGGCATGCAGATCTTCGTGAAGACCCTGCCACCACAGCAGCTAGCAGCCAGCATGGCGCCGCACCTCGTCAGCCTGAACGTGTGTCGGAGCGAGGTGAGGCGGCAATGGGCGGGATAAGCTTTCTTGTCGTCCCCAACAAAGCTAGGGGGCACATAGGTGGCGCATTAAATGTGTTTGTCCTAAGATGTTTGGGGATAACCTTGTACACTGTAGTAGCTTTACACATCCTGTGTGTTGCTGTGGCAACCACTTGGACGTATAAAAGGAGGCCCAAGGCATACTGAGAGAGGATTCAGACTTTTTGAACAGCCACGCATAGAGGCCATTTCACGAGCTCAAGAACACCAAATATACACAGACAGGCAGGAATAGGGTTTTGCGCATCATCTTGCGGCCCGAACCTAGCTAAAAATTCCCACACATTGATCGTCTAGACCTGCTCTTTGCAAAACTCTACACTTGCAGCCGTACCACAAGGGATCCCCAGGATCCCATAGGTGTTGTTTTCCCGACATCGGTCGAGTTACTTCATTCTGTCGAATGGAATTGGGATATCCGAGTGAGGTATATGGTCGTGTGAATTGCTCTCTTTGGCCATTTCAGTCGGTATGTTCTATCATCCTTGGAACCTCTTTGATCTCAGGGCAGTGACCTTGGGTAGGGTACCTAGGTCGGGCCTGTGACCCTACCCTTGGTCCATGGTATCATCAGTAGCCCCCGAATGGATTGAGGTCCGAGTGAAAAAGAGGGTTGAAGTTGATTCCGACCCGATTCTGGTGCCCCGGAGGCATCCTCTTTGAACCGGGGGATCGAGCTGACCCTTCAACCTCACTTCAGTCGCCTTGATCAATTCAGAAACCGTCGAGTGAACTTTTGTGAGTAACTCATGAGTGCTGACGATGCGCGAGGTTTTCCGCGCGGTTGGCTGCTCTACGGTTCTCGTATTTTGCGGGATTCAAATTTCGGGGAAGCACGCGGGACGGAACGAGCTGCGGTAATCGGACCGGATATACACGGACGCCTTGATCACTACATCACCTTTTTCGCCATGTATCGGGCGTGCAACTATTGCGGGATTCGACAGGATTGCACGGGCCCGCAAGTCAGTCACTCGACCGCTGGTCTATAAGAGGGCGATGCGGCCGATGTGTAGGCATTGTGCGCTTCATACTTCTTCCTCCTCTGCATCTCCACCCCACCTCTGCCCCTCACCCACCACCGCTCCGCCTGCGCGCCGCTCGCCGCCATGGGCAAGGACAAGACGGCGGCACTAGAGCGCGCAAAGAAAGCGCCGACAACGGGGAAGCGCAAGAAGGTGAACCGAGGGTCAACGTCGAGAACTGGACTGCCGCCCGGCTGGATCCAGGGGGACTGGATCCGGTCTTCGATGCAGCAGGGGGACATGGAGGAGCTGGTTGATGGGGGCCTGATCGCCCATGAATCTTGGAGGTTACCGGGGGAAGAGCTCGAGCCGGAGCCGCGGGAGGGCGAGTGCGTCCTCCTCGCGACCCACATGGACCGAGGTTTCTCTTTGCCTCCGCATCCTTTCTTTCGGGGTTTTTTGAACTTCTACGGCGCCCAGCTGCACCACTTTTCCCCCAACACTATCACATATCTTGCTGCCTTCATCTCTCTATGTGAGAATTTCTTGGGGTGTCGACCTCACTGGGGTCTGTTCAAACACATTTTCACCTATCATTCCCAAACCGTCAAGAAGGCGAACCCGACTGACAAGAAGACGCGCGTGATCCCGATGTGCGGTGGCCTAGGTTTACCGACTAGGGGTAAGAGTACCTTTCCCACCATGACCCTTCTTGAGTGGGTTAGAGGGTGGCAATCGACCTGGTTCTACTGCAAGGATATTCCGACCCCAGGTCAGTCGACCGGTCTTCCTCCTTCACCTTTAGATCGAGTCAGTCAGCCTCCCTCGTTGGTTGTGAGTCGGGCTGAGATAGTAGAAGTGGATATGTTGGTCGAGCGAGTGGTCCAGTTAGTCCACGATGGTGTAACTGGGATGGACCTGCTGGAGGCATTTCCCAGTCGACGGATTCAGCCTCTCCAAGCCCGTGATCATCCGATGTGGATGTACTCGGGCACCAACAACACCGCTCGGGTCCACCCGGAGGAGGTCACTGAGAAGACGGTGGAACAGTGGTTGCGGAGCATCACCGAGAACAAGGACAGCCCCAGGTGGACTAGGAGAGTCTGTCCATTCGACGCAGACCATGAGCCAGACAAGGTTTGACTTCTGTTTCCGAGTGAATTTTCTGTTTCGATTTGCGGCTGTCTCTGAATCCTATTGATGTTTGATCAACTCTTTGTTCTGCAGATTTATACCGAGATGTATTCGGTCCCCAATGGAGAGCAAGTCCATGAGGGGGTGGAGGGCGTTGGTGCGGTCGCCGACTGGAGGTCTGATACGTCTCCAACGTATCTATAATTTTTTATTGTTCCATGCTATTATGTATTCTGTTCGGATGTTTAATGGGCTTTATTATACACTTTTATATTATTTTTGGGACTAACCTACTAACCCAAGGCCCAGTGCAGATTGCTGTTTTTTTGCCTTTTTCAGGGTTTCGCAGAAAAGGAATATCAAACGGAGTCCAAACGGAATGAAACCTTCGGGGAAGTTATTTTTGGAACCGTATCTATCCAAAAGATTTGGAGTACATGCGAGGGATTGAAAGAGGCGGCCACGAGGGTCCATGGCGCCACCCTCCCCGTGCGCGCGCCTCCCACCATCGTGGGCCCGCTCTGGCTCCTCCGATGCCCTCATTCCTCCTATATATATCCATATACCCTGAAAACATCAAGGTAATAGAGAAAACCCTAATTCCACCACCACAACCTACTGTTCCCGTGAGATCCCATCTTGGGGCCTGTTCCGGAGCTCCCCCGGAGGGGGGATCTACCACAGAGTGCTTCTACATCAACGCCGTAGCCTCACCAATGAGTTGTGAGTAGTTTATCACAGACCTTCGGGTCCATAGTTATTAGCTAGATGAATTATTCTCTCTTTTTGGATCTCAATACAAAGTTCTCCTCGATCTTTGAGGAGATCTATTCGATGTAATATATTTGCGGTGTGTTTGTCGAGATCCGATGAATTGTGGGTTTATGATCAAGATTATCTATGAGGAATAATTGATTCTTTTCTGAAATCTTTTATGTATGATTATAATATCCTTGCAAGTCTCTTCGAATTATTGGTTTGGTTTGGCCTACTAGATCTATAGTTCTTGCAATGGGAGAAGTGCTTGGCTTTGGGTTCAATCTTGCGGTGTCCTTTCCCACTGACAGCAGGGGCAGCAAGGCACGTATTGTATTGTTGCCATCGAGGATAAAAAGATGGGGTTTATATCATATTGCTTGAGTTTATCCCTCTACATCATGTCATCTTTCTTAAAGCATTACTCAGTTCTTATGAACTTAATACTCTAGATGCATGCTGGATAGCAGTCAATGTGTGAAGTAATAGTAGTAGATGCAGAATTGTTTTGGTCTACTTGTCACGGATGTGATGCCTATATATAATGATCATGCCTAGATATTCTCATAACTATGCGCTTTTCTATCAATTGCTCGACAATAATTTGTTCACCCACCATAGAATTCTGCTATCATGAGAGAAGCCACTAGTGAAACCTATGGCCCCGGGGTCTATTCTCAACATATTAATATTCCATCTACTTTACTTTGCTTTATTTATTACTTTTTGTTCTTATACCACAAAAATACCAAAAATATTATACTATCCTATCTATCATATCTCACTTTCGTAAGTGACCATGAAGGGATTGACAACCCCTTATCACGTTAGCTGCGAGGTTCATATCTGTTTGTGCAGGTGCGAGGAACTCGCGCGTGGTCTCCTACTGGATTGATACCTTGGTTCTCAAAAACTGAGGTAAATACTTACGCTACTGTGCTGCATCACCCTTTCCTCTTCGAGGGAATACAACGCAAGCTCGAGAAGTAGCAAGAAGAATTTCTAGCGCCGTTGCTGGGGAGACTTACACAAAAGTCATATACCAAGTACCTATCACAAACCCTTATCCTTCGCATTATATTTACTTGCCTCTCGTTTGCCTCTCCCCCACTTCACCCTTGCCGTTTTATTTGCCCTTCTTTTGTCGTGTGTTTACCGTTAGCTTGCTTCTTGTTTGCTTGTGTGTTGGATTGCCTGCTTGTCACTGTGGCTCAAAACAATACCAAATTGTGTGACTTCTCCAATACCAACAATAAGTATTTTATTAGCACTCCGATTGCTCCGATTACCGATGCTGAATCTTGTGAGATCAATGCTGCTTTGTTGAATCTTGTCATGAAAGATCAAATCTCTGGCCTTCCTAGTGAAGATGCCGCTACCCATCTGAACAACTTTGTTGATTTGTGTGATATGCAAAAGAAGAGGGATAAGGATAATGATATTGTTAAATTGAAGCTATTTCCATTTTCACTTAGAGATCGTACTAAAACTTGGTTTTCCTCTTTGCCTAGAAATAGTATTGATTCATGGAATAAGTGCAAAGATGCTTTTATCTCTAAGTATTTTCCTCCTCCTAAGATCATCTCTCTTAGAAATGATATTATGAATTTTAAACAACTAGATCATGAGCATGTTGCACAAGCTTGGGAGAGAATGAAACTAATGATACATAATTTCCCTACACATGGTTTGAACTTATGGATGATTATACAAAACTTTTATGCTGGCTTGAATTTTGCTTCTAGAAATCTTTTAGATTCGTCCGCGGGAGGCACTTTCATGGAAACTACCTTAGGAGAAGCTACCAAACTCCTAGATAATATTATGGTTAACTACTCTCAATGGCACACCGAAAGATCTACTAGTAAAAAAGTGCATTCTATTGAAGAGATTAGTGTTTTGAGTGGAAAGATGGATGAACTTATGAAATTATTTGCTGCTAAAAGTGCTTCTTCTGATCCTAATGATATGCCTTTATCCACGTCGATTGAAAATAACAATGAATCTTTGGATGTGAATTTTGTTGTAGGAATGATTTTGGTAACAATGATTATAGAGGAAACTTTAATCCTAAGCCTCTTCCTAGTAATTCCTCTAATAATTATGGTAATTCCTTCAATAACTCTTTTGGAAATTTTGGTAAGATTCCCTCTGAATTTGAAACTACTGCTAAGGAGTTTATAAATTCGCAAAAGAATTTCAATGCTTTGCTTGAATAAAAATTGCTTAAGATTGATGAGTTGGCTAGAAGCGTGGATAGAATTACTCTTGATGTTGATTCTTTGAAACTTAGATCTATTACACCCAAGCATGATATCAATGAGTCTCTCAAAGCCATGAGAATTTCCATTGATGAATGCAAAGAAAGAACCGCTAGGATGCATGCTAAAAAGAGTGCTTTATGAAAGCGTGTTCTTCTAGTTATCATGAAAATAAAGATGAAGATCTGAAAGTTATTGATGTGTCTCCTATTAGATCCTTGTTTTCTAGTATGAATCTTGATAAATATGGGACTGGAGATGAGTCTACTTTAGCTAAAAGGCGTCCCAATGATTCGGAGTTTTTAGATCTTGATGCTAAAAAATTTAAAAGTGGGATTGAAGAAATTAAAACTTTGCATAGTGATAAACCCACTATTTTGGATCTCAAGGGATTCAATTATGATAATTTCTCTTTAATAGATTGTATTTCCTTGTTGCAATCTGTACTAAATTCTCCGCGTGCTTATAGTCAAAATAAAGCTTTTACCAAACACATAGTTGATGCTTTGATGCACTCTTATGAAGAAAAACTTGAATTAGAAGTTTCTATCCCTAGAAAGCTTTATGATGAGTGGGAACCTACTATTAAAATTAAAATGAAAGATCATGAATGCTTTGCTTTGTGTGATTTGGGTGCAAGTGTTTCTACAATTCCAAAAACTTTGTGTGATTTGTTAGGTTTCCATGAGCTTGATGATTGTTCTTTCAATTTGCATCTTGCGGATTCTACCATTAAGAAACCTATGGGAAGGATTAATGATGTTATTATTGTTGCTAATAGAAATTATGTGCCCGTGGATTTCATTGTTCTTGATATAGATTGCAATCCTTCATGTCCTATTTTTCTTGGTACACCTTTCCTTAGAACGATTGGTGAAATTATTGATATGAAGGAAGGAAACATTAGATTCCAATTTCCATTAAGGAAAGGTATGGAACACTTTCCTAGAAAGAAAATCAAATTACCTTATGAGTCTATTATGAGAGCCACTTATGGATTGCCTACCAAAGATGGCAATACCTAGATCTATTCTTGTATCGCGCCTAGCTAGGGGCTTTAAATGATAGCGCTTATTGGGAGGCAACCCAATTTTATTTTATTTGTTTTTGCTTTTGTTTAGGAATAAATATTGCATCTAGCTTCTGTTTAGATGTGGTTTTGTGTTTTAATTAGTGTTTGTGCCAAGTACAACCTTTGGGAAGACTTGTGTGAAGTTTATATGATCATGCTGTAAAAAACAGAAACTTTAGCGCTCACGAGATTAGCCACCAGATTTTACTCGTGAGTTCCATTTAGTTGATTCGCAGATGATTAATAGACAAATTCCTCATGTTTACAAATTTATTTCAATTTTTTTGGAGTTACAAAAGTATTCTAAAGTTACAGATTACTACAGATTGTTTTGTTTTTAACATATTCTGTTTTTCGTGTGTTGTTTGCTTATTTTGATGAATGTATGTGTAGTACTGGGGAATATGAATCATAGAGAAGTTGGAATACAGTAGTTTTAACACCAATATAAACAAATAATGAGTTCATTATAGTACCTTTGTGTGGTGGTTTGTTTTCTTGTACTAACGGAGCTCACGAGATTTTTGGCTAAGTTCTGTGTTGTGAATTTCTCAAGTTTTGAGTATGGCTTTGATGGACTATGGAACAAAGAGTGGCAATAGCCTAAGCTTGGGGATGACCAAGGCACCCCAAGGTAAAATTCAAGGACAACCGAAAGTCTAAGCTTGGGGATGCCCCGGGAAGACATCCCCTCTTTCGTCTTCATCTATCTGTAACTATACTCGGGACTATATTTTTACTCACCACATGATATGTGTTTTGCTGGGAGCGTCATGTATGATTTGAGTCTTTGCTTTTTAGTTTGCCACAATAATCCTTGCTGGACACACCTTTTGAGAGAGATAAATATGATTCAGAATTTATTAGAATACTCTATGTGCTTCACTTATATCTTTTGAGCTAGATAGTTTTGCTCTAGTGCTTCACTTATATCTTTTAGAGCACGGTGGTGGTTTTATTTTGTAGAAATTGTTGATCTCTCATGCTTCACTTATATCCTTTTGAGAGTCTTTTAGAACAGCATGGTAATGTGCTTTGGTTATAAAACTAGTCCTAATATGATAGGCATCCAACATGAATATAGTAAAAAAAATCATACAAAGTGCATTGAATATGATGAGAAGTTTGATACTTGATGATTTTTTTGAGATATGAGGATGGTGATATTAGATTCATGCTAGTGGAGTAGTTATGAATTTGAGAAATACTTGGGTTAAAGTTTGTGATTCTCGTAGCATGTACGTATGGTGAACCGCTATGTGACGAAGTTAGAGCATGAGGTATTTATTGACTGTCATCCTTTGTGTGGAGGTCTGGATCATGTGATGGTTAACTCCTACCAACCCTTCCCCTAGGATCATTGTCGGTGCACTAAAGTAGGGGTACCTTAGTATCCCGAACTTGTGCACGGGCAGTAGCAGCGTCCCGTGGCAGGGCTTGCCGCGCGTCCGCCAAGGCCCGCTATGGTTCCTTTGGAGCCATTCAAGAACAAAGTATTCAAGTTAAAGAAACAAGGCCCCGGCAAGAGGAGCTTGCCGGGAAGGCCATTCAAGGCTCAAGACCGCCTCTTTGGTACAAGACCTTGGCAGGAGGAGCCTGCCGGGAAGGCCAAACACGGCATTTCAAGAGACTTGTCGCGACGCGCCACACATCCCGGCAAGGCCCGAGGAGCGACAAGCTCCCAGGTGCGACAAGATGGCGGCCGCGGCAAGGCGCTCGCCGCGGCAAGCTTCCACTAAGTACCCGCGCTCCAACTCATCCGCCCACGCGTCGCCCTGGGGCCCTTCCAGGCACGCGTGGCGGAAGGCTGTGCAGCCTGGGGTACACGGTGGCAAGCTGCGATGACGAGGCCACCTTCGTGGCGGACGGAGACGCCCTGACGGCCGCTTTTTGCACTGTTTGGGGCGACGGCGACGGGCATTTAATGCCCTTGTCCCCTGTCGTGAGGGTTAGGTATAGAGCACTATACATACACTATTCCAACTACCACCGTTTTTACGTTTTTATGCTCACCTACGTTGCCACCTGTCCGTGACCCCTTTGATCTATAAAAGGAGGCCCATGCGCAACGTAGAGGGGGTTCCGATCTTCGATCACTCTCATGCTCGGTGTTGCTAGCGATAAGTATTGTAGCTCTTTTCGCTCCCGAGCCAAGAACGCAATACAAACCAAAGCAGGAGTAGGGTTTTATGCATCCGTGCGGCCCGAACCTGGGTAAACTGCCCGCGTGTTCGCCTCGATCCGCTCTTCGTGCACCCTCCGCTCCCTTGCCGTACCGAAAAGGGGCTCCGGTCCCATAGGTGTTCGTGGGCGATCAGTTTCCCTGACATCTTTGGCGCGCCAGGTAGGGGCGTCGAGGTTGTGTGAACCCGATCCGGTGTTCACGCGAGCGAAATCTCCACCAACTTCATCGACTTCATCAACATGCCCCCGAAGAAGAAGGCTTCGGAGGGAGCAGGCCCATCCGCGTCAATCCCACCACTGCCGGAGCCAATGGCTGGTGGGGTAGACGCCAGCGGAAGGACGGACGCCGGCGAGGAAACTCACGGCGCCGCCAAGTCCAAGGATAAGACGGACGACCGAGCGCACTCCAAGACCTCGGCGTCCGTGCATGCTCCGCGCCCGTCTCAGGAGGCGCCGGACCGGCAGCGACGTGGTACACAAGGTACCATACGCTTGCTGGTCCAAGGTCAAGCTGGCGGTACGCGGAACGCTCAAGGCCAACGTGCTGGCACGAGCAAGGCGTGGTCGCCGGGACGAGACGCTGCTCCTTCTAACGCTGTTAGAAGTCCAAGCATATCTCGCTCCTCGCACCGCTCGCCACCGCTCCCCGCCACTCCAGCAGAAGCTCTAGCTTGAGCTCAGCTACTCCTCGACTTCCCTCCAGCAGCGGACAAGACCGAAGACTGGAGGGCCACCATCCAGAGCCTCATCGCCTTCGCCAATAACGACACTCCGCAGCAGCCGACGACGTCGCGGCCGCGGCAATTTAGCCAGGCGCGGGCTGATGGCGACAAGACCGTCGGGGGTGCAAGTACCGTGCACTCCCCGCCTCGAAGGCCGAAATCGCCGACTCGCCGGATCAACACCGACAACGACTCCACGGCGTCGTCGGATCCACGAGCTCGCCGCGATCAACGCCAAGTCCTTGACGACAGACGACAAGAAGAGGCTCGAACTCGCATCGAGCGTCGAAGAGAAGCGCGGCGACAATCCGACCAGCGCGCTGGGCCCGCTATCGACATGCACGCGCCCGGAGAACCAGGGGACTTGCCGTACGCGGCGGGTTGTCCTGCGTTCACCCGTGAGCTGCGGCAAGTCCAGTGGCCTAGCATGAAGAACTTCAAGCCCGACGTACCCGAGAAGTACGACGGCAAGACTCATCCGTCAGAGTTGCTCAGCATCTACACCATCGCGGTGCAGGCTGCCGGGGGACGAGACGAGAAGATACTAGCAAACTACTTCCCGCAAGTGCTCAAGCCAAACGTCAGATCTTGGCTCATGCACTTGCCGGAAAACCACATCTCTTCTTGGGCCGACCTGTGCCATCAGTTTGTCGGCGCCTTCACGGGCGGCCACAAGCCCCATGGCCAGGAGAGTGATCTTCATATACTCGCCCAGAAAGAAGGAGAGTCCCTACGAAAGTACATCCAAAGATTCAGCCGCGTCCAGCACAACATCCCAGACGTCCACCCTGCCGCGGTTATTAGCGCGTTCCACCAGAACGTGCGTAACCACATGATGAGGGAGGAAATGGTGATGTGCAAGATCCGAGACGTCAGTGAGCTCTATGCCCTAGTCGACAAGTGCGCACGCGCTGAGGAGGGGAGGAGACTCCCCGGAGAGGATACTTGAGCAGGGGGAACAGATAGTGAGGATGCCGCCCCGGCAAAGAAGAACCGGCGGCGGAACAACAGGAGGAAGAAGAACAAAGAAATATTGGTCGTTGAGCAGTCCGACAAGGAGGCCGGCGCCAAGAAAGCCCAGGCTGGCAGCTCCGGCAAGGAGACTGTGGCGGCCGCCGACAAGCAGGACAGCTCCGACAAGCAGTACTGCAAGATCCACCGCACCAAGGGCCACGACCTCCAGAACTGCAAAAGGGTCGAGTACCTCGTCGAGCAGCAAAAAGCTGAGTACGAGCGACGCGACAAGGAGAAGGCCTAGGGAGGTGGAGGAGAGTCCGGCAAGAAGCGGCCATTCAATGGCCGGGGAGGACGCTGCGGCAAGGCCAAGCAGCGGCAAGGAGATAGGCCTCCCCGCGGCCGCGACAAGGACGAATACGACGACGACGACGAAGACATGGAAGACGGAGATAACAGCGAGCAGGAGTTCCAGAAGGCAACGGAGGTTTTGTGCGTAGACGGTGGAGCTTCTCTGCATACTTCCCACCGCCAACTAAAACCATGGGTGCGGGAAGTCAATGCGGCAGAGCCACCCGTCGAGTCGCGCAAACTTCTGAAATGGTCCAGCACAGCCATCGTCTTTGACATTGAGGACCACCCTGATCGCACAACTGCGGTCGGGTGCTTGCCGATGTTGGTTTCACCAACTATCCACAACCTCATGGTCACCAAGATGTTGGTTGACGGCGGGGCCGGCCTGAACCTGATCTCCTCTGCTGTAGTCCGGAAACTCCAGATCCCCGACAGCGAGCTCGAGGAAACCGGCACATTCCAAGGGATCAACCCGGGAAGGAGCAAGCCGAAGGGGAAAATCACGCTACCAGTGACTTTTGGTGGAGAGCTGAACTTCAGAACTGAGAGGATCACCTTTGACGTTGCCGATATCCCATTGCCTTACAATGGGATACTTGGTCGTCCAGCGCTCGCCAAGTTCATGGCAGCCTCTCATTATGCCTACAACATGCTCAAGATGCCAGGCCCGATAAGCGTCATCTCTGTTCCCGGCGACAAGAAGGACGCGCTTATCTGTGCCGACAAGATCTACCGGGACGCAGCAGCCACAACAGATAGCAAGACACTTGCCGCTGAAGCTCCCGGGGGGAAGAACAAGAACAAGTCCGGCAAGAGCTCTGGCGCCCACTCCGGCAAACGCACCTCCTTGGAGTGCTGCGCTGCCATCGAGGACGCACCATCGAGCTCCACCGGGAAGTGCAAGAAGGCGATGGCAGCTCCACCCACGATCAAGAAGGTGTCCGCCAAAGAGGACGGCACTGGTGGTACTTTCACCATCAGTGCCACGCTCGATCCTAAATAGGAAAGCGCGCTCGTTGCTTTCCTGCGGGCGAATGTCGACGTGTTTGCATGGCAACCGTCAGACATCCTCGGTGTTCCCAGGAAAGTGATTGAGCACAAGCTTGCCGTCTGTCCTCGCGCGCGGCCCGTCAAGCAAAAGGTTAGAAAGCAAGCGGTGGAGCGCCAAGAGTTTATTGCAGAAGAAATCAAGAAGCTGGAAGCGGCGGGCCTTGTCAGAGGTGTACTTCATCCCACGTGGCTGGCCAACCCTGTTGTCGTGCGCAAAGCAAACGGGAAGTGGAGACTTTGTATAGACTTCACCGATGTGAATAAAGCTTGTCCCAAAGATCCATTTCCCTTGCCGCGCATTGACCAGATTGTTGACTCTACGGCTGGATGTGAGTTGCTTTCATTTCTTGATGCCTATTCAGGATACCACCAGATATTTATGGCTGAAGAAGATGAAGAGAAGACCGCATTCATTACTCCATGTGGCACGTATTGCTTCATATGCATGCCGTTTGGATTGAAGAATGCCGGTTCAACGTTTGCGAGGGTAGTCCAGACTGCTTTTGAGCCACAGATACACAGGAATGTAGAAGCTTACATGGATGATATAGTGGTCAAGAGCAAGGACGGGGCTACCCTGATTCAAGATCTAGATGAAACCTTTGTGAATCTGCGCAAGATACAACTCAAGCTTAACCCCGAGAAGTGCGTGTTCGGAGTCCGCTCCGGCAAGCTTCTCGGGTTCTTCGTGTCCCAGAGCGGGATTGAAGCCAACCCCGACAAGATCAAAGCCATCAAGCAGATCGAAGCTCCGAAGCGCGTCAAGGATGTACGGAGGCTTGCCGGCTGTGTGGCTGCTCTCAGCAGGTTCATTTCTAAGTCCGCAGAACGCACCCTGCCGTTTTTCAAAATCTTGAAAAAGGCAGGTCCAATGAAATGGACTCCGGAAGCGGAGGCAGCGCTACAAGACTTGAAAAGGTACATGTCCTCCACTCCAATACTTGTCGCACCTAGGCCACAAGAGAAGTTGCTGCTGTACTTAGCAGCAACCAATCAAGTGGTTAGTGCTGTGTTGGTAGCGGAGAGGGAGGCAGATGAGGAGCCCACAGCCCCGGCAAGCACATCCAGCGACAAGCAGGGGGCTTCCCCGTCAAGCTCTGGTCCCGACAAGGATGGGTCTGCGCAGATGCAGGAAGAGGTGCGAAAGAAGATGGTGCAGCGCCCAGTTTATTTTGTCAGTTCCCTCTTGTAGGGGTGTGACGCCCGAAGACCGACGTCCCAGAAGATTCCAGATGTTCCGGGTTGCCCGTGTGTTTCTTTTGAGCTTGTGTTATTTATTTTTGCATTGCATCATGTCATCATGCCATCATGTCATATTTTATTTTGCATCTCAACCTAAATAAATCGTGTGGACCTTCGGTCCATTTAAATCGAGGGAAGGTGACTTCTCTTTATAACATATAAAAGTCTCTCAATATTTAGGGAGCTATATTTATTAATTATTCCATTGCTTCGGAATCACCATAACACACTTGCACAATTTCCCCATATCTTTTCACTTCGAGTTCTCCTACAAAAACCTTCCTTTTATTTCTTTTCCGTTATTTTCGAGGCTCCTCCAATTATCTAGACTCTTTTCAAACTTCTTGAGGCAAGCTATTTATTTTTTTAGTTTGCACTTCCCTTTTGTTGGAACTATTTTTGTGGGGTTGGAATTATTCCATAAAGCCTTACAAAAATGTCCATCATTTTATTCTTGTTCTTTGCCTCTTTTCTTATTAGTTTTGACTCTCTCTTTTCTTTATTCTGCAGAAGAAAAGAGATAAAACAGAGGAGCAGCCAACCCAGCTTTCTCCCTGGCCCAATTCCTCCTTTGACCTGCTCCCAGCCAGCCCAAGGCCCAAACCCCCTCCCGAACCCTAGCCATCGCACCTCTTCGCGTCGCTCCCTCGTCCCCCCGAGCCGCCGCCACTCGCCCGCACTCACCTTCTCCCGTGCCCGTTTCCCTCTTCCTCTCGATGCCCCAGCCACCAGCCATCGCCCCCCTCGTTCGATCTCTCCCACCGACCCCATCGCCCTCAGCCCGATTCCCTCGCAGCGCTTAGCCCGACCCTCAGCTCCACGTGCGCCTGGGATGCGCGTGCCCGAGCCCTTCTCCTCTGCCTCGTCCAAGAGGATCCGCCGGCCGCCCGACCTCCTTCGTCGACGCCGGGCCGCAGCGACTCCGCGGTCAGAGGGCAGTACCTCGCCGGCCCGAGCACCTCTGTGACGGCGGCCTCGCCTGACGCGCCCCTCCAATCCCGCTTCGCCAGCCAGCAGCGGCCCGAGCGCCTCCTGCGCGCCCCGAGGCCGCGACCCTCCGGCCTCCCTTTGTCCCGGCCACGAGCTCCATCCGCGCGAGTCCCGCACCGAGTCTTCCTCCCTGCAGCGCCTGGCCCCGACGCCCAGCAGCCTGGAGCCTGCGGCTCCCTCCGTTCCAGCTCGCCCTCGAGCCTCCATCACCAGTTCGCCCGTCCAGCGCCTCCTCAAGCTCTGCCCGGCACCCGTGCTGCCCTTTTGTTCTGTTCCTGTGTGTTTTGTTTTTTTTTTGTTTTGTGTTGCCGTGTGCTGTTGCAAGTGTCCAGGAACCGTTCGTTGGCCAAGTGGAGACCGGAAAAACGGGGATGCATCAAGTTCCTCTACGGAAAACCGAACGTCTACGAACCGTGACGAGTACCTCTACACGACGACCTCATGTACCCCTACGGCAAGTACCACGACGTCCGAGCTCATCCGACCGTGAACCAAGACGCGAAAGTGAACAACTACCGTCGCCCCGTGTACGACTACCGACGCCCGGAAACACCAAGTACCACTACCCACGCCGGAGCCATCGGAACCCTCAAGTACCTCGACGGCATGTACATCTACGATTCGAGACGAGACCGGCAAGACCGAACGGAACGAGTACATCTACCGTCGCCGAGTACCACTACTTCCTCTACCGTCGCCCGAGTACAACTACCGCCACGTGAACGGCTACTTCCTCTACGACCCGTGTACGACTCCCGAGAACAACTACTACCACTACGTCCCTCGATACTCGAACCGTCTCGAAAACGCATGCTTCGAAGGTATAACCCCGACACGTGACCCGTGGATGCTTGTTGTGTTGTATGAAATGTTGCCCTTGTGCACCGTGTCCGTTTCGTCCCTTTTGTCATGTTCCTCGGTTGCCTCGTCACCGACTCGTGGGAACCCGGTGACGGGATCACCCCACCTCTTTCATCTTGTTCGACTCGCTCACTCCGCCTTTCCTTTTGCACCGGACTCTCAACGAGTTACCGGCACCGATATGATGCCGTTGCATCATTTTCGGATCGTTGCCGTGGCACCCTTTCCTTCCACCGCGGTGACAATACTTCTCATCTTCTTGTCAACCTTTTAATAAATTGCATAAACTTGATCATGTCATCCGCATCATGTTAACAACATTTAATATGTGTAAATTGTTGTTGCTTTAATAATTATTAAACATGCTCATGGGGATTTTCCGGATATGTTGTTGTTATTTTCCGGCCCCATTTAAAATGTCTAATAGTGCAGTTTTATTATGCTTCACCTCTTGCCATGTTAACCAACATTTTAATCTTGTCTTGTTAATAAACGAGAGTCAACTAAATAATTAAATGTGGTGTTTTGTCAATATGCAACTCGTTGCATATTGAGCTCCACTTAACTTGTAGTATTGTTTGTGCACCTTGCCATGCCATGCATATTTAAACCGGACATGCATCATATTTGGATGTGCATCATGCCATGTTTATGATATGTGTGTTTACCGTAGTGTTTCTTTCTTTCCGGTTGCTTCTCTTGTTAGCTTCGGTTTCGTTCCGGAGTTATGAGGTTTCTCTCGTCTGTGTCGCTCCGCCTACTTCTTGGATCCGTTCTTCTCCCTTGTGGAATCCCAGGCAAGATGACCGAACCCCGATAACATTACTATCTTTGCCTATTGCTAGTAGTCTCGATCTATAGTTTTGCCTCGATGCCCATGATCTTCTTGTCAGCCTCCTACTTGTAACCAATTGCCATGTTTAACCAACCTACCTATGCAAACCGTTGCTTGGCTAAGTACGCTTCGCTCAGCCCTTCTTATAGCATTGCTAGTTGCAGGTGAAGATTGAAGATGCTTGCTTCATGTTGAAGTTTGGTTGGGTTATATCACACTATATAAATGCTTAAAATGAAATCATCTATATATTGGCAAGGGTGGAAGGCTAAGCCTTTTTGCTTGGTGATTTGTTCCACTCATGCCGTTAGGAACCGTATAAACCGGTGTTATGTTCCTTGATTATGCGTTCCTAACACGGTTGGGGTGTATGGGACCCCCTTGATAAACCGCTAAGTGCTAAGTCTTTTCCAGCAAGTCCCAACATTGGTACTATTTGCCTAATAACAAACTAATAAAAAACTTGCATGTGGACTAGCTATCCCTTTTATTTAATTCAACAACCCCGGGCCGGTGCTCCACATGAGTGTTGGTCCGAAACGGGGAGCCTGCGGGGCCACCTCGAGGAAACTCAAGGTCTGGTAAAAACCCGTAGCTTCACCCATCCGGTCGTGTCCTGAGACTTGGATACGCGCGGCTACTATCAGGGTGTCGACACGCCGGGAGGATTTGCTGGATTAGCCTTACTGTAATGCCCAGGATGGAGTTATACCTCCTACGTGTCGAGGCACGACTTAAAGGCATAAATCCATCCTAGAATGATCTCAAGTTTGGTATCTTTGCACGACTCATGTAAAAGAGGGATTAAAATGCAAAAGGAGATAGTTGGCTTACACTCGCCACTTCACACAATACATTACATAAACAATCATCATACAAAACATCACAACCCGACTACGGGTGAAGATCCAAAAGAAAGATACCAAACAACAAAAGCCACAGGTCAGGATCGAATCCTAGTAGAAACCACTACTGAACATCGAAACGTCACAAGCAAACGGGCACACTCTTCATCGGGCTCCCGGTGAAGAACTTGAACCAGCTCCTGCATCGAACTCGGCTGAACCTGCATCTGGTGTGGTGAAGTAACTGTGAGCCACAGAGGACTCAGCAATCCCGTTCCCGGGTAACAAGACTATTTAAGCCTTGGGTGAGGATAAGGCTGAAGAAAGAATATGAGGTGAAGGAACAAACAAGAGTCTGCAGCAGCAACTAGCACTAACTTACGTAAAAGAGAGCGAGAAGAGAAGAGCATCGGTCGAAAGATGATCACGAAGTGATCCTAACTAAAGCCGGTCAAACATAACCCCACCGTGTTCAACTCCCGAATCCCTATTCGGAAATTGACAGTCACGGTACACACGCTGGTAGTGTATTGAAACATTGTGTCAAGTTATCTACAACCGGAATTAACAAGCTCCCATCTGCCACATGACCGCGGGCACGGCTTTCGAAAGTTCAAACCCTGCAGGGGTGTTCCAACTTGACCCATTACAAGCCCACGATCCGCGGAGTCGCAACTCCATAGGTGGGAAGACCCGAGTATTCTCGGAATCCCGTTCTCAAGTTAAACCGAACTAAGGTAAGGCTAATCCAGCAAATCCTCCCGGCGTGTCGACACCCTGATAGTAGCCGCGCGTATCTAGGTCTCAGGACACGACCGGATGGGTGAAGCTACAGGACCCAAATACCTCGGGTTGCCCCAAGGCGGTTCCCGCAGGCTCCCCGTTTGGGACCAACACCATCGGCACTGGCCCCCCCTGCTATGTAGAAATAAAGGATCCTCGAGGGAGCGACCCTCTATGCAAATTTAATTAGTTAATTAAGTTGTTATTATGAGGCAAATAGTACCAAATGTTGGGACTTGCTGGAAAAGACTTAGCACTTAGCGGTTTATCAAGGGGGTCCCATACACCCCAACCGTGTTAGGAACGCATAATCAAGGAACATAACACCGGCTTATACGGATCCTAACGGCATGAGTGGAACAAAACACCAAGCAAAAGGCTTAGCCTTCCACCCAGCCAGTATATAGATGATTTCATTTTTGCATTTATATAGTGTGATATAACCCAACCCAACTTCAACATGAAGCAAGCATCTTCAATCTTCACCTGCAACTAACAATGCTATAAGAGGGGCTGAGCGAAGCGTACTTAGCCAAGCAACGGTTTGCATAGGTAGGGAGGTTAAACATGGCAATTGGTTACAAGTAGGAGGCTGACAAGAAGACATGGGCATCGAGGCATAACTATAGATCGAGACTACTAGCAATAGGCAAAGATAGTAATGATATCCGGGTTCGGTCATCTTGCCTGGGATTCCACAAGGGAGAAGAACGGATCCAAGAAGAAGACGGAGCAACAGACGAGCGGAACCTCACAACTCCGGAACGAAACCGAAGCTAACAAGAGAAGCAACCAGAAAGAAAACAAACAACACGGTAAACACACAAGCAACAACATGGCATGATGCACAAGCAAATATGATGCATGTCCGGTTTAAATATGCATGGCATGGCAAAGTGCACAAACAAATACTACAAGTTAAGTGGAGATCAATATGCAACGAGTTGCATATTGACGAAACACCACATTGATTATTTAGTTGACTCTCATTATTTACAAGACAAGATTAAATGTTTTAGCATGGCAAGAGGTGAAGCATAAAGAAACTACACTATTAAGACATTTTAAATGAGGCCGGAAATAACAACAACAGGTCCGGAAAATCCCCATGAGCATGTTTATAATTATAAGCAAACAACAATTAACATTCAAGGTTGTTAACATGATGCGGATGACATGATCAAGTTTATGCAATTTTATTAAAAGGTTGACTTAAAGGATAAGAAGCATTGCCACCGTGGTGGAAAGAAAAGAGTGCCACGGCAACGATCGAAATGAGGCAATGGCATCATATCGGTACCGGTAACTCGGTGAGGGACCGGTGCAAAACAAAAGGTGGAGTGAACGAGTTGAACAAGAAGATGGGGTGTTCCCGTTGCCGGGTTCCCACGAGTCGGTGACGAGGCAACCGAGGGACACGACAAAAGAGGCACAACGGCACGAAGCACACAAGGGAGACATTACATACAACCACAACAAGCATGCACG
The DNA here is from genome assembly GCA_902687465.1 of Secale cereale. Classification (NCBI taxonomy): domain Eukaryota; kingdom Viridiplantae; phylum Streptophyta; class Magnoliopsida; order Poales; family Poaceae; genus Secale; species Secale cereale. The sequence continues at coordinate 327,282,878 of LR738712.1, forward strand.
GGGTCACGTCTCGGGGTTATACCTTCGAAACACTCGTTTCGGGACGGTTCGAGAGCGTCGAGGAAGTAGCCGTAGTAGAGGGAAGTAGTTGTACACGGCCGTAGAGGGAAGTAGACGTTCGGGCGACGGTAGTGGTACTTGGTGCTTCCGGGCATCGGTAGTCGTACACGGGGCGACGGTAGTGGAACTCGTTCCGTAGATGTACTTGGCGCATCCGTCTTTTCCGGGCGACGGTAGTGGTACACGCGACGGTAGTCGTTCGGGTCGTCGTGGTACTTGGTCGTCGTGGTACACGTGTCGTACACGGATGTAGGGGTACTTGTTCCGTAGATGAACTTGTTTCGAAGAGGTACTTGCGCGTCGTGTAGGGTTCACATCTCCAAAAGAGTAATACTTGCAGCTCCAAGATTAGCTGAGATTAACATTACAGCAACAAAACAAAAAGAACAAAAACAGGGCGGCAGCGACAATGGGCTGCACGAGGCCAAGGCGTGCTGGACGAAGGAGGCCGCAGGGACGGCTCGCAGGGGCGCCGGGCTCTCCTTGCTGGAGGCGCAGAGGGAGGCGGCGGACACCGGAGGAGGCCGCCCGAGGGACGACGTCGAGGCTGGCGGCAGACCTCTGGCGCGGCTGCGGGCTTCGAGCGGGAGGCTCGCCTGGCGCGGGAGTCGGGGCGACCACGGCAGGGAACGGAGGGAGCGGGGCGAGGATGGCCGGAGGAGCTCGCTCGGGCCAGACGAGCGCGAGAGCCTGGCCTCGGGCCCCAAGAGGAGGAGATGGCGTCGGTGACGGCTCTGGCCGCTGGAGGAACGGAGGGAGCACGGTGGGTTCGGCGAAGAGGCGGCCGCGAGGGAAGAAGGGCCTGGCCGGCGGGCGCTTGGGGA
>LR738712.1:327283771-327358065 GCA_902687465.1 Secale cereale
AAAAAATAAGAAAAAAAGGTCAAAGAACAAGGATAAAATGATGGACAATTTTGTAAGGCTTTACGGAATAACTCCAACCTCACAAAAATATTTCCAACAAAAGGGAAGTGCAAACTAAATAATTAGCTTGCCTCAAGGAGTTTAAAAGGAGTTTAGAATTTTGGAGGAGCCTCGAAACAACGGAAAGAAATTAGGCAAGGTTTGGAAAGAGAAGCTCGAAGTGGAAAAGACAATGGGGAATTTATGCAAGTGTGTTACGGTGAATTCCAACAAAGGGAATATTTAAATATAGCTCCCTAAAATAATGAGAGACTTTTATATGTTATAAAGAGAAGTCATCTTCCCTCGATTTAAATGGACCGAAGGTCCACACGATTTATTTAGGTTGAGATGCAAAAATTAAAATGACATGATGGCATGATGACATGATGCAATGCAAAAAATAAATAACACAAGCACAAAGAACCACACGGGCAACCCTGAACATCCGGAATCTTCTGGAAGCTTCTGGAATCTTCTGGAATCTTCTGGGACGTCGGTCTCGGGCGTCACAACTCTCCCACACTAACAGAGGATCTCGACCCGAGATCCTAGAGATATCACCGGGTAAAAACGGAAGAGGAAGAGATAAAACAAAGTTGCTTCTTTGACAGACGAGTGAAACCAAAGAACCTTGAGAGGTTGACCAATTTGAAAGAAAGAATAGAACGGAGATGAACGAATATGAAAATACTCCGTTAGAAAAGAGGAACAAGGAACATAACCAGAACCTTGTAGGTTGAAAGACATGCAGCAAGAGCTTAGGAACCAAAAGAATAAGAAACCGCAATGGCATAGCCAAGGAATAAGAATGACAGAATTTGGACAGCACTCCGTCTGAAAATGGAAGGAAAAGAACAAAAACTAGAGAAGATGGGAAGATACTTGAAGAAAACAACAACATATTGTCTCCGAAACAATTGAAAGAATGGCACAAGGGGTAAGAAAGATTCAGACAGCACTCCGGTTAAAAGATAGGCAAAACTTGATAAAAGACGAAGCTGAATGAAGAATACAACACTCCCGTTAAATGATAAGCAAGGGAAAGAACAAGATCTCGATAAAACGATAAGATGGTTTGGAGAGAGCAACATTACAAAGCCTCCGGAACGAAAGAATAGATGCTAGATCGTTGGAAAGAAAAGATCGAAGAAGAAGATGACAACTTCTCCCACGAATGAATTAGAAAATCCTCCTTACGGAGAAGGGTTGAACAGAGTTGTTGGAAATTCAACAACGAAAGAATAAGCTTGATGTGGGCTTATGGAAAACATCTCAAAATTAAGAGGTGACAACCAGCCACTGACGAAAAACAAATTGCTTGGATTGAGATCAACAAGGAGACGATAAACTTAGTTCACCGGAATGATAAATGAAGAAATTGGGTCATTAATAAGCACCATAATATCAACAATCCTTAGGGAAAGCTTTTAGGTGAATTATAACCCAAGATAACTCCAATGAAATAAAAGAGGGGTTGAAAGAATCTCCTGAGCAAAGAAAATGATGGGTTTAAATATCCCATTCTTGATAACCCATGAGTCATGAAACATGAAGGAATATTATCAGAATGACATAACACCACCTGAAAAGACAAGGTAGAAAGAATTGCAATTGGAAGCATGATGAAGAAAGCTTGAACTCCAACAAGAATGTTGATGAAAACTTCGAGGATGAATTAAAACATGATGATGAACCACCATGAAGAACTCCGGTAATGAAAGCATGAGAAGTGAAAGATGAAAAGAATAAGATTCAAGGCCTGCGATGAATTAGATGGAGCTTTGAAATGATATAATTGAAACAACATGGATCTCCGGAAAACAAGATGAAGAATTTAGAACCGAGAATAAGATATGATGAACAAGCTCCAGACAAAAGAATTAAATCACCTTGAAGGAATAAGAATAAGAATTATGTTATGCATCTCCTTCACCAATTTAAATTGATGGCAACCAAAGGATTTGGCATGCTACTTATTCTCGTTGCAAGGAATTAAAGAGAGATCTAGCACAAGCTTGGATAAATCTTCAACAAAGCACCGGTAGGATTATGAAAAGAACAAATGAATTAAAATGATAACAACGGAAGGGTAACTTGAAAGAACCACCGTAAGAATATAGAGACGAACGAAGAGACATCAATGAAGAATATTTGGAGGACGAAGTTGAAAACTGAGAGCGAAGAAATATTCTGAAATGATGGCCTTCGGAGGATCACAAGGAAAAGAATTCATGAAATGCTTCAGATGGTATGAAAATAATTCCACACAATCGAAACAATAATGAGGATGGCATGAAGCTAGAACCACAACTCATCAAGAGAACGGCCAAGATTTAAGAGAAACAAATCTCCGGTCTTCAAATGCTGAGAATGAAGACGAGAAATGCCATGAAGAATTGTTGAGGCACTCCGGAATGAAGAATTAAAAGGTTGAACCAATGATGAACAAGAATTGAAAGCGATCTTGGAGAAAGCATGTGACTGATGGGATTCATTCTTACGTCACACTTTGAAAAGAATTCTCCGGAAAAAGAAGAGTCAGGTAAGATCCTGGAAAAGACCTGTGGGTTAGGGCCCACTCAAAGAAATCACCGTTGGAAAAGATTGCTTAAGAGATATTGCACCGGTTGAATTAAAAAGGCTTGAAAAAGATAACAACCTCAAAAATAGCTTGAACAGATTAAGAATGGAATTATGAATCTTCAGCACTCCGGATATGAATAACAAGAGGAGAAATGATTAATTGGTGCACCGGAATAAGAAAGCATTATGAAAAGACGAAAAGGATAAGATCAACATCGAAATCTTGAATTACATCCACCGGCAGAATTAGAGAACAAAAGAATGATGAACTTGAAGCTCTTGAGCATCTTCACGATAAATCACCGGATAAGAACATTGAAGGAAAAGAAAGAAGAAACATCACATTAATAACATGGATATTTCATTTAAGAATTTCTGGCTCCAAGAAGAAGAAGGGTGGGAGGGTGGGGAAAACAAAGACAACTTGGGATGAACAAAATGGACACCGGTTGAAAAAGAATTTAACATGACCATCTTGATGATCAAGAAGAAATAGCACTCCCATAGAAGTATGAGAACACCGATTAGGAAAGGTATGGAATCAACATTTATCATCGAAGCAACTCGAATACCAGAATCAAAACGAAAACAAAGGGTAGATATGTAGCAGCCTAATCTTCACAATATCATCCGAACAGAGAATTGAACGAATGAATTCTGCAGGTACATCACTTGACGAGAAGCCACTTGGAAGAAGAAAAAAAAGATAAATAAAAAGGAACAAGGATCAGATAGAACAAATACAAGATAGAAGTTTCGTTCGTCATCTTCGTGCTGAAAGCTCATGGAACGTGTTACAAAAGGGTTTTGCAATCCCCGGATCAGCATAGCCAAGGACCCTTTAAGATGCAACTCCCGATCAGAACAAGTCCATAAAACCACTTCACTCAATGTAAACCCCGAACTTCATATCGAGCATCCGTTGGAAGAATGCCTAGAACTACTAGATGAACCCACCTATAAATTTCCGAAAGTTTCCAGTTATGCAATCAGGTGTTGGGGATACACGGGAAGCACCGCGCAATCAACTCTAAACCTACATCCAGGTGTATCCATCCTTCAACACATAACCAGTCTTTCTCGGAAACTGTTTACCTCGGACCTTCGAAAAGCATCCACTATAACAAGCTATGGCAATACTCTCGAACTACCTCCCCAGTACTGGGTGATGTCGGGGTTATCTTGCCACTGGCCATATAGGAGAGATTTTCGATGTCGGCCGTCTTAAGTATTTAGTACTGCCGCGATATGCTTGTTACAATGATACCCCGAAGCTCAACTCCTCGGTAACAGGAGGCATCGAGAACAATATCCTTGTCACAAGAACATCGAAACAATCCCAGAATACTCGCGAGATCCTAAAAAAAATTTGGTGCAATTTTTGAAGTAGAAGAGAAAAGAGTAATCGTCAGGAGTCCTCACCAGAAAGAAAGGGGATGAGAAGCAAAGAAATCCTACTCTCCGATATAAATATAGGACTCAAAACATTTTCAGTGTGTGCCTAGACTCAACCGTCAACGATTCGATCAATCAGTGGGGGCTTCTAGGTCGGAGAAGGCTCTGAATACCAACTTGTAATGCCCAGGATGGAGTTATACCTCCTACGTGTCGAGGCACGACTTAAAGGCATAAATCCATCCTAGAATGATCTCAAGTTTGGTATCTTTGCACGACTCATGTAAAAGAGGGATTAAAATGCAAAAGGAGATAGTTGGCTTACACTCGCCACTTCACACAATACATTACATAAACAATCATCATACAAAACATCACAACCCGACTACGGGTGAAGATCCAAAAGAAAGATACCAAACAACAAAAGCCACAGGTCAGGATCGAATCCTAGTAGAAACCACTACTGAACATCGAAACGTCATAAGCAAACGGGCACACTCTTCATCGGGCTCCCGGTGAAGAACTTGAACCAGCTCCTGCATCGAACTCGGCTGAACCTGCATCTGGTGTGGTGAAGTAACTGTGAGCCACAGAGGACTCAGCAATCCCGTTCCCGGGTAACAAGACTATTTAAGCCTTGGGTGAGGATAAGGCTGAAGAAAGAATATGAGGTGAAGGAACAAACAAGAGTCTGCAGCAGCAACTAGCACTAACTTACGTAAAAGAGAGCGAGAAGAGAAGAGCATCGATCGAAAGATGATCACGAAGTGATCCTAACTAAAGCCGGTCAAACATAACCCCACCGTGTTCAACTCCCGAATCCCTATTCGGAAATTGACAGTCACGGTACACACGCTGGTAGTGTATTGAAACATTGTGTCAAGTTATCTACAACCGGAATTAACAAGCTCCCATCTGCCACATGACCGCGGGCACGGCTTTCGAAAGTTCAAACCCTGCAGGGGTGTTCCAACTTGACCCATTACAAGCCCACGATCCGCGGAGTCGCAACTCCATAGGTGGGAAGACCCGAGTATTCTCGGAATCCCGTGCTCAAGTTAAACCGAACTAAGGTAAGGCTAATCCAGCAAAACCTCCCGGCGTGTCGACACCCTGATAGTAGCCGCGCGTATCTAGGTCTCAGGACACGACCGGATGGGTGAAGCTACAGGACCCAAATACCTCGGGTTGCCCCAAGGCGGTTCCCGCAGGCTCCCCGTTTGGGACCAACACCATCGGCACTGGCCCCCCCTGCTATGTAGAAATAAAGGATCCTCGAGGGAGCGACCCTCTATGCAAATTTAATTAGTTAATTAAGTTGTTATTATGAGGCAAATGGTACCAAATGTTGGGACTTGCTGGAAAAGACTTAGCACTTAGCGGTTTATCAAGGGGGTCCCATACACCCCAACCGTGTTAGGAACGCATAATCAAGGAACATAACACCGGCTTATACGGATCCTAACGGCATGAGTGGAACAAAACACCAAGCAAAAGGCTTAGCCTTCCACCCAGCCAGTATATAGATGATTTCATTTTTGCATTTATATAGTGTGATATAACCCAACCAAACTTCAACATGAAGCAAGCATCTTCAATCTTCACCTGCAACTAACAATGCTATAAGAGGGGCTGAGCGAAGCGTACTTAGCCAAGCAACGGTTTGCATAGGTAGGGAGGTTAAACATGGCAATTGGTTACAAGTAGGAGGCTGACAAGAAGACATGGGCATCGAGGCATAACTATAGATCGAGACTACTAGCAATAGGCAAAGATAGTAATGATATCCGGGTTCGGTCATCTTGCCTGGGATTCCACAAGGGAGAAGAACGGATCCAAGAAGAAGACGGAGCAACAGACGAGCGGAACCTCACAACTCCGGAACGAAACCGAAGCTAACAAGGGAAGCAACCGGAAAGAAAACAAACAACACGGTAAACACACAAGCAACAACATGGCATGATGCACAAGCAAATATGATGCATGTCCGGTTTAAATATGCATGGCATGGCAAAGTGCACAAACAAATACTACAAGTTAAGTGGAGATCAATATGCAACGAGTTGCATATTGACGAAACACCACATTGATTATTTAGTTGACTCTCATTATTTACAAGACAAGATTAAATGTTTTAGCATGGCAAGAGGTGAAGCATAAAGAAACTACACTATTAAGACATTTTAAATGAGGCCGGAAATAACAACAACAGGTCCGGAAAATCCCCATGAGCATGTTTAATAATTATAAGCAAACAACAATTAACATTCAAGGTTGTTAACATGATGCGGATGACATGATCAAGTTTATGCAATTTTATTAAAAGGTTGACTTAAAGGATAAGAAGCATTGCCACCGTGGTGGAAAGAAAAGAGTGCCACGGCAACGATCCGAAATGAGGCAATGGCATCATATCGGTACCGGTAACTCGGTGAGGGACCGGTGCAAAACAAAAGGTGGAGTGAACGAGTTGAACAAGAAGATGGGGTGTTCCCGTTGCCGGGTTCCCACGAGTCGGTGACGAGGCAACCGAGGGACACGACAAAAGAGGCACAACGGCACGAAGCACACAAGGGAGACATTACATACAACCACAACAAGCATGCACGGGGTCACGTCTCGGGGTTATACCTTCGAAACACTCGTTTCGGGACGGTTCGAGAGCGTCGAGGAAGTAGCAGTAGTAGAGGGAAGTAGTTGTACACGGCCGTAGAGGGAAGTAGACGTTCGGGCGACGGTAGTGGTACTTGGTGCTTCCGGGCGTCGGTAGTCGTACACGGGGCGACGGTAGTGGAACTCGTTCCGTAGATGTACTTGGCGCATCCGTCTTTTCCGGGCGACGGTAGTGGTACACGCGACGGTAGTCGTTCGGGTCGTCGTGGTACTTGGTCGTCGTGGTACACGTGTCGTACACGGATGTAGGGGTACTTGTTCCGTAGATGAACTTGTTTCGAAGAGGTACTTGCGCGTCGTGTAGGGTTCACATCTCCAAAAGAGTAATACTTGCAGCTCCAAGATTAGCTGAGATTAACATTACAGCAACAAAACAAAAAGAACAAAAACAGGGCGGCAGCGACAAGGGGCTGCACGAGGCCAAGGCGTGCTGGACGAAGGAGGCCGCAGGGACGGCTCGCAGGGGCGCCGGGCTCTCCTTGCTGGAGGCGCAGAGGGAGGCGGCGGACACCGGAGGAGGCCGCCCGAGGGACGACGTCGAGGCTGGCGGCAGACCTCTGGCGCGGCTGCGGGCTTCGAGCGGGAGGCTCGCCTGGCGCGGGAGTCGGGGCGACCACGGCAGGGAACGGAGGGAGCGGGGCGAGGATGGCCGGAGGAGCTCGCTCGGGCCAGACGAGCGCGAGAGCCTGGCCTCGGGCCCCAAGAGGAGGAGATGGCGTCGGTGACGGCTCTGGCCGCTGGAGGAACGGAGGGAGCACGGTGGGTTCGGCGAAGAGGCGGCCGCGAGGGAAGAAGGGCCTGGCCGGCGGGCGCTTGGGGACGGGCGGCCGTGCCTTGGCGAGGCGAGGGACGACGCTCGGGGCCGCGGAGAGCTCGAAGAGGAGGTCGTGGGGACGAGGCCTCAGGCCTGGAGAAGAGGCGAGGGAGATGGAGGTACGAGGGAGGAGGGGAGATCGGGTCGAAGGGAACGGGGTGCGGGGCGCTGCACGAGAGAGAGCGGCTGGCGGCGGTGAGCGAGGAAAGAGGGACTCGTCGATAGGATTAGGGTTCGGGGGGAGGTCGGGCTGGACAAGTGATTTGGGCCTAAGTGGGCCGAAGAGAGGAAGTAAGAGGGAGGCTGCAGGTTGGAGGAGCGGTCGGGCCTAGGGGAGGCCTGGATGGACTAGGAGCTGGCTGCCTCTCTTTTAAATTCCCTTAGCAGAAGCAAAAGAGAAGGAGCAAAATAAAAAAATAAGAAAAAAAGGTCAAAGAACAAGGATAAAATGATGGACAATTTTGTAAGGCTTTACGGAATAACTCCAACCTCACAAAAATATTTCCAACAAAAGGGAAGTGCAAACTAAATAATTAGCTTGCCTCAAGGAGTTTAAAAGGAGTTTAGAATTTTGGAGGAGCCTCGAAACAACGGAAAGAAATTAGGCAAGGTTTGGAAAGAGAAGCTCGAAGTGGAAAAGACAATGGGGAATTTATGCAAGTGTGTTACGGTGAATTCCAACAAAGGGAATATTTAAATATAGCTCCCTAAAATAATGAGAGACTTTTATATGTTATAAAGAGAAGTCATCTTCCCTCGATTTAAATGGACCGAAGGTCCACACGATTTATTTAGGTTGAGATGCAAAAATTAAAATGACATGATGGCATGATGACATGATGCAATGCAAAAAATAAATAACACAAGCACAAAGAACCACACGGGCAACCCTGAACATCCGGAATCTTCTGGAAGCTTCTGGAATCTTCTGGAATCTTCTGGGACGTCGGTCTCGGGCGTCACACTTACCTTAGTTCGGTTTAACTCGAGCACGGGATTCCGAGAATACTCGGGTCTTCCCACCTATGGAGTTGCGATTCCGCGGATCATGGGCTTGTAATGGGTCAAGTTGGAACACCCCTGCAGGGTTTGAACTTTCGAAAGCCGTGCCCACGGTTATGTGGCAGATGGGAGCTTGTTAATATCCGGTTGTAGAAAACTTGACACAATGTTCCAATACACTACCATCGTGTGTACCGTGACTGTCAATTTCCGAATAGGGATTCGGGAGTTGAACACGGTGGGGTTATGTTTGACCGGCTTTAGCTAGGATCACTTCATGATCATCTCTCGACCGAGGCACCTTCTCTTCTCGCTCTCGTTTACGTAAGTTAGTGCTAGTTGCTGCTGCAGACTCTTGTTGATCCTTCACCTCTTATTCTTTCTTCAGCCTTATCCGCACCCAAAGGCTTAAATAGTCTTGTTACCCGGGAACGGGATTGCTGAGTCCTCTGTGGCTCATAGTTACTTCACCACACCAGATGCAGGTTCAGCCGAGTTTGAAGCAGGAGTTGGATCAGTTCTTCACCGGGAGTTCGATGAAGAGAGTTTGACCGTATGCTTGTGACGTTTTGACGATCAGTAGTGGTTTCTACTAGGATTCGATCCTGACCTGTGGCTTTATGTTGTTTTGGTATCTTTCTTTTGGTTCTTCACCCGTAGTCGGGTTGTGATGTGTTGAATGATGTATTGCTTATGTATTGAATTGTGTGAAGTGGCGAGTGTAAGCCAACTATCTCCTTTTTTTTGCAATTTAATCCCTCTTTTACATGAGTCGTGCAAAGATACCGAACTTGTGATCATTCTAGGATGGGCTTATACCTTTAAGTCGTGCCTCGACACGTAGGAGGTATAGTCCCATCCTGGGCATTACAAGTTGGTATTCAGAGCCTTCTCCGACCTAGAAGCCCCCACTGTTTGATCGAATCGTTGACGGTCGAGTCTAGGCACACACTGAAAACATTTTGAGTCCTATATTATATCGGAGAGTAGGATTTCTTTGCTCCTAATCCCCTTTCTCTCTGGTGAGGACTCCTGACGATTACTCTTGTCTCTTCTATCTTCAAAAATTGCACAATTTTTTTTTAGGATCCCGCGAGTATTCTGGGATTGTTTCGATGTTCTTGTGACAAGGATATTGTTCTCGATGCCTCCTGTTACCGAGGAGTTGAGCTTCGGGGTATTGTTGTCACAAGCATATCGCGGCAGTACTAAATACTTAAGACGGCCGACATCGAAAATCTCTCCTATACGGCCAGTGGCAAGATAACCCCGACATCACCCAGTACTGGGGAGGTAGCTCGAGAGTATTGCCATAGCTTGTATAGTGGATGCGTTTCAAAGGTCCGAGGTAAACAGTTTCCGAGAACAACTGGTTATGTGTTGAAGGATGGATACACCTGGATGTAGGTTTAGAGTTGATTGCGCGGTGCTTCCCGTGTATCCCCAACACCTGATTGCATAACTGGAAACTTTCGGAAATCTATAGGTGGGTTCATCTAGTAGTTCTAGGCATTCTTCCAACGGATTCACGATATGAAGTTCGGGGTTCTACATTGAGTGAAGTGGTTTTATGGACTTGTTCTGATCGGGAGTTGCATCTTAAAGGGTCCTTGGCTATGCTGATCCGGGGATTGCAAAACCCTTTTGTAACACGTTCCATGAGCTTTCAGCACGAAGATGTCAAACGAAGCTTCTATCTTGTATTTGTTCTATCTGATCCTTGTTCCTTTTTATTTACCTTTTTGTTCTCCAAGTGGCTTCTCGTCTAGTTGATGTACCTGCAGAATTCATTCGTTCAATTCTCTGTTCGGATGATATTGTGAAGATCATGTTGCATATCTATCCTTTGTTTTGTTTTGATTCTGGTATTCGAGTTGCTTCGATGTCAAATGTTGATTCCGTACCTTTCTTATTCGGTGTTCTCATATTTCTATGAGAGTGCTAGTCCTTCTTGATCATCAAGATGGTCATGTTAAATTCTTTTCAACCGGTGTCCATTTCATTCATCCCAATTTGTCTTTGTTTTCCCCACCCTCCCACCATTCTTCTTCTTAGAGCCAGAAATTCTCAGATGAAGTATCCATTTTATTCTTGTGATGTCTCTTCATTCATTTCCTTCAATGTTCTTATCCGGTGATTTATCATGAAGATGCTCAAGAGCTTCAAGTTCATCATTCTTAATTCTAATATTCTGCCGGTGGATGTAATTCAGATTTCGATGTTGATCTTATCCTTTCCTCATTTCACAATGCTTTCTTATTCCGGTGCACCAAATTAATCATTCTCCTCTTGCTATTCATACCTGGAGTGCTGAAGATTCATAATTCCATTCTTAATCCGTTCAAATTATTTTGAGGTTGCTATCTTATTCAAGCCATTTAATTCAACCGGTGCAATATCTCTTAAGCAATCTTTTTCAACGGTGATTTCTTTTGAGTGGGCCTTAACCCACAGGTCTTTTCCCAGGATCTTACCTGACTCTTCTAATTAATTTTCCGGAGTTATTCTCAAATTCTTTCAAAGTGTGACGTAAGAATGATTTCCATCAGTCACATGCCTTCTCCAAGATCGCTTTCAAATTCTTTTCATGGTTGGTTAAACCTTCCATCTTTTTATTCTTCATTCCGGAGTGCTAAACAATTCTTATGGCATTTCTCGTCTTCATTCTCAACATTTGGAGACCTGAGAAGAGTTTCTCTTAATCTTGGCCCGTTCTCTTCAAGATTCGTGGTTCTAGCTTCATGCCATCCTCATTGTTGTTCAGATTGTGAGGAATTCTTTTATACCCTTCCGAAGCATTTCATGAATTCTTTTCTTTGTGATCCTCCGAAGGCCATCATTTCTGAACATTTCTTCGTTCTCAGTTTTCAACTTCGTCCTCCAAATATTCTTCATTGATGTCTCTTCGTTCGTCTCCATATTCTTACGGTGGTTCTTTCAAGTTTTCTCTTCCTTGTTATCATATCAATTCATTTGTCCTTTTCATAATCCTACCGGTGCTTCGTTGAAGATTTACCCAAGCTTGTGCTAGATTTCTCTTAAATTCTTTCCAACGAGAATAAGTAGTATGCCAAATCCTTTGGTTGTCATCAATTTAAATTGGTGAAGGATATGAATAACATAAATCTTATTCTAGTTTCTTTCAAGAGGTTAATCCCATCCTTCAGAGCTTGTTCATCATATCATATCCTTGGTTCCAAGTTGTTCATCTTGTTATCCGGAGCTCCAAGATATTTCAATTATCATTTCAAGCTCCATCTAATTCATCGCAGGCTTTGAATCTTATTCTTTTCATCTTTCACTTCTCATGCTTTCATTACCGGAGTTCTTCATGGTGGTTCATCATGTTTTAATTCATCCTCGTAGTCTTCATCAAGATTCTTGTTGGAGCTCAAGCATTTTCATCATGCTTTCCAATTGCATTTCTTTCTCCCTTATCTTTTCAGGTGGTGTTATGTCATTCTTGACAATTCCTTCATGTTTCATGATTCACGAGTTATCAAGAATGAGATATTTAAAACCCATCATTTTCCTTGTTCAGGAGATCTTTTCAACCCTTCAATTATTCGTTGGAGTTATCTTGGGTTATATTTCACCTAAAGCTTTCCTTGAGAATTGTTGCTATTATGGTGCTTATTAATGACCCAAGTTCTTCATTTATCATTCCGGTGAGATAAGTTTTTCGTCTCCTTGTTGATCTCAATCCAATCAATTGTTTAAGTTAGTGGCTGGTTGTCACCTCTTAATTCTGAGATGTATTCCATAAGCCCACATCAAGCTTATTCGTTTCGTTGTTGATTTTTCCATCAACCCCATTCAACCCTTCTTTGTAAGGAGGATTTCCTAATTCAATTTTGGGAGAAGTTGTCATTTTCTTCTCCGTTCTTCTTCCCAACGATCTATATCCTATTCTTTCATTCCGGAGGCATTGTGATGTTGCTCTCTCCAAACCATCATATCGTTTTATCGAGATCATGTTCTTCCTTGCTTGTCTATTTAACCGGAGTGTTGTGTCCTCCATTCTAATTCTCTAATCTTATCAAGTTTTGCCTATCTTTTAACCGGAGTGTTGTCTGAATCTTTCTTCCACCTTGTGCCATTCTTTTAATTGTTTCAGAAGCTATATGTTGTTCATTTCATCAAGTATCTTCCCAACTTGGCAAATTCTTGTTCAATTCCTTCCATTTTCAGACGGAGTGCTGCCCAAATTCTGTCATTCTTATTCCTTGGCCATACAATTGCAGTTTCATATTCTTTTGGTTCGTAAGCTCTTGTTTAATGTCTTTCAACCTACAAGGTTCCCGTATGCTCCTTGTTCCTCTTTTCTAACGGAGTGTTTTCATCTTCGTTCATCTCCGTTGCATTCTTTCTTTCAAGTTTGTTCAACCTCTCAAGGTTCTTTGGTTTCACTCGTCTGTCAAAGAAGCAACTTTGTTTTACCTCTTCCTCTTCCGTTTTTACCCGGTGAAACCTCTAGGATCTCGGGTCGAGATCCTCTGTTAGTGTGGGAGAGTTGTGACGCCCGAAGACCGACGTCCCAGAAGATTCCAGATGTTCCGGGTTGCCCGTGTGTTTCTTTTGAGCTTGTGTTATTTATTTTTGCATTGCATCATGTCATCATGCCATCATGTCATATTTTATTTTGCATCTCAACATAAATAAATCGTGTGGACCTTCGGTCCATTTAAATCGAGGGAAGGTGACTTCTCTTTATAACATATAAAAGTCTCTCAATATTTAGGGAGCTATATTTATTAATTATTCCATTGCTTCGGAATCACCATAACACACTTGCACAATTTCCCCATATCTTTTCACTTCGAGTTCTCCTACAAAAACCTTCCTTTTATTTCTTTTCCGTTATTTTCGAGGCTCCTCCAATTATCTAGACTCTTTTCAAACTTCTTGAGGCAAGCTATTTATTTTTTTAGTTTGCACTTCCCTTTTGTTGGAACTATTTTTGTGGGGTTGGAATTATTCCATAAAGCCTTACAAAAATGTCCATCATTTTATTCTTGTTCTTTGCCTCTTTTCTTATTAGTTTTGACTCTCTCTTTTCTTTATTCTGCAAAAGAAAAGAGATAAAACAGAGGAGCAGCCAACCCAGCTTTTTCCCTGGCCCAATTCCTCCTTTGACCTGCTCCCAGCTGGCCCAAGGCCCAAACCCCCTCCCGAACCCTAGCCATCGCACCTCTTCGCGTCGCTCCCTCGTCCCCCCGAGCCGCCGCCACTCGCCCGCACTCACCTTGTCCCGTGCCCGTTTCCCTCTTCCTCTCGATGCCCCAGCCACCAGCCATCGCCCCCCCTCGTTCGATCTCTCCCACCGACCCCATCGCCCTCAGCCCGATTCCCTCGCAGCGCTTAGCCCGACCCTCAGCTCCGCGTGCGCCTGGGATGCGCGTGCCCGAGCCCTTCTCCTCTGCCTCGTCCAAGAGGATCCGCCGGCCGCCCGACCTCCTTCGTCGACGCCGGGCCGCAGCGACTCCGCGGTCGGAGGGCAGTACCTCGCCGGCCCGAGCACCTCTGTGATGGCGGCCTCACCTGACGCGCCCCTCCAATCCCGCTTCGCCAGCCAGCAGCGGCCCGAGCGCCTCCTGCGCGCCCCGAGGCCACGACCCTCCGGCCTCCCTTCGTCCCGGCCACGAGCTCCATCCGCGCGAGTCCCGCGCCGAGTCTTCCTCCCTGCAGCGCCTGGCCCCGACGCCCAGCAGCCTGGAGCATGCGGCTCCCTCCGTTCCAGCTCGCCCTCGAGCCTCCATCACCAGTTCACCCGTCCAGCGCCTCCTCAAGCTCTGCCCGGCGCCCGTGCTGCCCTTTTGTTCTGTTCCTGTGTGTTTTGTTTTTTTTTGTTTTGTGTTGCCGTGTGCTGTTGCAAGTGTCCAGGAACCGTTCGTTGGCCAAGTGGAGACCGGAAAAACGGGGATGCATCAAGTTCCTCTACGGAAAACCGAACGTCTACGAACCGTGACGAGTACCTCTACATGACAACCTCATGTACCCCTACGGCAAGTACCACGACGTCCGAGGTCATCCGACCGTGAACCAAGACGCGAACGTGAACAACTACCGTCGCCCCGTGTACGACTACCGACGCCCGGAAACACCAAGTACCACTACCCACGCCGGAGCCATCGGAACCCTCAAGTACCTCGACGGCATGTACATCTACAACTCGAGACGAGACCGGCAAGACCGAACGGAACGAGTACATCTACCGTCGCCGAGTACCACTACTTCCTCTACCGTCGCCCGAGTACAACTACCGCCACGTGAACGGCTACTTCCTCTACGACCCGTGTACGACTCCCGAGAACAACTACTACCACTACGTCCCTCGACACTCGAACCGTCTCGAAAACGCATGTTTCGAAGGTATAACCCCGACACGTGACCCGTGGATGCTTGTTGTGTTGTATGAAATGTTCCCCTTGTGCACCGTGTCCGTTTCGTCCCTTTTGTCATGTTCCTCGGTTGCCTCGTCACCGACTCGTGGGAACCCGGTGACGGGATCACCCCACCTCTTTCATCTTGTTCGACTCGCTCACTCCGCCTTTCCTTTTGCACCGGACTCTCAACGAGTTACCGGCACCGATATGATGTCGTTGCATCATTTTCGGATCGTTGCCGTGGGACCCTTTCCTTCCACCGCGGTGACAATACTTCTCATCTTCTTGTCAACCTTTTAATAAATTGCATAAACTTGATCATGTCATCCGCATCATGTTAACAACATTTATATGTGTAAATTGTTGTTGCTTTAATAATTATTAAACATGCTCATGGGGATTTTCCGGATATGTTGTTGTTATTTTCCGGCCCCATTTAAAATGTCTAATAGTGTAGTTTTATTATGCTTCATCTCTTGCCATGTTAGCCAACATTTTAATCTTGTCTTGTTAATAAACGAGAGTCAACTAAATAATTAAATGTGGTGTTTTGTCAATATGCAACTCGTTGCATATTGAGCTCCACTTAACTTGTAGTATTGTTTGTGCACCTTGCCATGCCATGCATATTTAAACCGGACATGCATCATATTTGGATGTGCATCATGCCATGTTTATGATATGTGTGTTTACCGTAGTGTTTCTTTCTTTTCGGTTGCTTCTCTTGTTAGCTTCGGTTTCGTTCCGGAGTTGTGAGGTTTCTCTCGTCTGTGTCGCTCCGCCTACTTCATGGATCCGTTCTTCTCCCTTGTGGAATCCCAGGCAAGATGACCGAACCCCGATAACATTACTATCTTTGCCTATTGCTAGTAGTCTCGATCTATAGTTTTGCCTCGATGCCCATGATCTTCTTGTCAGCCTCCTACTTGTAACCAATTGCCATGTTTAACCAACCTACCTATGCAAACCGTTGCTTGGCTAAGTACGCTTCGCTCAGCCCTTCTTATAGCATTGCTAGTTGCAGGTGAAGATTGAAGATGCTTGCTTCATGTTGAAGTTTGGTTGGGTTATATCACACTATATAAATGCTTAAAATGAAATCATCTATATATTGGCAAGGGTGGAAGGCTAAGCCTTTTTGCTTGGTGATTTGTTCCACTCATGCCGTTAGGAACCGTATAAACCGGTGTTATGTTCCTTGATTATGCGTTCCTAACACGGTTGGGGTGTATGGGACCCCCTTGATAAACCGCTAAGTGCTAAGTCTTTTCCAGCAAGTCCCAACATTGGTACTATTTGCCTAATAACAAACTAATAAAAAACTTGCATGTGGACTAGCTATCCCTTTTATTTAATTCAACAACCCCGGGCCAGTGCTCCACATGAGTGTTGGTCCGAAACGAGGAGCCTGCGGGGCCACCTCGAGGAAACTCAAGGTCTGGTAAAAACCCGTAGCTTCACCCATCCGGTCGTGTCCTGAGACTTAGATACGCGCGGATACTATCAGGGTGTCGACACGCCGGGAGTATTTGCTGGATTAGCCTTACCTTAGTTCGGTTTAACTCGAGCACGGGATTCCGAGAATACTCGGGTCTTCCCACCTATGCAGTTGCGACTCAGCGGATCGTGGGCTTGTAATGGGTCAAGTTGGAACACCCCTGCAGGGTTTGAACTTTCGAAAGCCGTGCCCGCGGTTATGTGGCAGATGGGAGCTTGTTAATATCCGGTTGTAGAAAACTTGACACAATGTTCCAATACACTACCAGCGTGTGTACCGTGACTGTCAATTTCCGAATAGGGATTCGGGAGTGGAACACGGTGGGGTTATGTTTGACCGGCTTTAGCTAGGATCACTTCGTGATCATCTCCCGACCGAGGCACCTTCTCTTCTCGCTCTCGTTTATGTAAGTTAGTGCTAGTTGCTGCTGCAGACTCTTGTTGATCCTTCACCTCTTATTCTTTCTTCAGCCTTATCCGCACCCAAAGGCTTAAATAGTCTTGTTACCCGGGAACGGGATAGCTGAGTCCTCTGTGGCTCACAGTTACTTCACCACACCAGATGCAGGTTCAGCCGAGTTTGAAGCAGGAGTTGGATCAGTTCTTCACCGGGAGTTCGATGAAGAGAGTTTGACCGTATGCTTGTGACGTTTTGACGATCAGTAGTGGTTTCTACTAGGATTCGATCCTGACCTGTGGCTTTATGTTGTTTTGGTATCTTTCTTTTGGTTCTTCACCCGTAGTCGGGTTGTGATGTGTTGAATGATGTATTGCTTATGTATTGAATTGTGTGAAGTGGCGAGTGTAAGCCAACTATCTCCTTTTTTTGCAATTTAATCCCTCTTTTACATGAGTCGTGCAAAGATACCGAACTTGAGATCATTCTAGGATGGGCTTATACCTTTAAGTCGTGCCTCGACACGTAGGAGGTATAGTCCCATCCTGGGCATTACAAGTGGGCTAGGTCAAGATACTCTGGGGTGCAGAAGCTGCTTTTCGGCCTCCTCATGGCCTCGAGAAAGCTGTGCCATTACTTCCAAGCACATGAGATAACAGTGGTCACTCGCTTTCCGCTGAAGAGGATACTGCAAAATGCAGAAACGACAGGCAGGATTGTCGAGTGGGCACTGGAGCTCTCAAGCTTTGGTCTCAAGTTTGAAAGTACTTCTACTATCCAGAGCAGAGCATTGGCAGAATTCATAGCAGAATGGACGCCAACGCCGGATGAAGAGATTCCAGAGACAAGCATCCCCGTCAAAGAAGCAAGCAAGGAATGGATAATGTACTTTGATGGTGCCTTCTCGCTGCAAGGCGCCGGTGCCAGCGTGCTGTTTGTCGCACCCACCGGAGAACACCTCAAGTACGTCGTCCAAATGCACTTTCCCAAGGAGCAAGCAACGAACAATACTACAGAGTATGAAGGTTTGCTTGCCGGCCTCAGAATCGCAGCAGAACTTGGGATCAAGAAGCTTATTGTGCGGGGTGACTCGCAGTTGGTCGTCCGACAAGTGAACAAGAGCTACCAGAGCCCATTGATGGAAGCATACGTCGACGAAGTGAGAAAGCTTGAAGAACACTTTGAAGGCTTGCAAATGGAGCACGTTCCAAGAGCTCAAAATGACATCGCAGACGGCCTGTCAAAGTGTGCTGCACTAAAGCTACCCGTGGAACCGGGGATCTTTGTGCTCAAGCTAACTCAACCTTCCGTAACACCGTCAACTGGGCAGAGTAAGAAGAGAAAGTTGATTTCCGGTGACTACTTGCCGGCGGAGCTTCCTGAAACCACCGCAAACAAGGTCCCCAAAGTCAACGACAAGATCGCTGAGGAACAGTCTGCTCCTGCAAACCCAAGGGTTTGTACAGTTGAAGCAGGCGTTCCCGACAAGTTTTGCTCCGGCAAGCTTGCCGGGGAGCGTCAAGCTCCGGCCGAGCCACAGGTTCTTGCCGTAGAAGCTGACGTTCCCACAACAGCACTAATGCCTTTAGTCCTTGTTGTTGAGCCTCGGGCTCCAGCATGGGCACAGTAGATTCTCCGTTTCCTTCAAACAGGGGAACTTCCCGAAGAGCCAGAAGAAACAGAAAGAATAACCCGGCAGTCAAGTATGTATCAGTTTGTCGGCAATGAACTGTACAGAAGAAGACTCAACAGTGTCAAATTGAAGTGCATTCCCCGGGAAGATGGGCAGAAGCTGTTGGCAGAGCTACATGGAGGCATATGTGGTCACCACATTGGCGCAAGAGCTCTTGCCGGCAAGGCATTCCGGCAAGGTTTCTTTTGGCCAGAAGCCCTCCAAGATGCAACTGCGCAAGTAACCAAGTGTGAAGCATGCCAGTTCCATTCCAAGCAAATACATCAACCAGCTCAAGGTCTCCAGATGATCCCTTTGTCCTGGCCATTTTCGGTCTGGGGGCTCGACATCCTCGGCCCCTTCCCCCGCGCAGCCGGGGGCTTTGAGTTCTTGTACGTTGCCATCGACAAGTTCACAAAGTGGCCGGAAGTGGAACCAGTGAGAAAGGTGACCGCACAGTCAGCAGTCAAGTTCTTCAGGTCGATTGTTTGCCGTTTCAGAATCCCTAACAGGATCATCACCGACAATGGCACACAGTTCACAAGTCGCACCTTCATGCAATACGTCCAAGACCTTGGCGCCACGGTCTGCTTCGCTTCTGTTGCTCACCGGAGGAGCAACGGTCAAGTGGAGAGAGCAAACGTTGAAGTGCTGCGCGGACTCAAGACAAGAACTTTCGACAGGCTGCACAAATGCGGAAGAAACTGGATTGAAGAGTTGCCGGCGGCTCTTTGGTCAATCAGGATGACACCAAATCGAGCCACTGGACAAACACCCTTTGCTCTTGTCTATGGAGCAGAGGCAGTTCTCCCCACGGAACTCGTATACGGGTCGCCTCGAGTGCTCGCTTACGATGAGCTCGAGCAAGAGCAGCTGCGGCAAGATGACGCACTGCTCCTTGAGGAGGACCGTCTTTAGGCTGCTGTACGAGCTGCTCGATACCAGCAAGCTTTGCGCCACTACCATAGCCGCAAAATTAAAGCCAGAAGTCTCGAGGAAGGCGACCTTGTTCTTCGGCGCGTTTAGTCCGCCAAGAATTCCAACAAGTTGACGCCGGAGTGGGAAGGCCCTTATCGGGTGAGACAAGTCACAAGGCCCGGCGCTGTCCGCCTTGAGACCGAAGAGGGCTTACCGGTGAGCAACTCCTGGAACATTGAGCACCTTCGCAAGTTTTACCCATGAGGCGCGGTTGCCGTGATCCGCTCCGGCAACCACCTTTTGTACAAGTCTTGTCGCTGTTGCATGTAAACCTTTGTACAAAGCCGGGCGCAGACCCCGTGCATCAGTAAAACTTATATGCCTCGCACAACTTGTCATTTCATGCCTTTTCATTTTTCTTGCATGTACTATCTGACACTTTGTGCAGCACGCATCCCCGGTAAGCAATAACGAGCCGCAAAGCTCCACGTCTATGTTTCCTCCCTTTTTCTTTTCTCTCAAGTAGAAGAAGTTTTCCTTGCGCACAAGTTTGCCGGGGGGAAGGAGACAGTGGTATGGACCAAGTGCCTTTCAGGAAAGCCTTGCCTTTGCCGGGAAGCAGACGACGCAAAAGCTAAGTCGCCAAAGTTTGAGCAATCAAATTTTTAAATTTTAAAGTTATCTTCCTTGAACGACCGCACTTTGTATGAAAAACCTGTGCGCGGAGGACCCAGCTCGTGGCTAGCCGCGCCCTTACTTTGTTTAGAGCACGCTCAACGGCTTAAGCGTGCTGCGACAAGTGTCGCGCCCTTACTTCATTTTCGAGTTCGCTCAACAACCTAAGTGTGCTGCGACTAGCTGCGACGAGGTTTCTTGTCGGCAACGGCACTGCCAGCAGGCTGCTGAAGTTCCGCACTCAGCACTCGCGGCAGGCGTCCCTTCGCCGGCAAGTTCGCTAAAAGCGTAGGGTAAAAGCATACGAAGCGAAGAAGTCAAGTAAAGGAAATAACGTCGCATTAACTACCCAAAATAAAGTATATTACAAAATTACTTGTCGCTGTTCTAATAGACTATTGTTCATAACATGGTTGGCAGCGACAAAGGAAGCAGAAAGAAAAACAGCCTAATCCGCGCGGTCGCCCTCGACTCTCTTGATCTTGCCCACCTTGGCCACGATAGGTGCGACAAGGGCCTTGAGCGTCTCCTGGTCGGCGTCGGGCGGCAAGGTCCTGAGGACGTTATTGAGATTGAGTCCTGGGTTGCGGAAGACTATCTTCATCAGCACCTTCTCCAAGACGCCCGTGCAAAGCCTGCGCGCCTCGTTCGCCAGCTGCGTGGGAATCTTTTCCCGGAGCTGTTGAAGGGCCGTCCCCACGCCCTGGAGGAACAAGGTAAGCTTGGCGCTGGGGTGGAGATTCTCGTCGGTGGAGTACCCGAGATACTCCGCCCCCAGCAGTTCCAGCTCCTTGTCAATGTTGGTGGCGGCAAGGACAAGACCCTCCGTCCAAAGCTCGACGGTTTGCCTGAAGTTGGTTTGGGAGATAGCAGCACTCTCCAACAGTGCCCTCTCGCCCCTAGGATCCTCCTTCAGTTTCGTCTCTCGCTCTCTGGTGCCATCAAGTGATGCGGTGAGGGTGGAAAGCTTCAACTCCAGATCCGATGGAGTCCTTGGCGACGGCAAGCTCCTTGCCCTTGTCGGAGAGGCGGACCTGCAGCTCGGAGTGACTGTGGGCGTCCTTCTCCCTCTCCGACACAAGTGCGGCAATCTTCTCTTCGCTCGTCTTCAACTGGACCTCCAGTTGCGCCACCCTCGCCTCCAAGACTCTCTTGGCGGTCTCAGCAGCTGCAGCGGCGTCCTTCGCTTCCTGCAGAGCTCCGCCAAGAGACTGTTCGCGCGCGGCAAGGTCGTCCTCGTGGCTGTCGAGGTCGACCTTCCGCTGTGTTAGTTCACCTTCCCGCCTGGACAACTCCACGGCGGCGAGCCGTTGCTGCTCCTCTGCTTCGGCCTTCTCAAGAATGAACGCCTGATGCGCCTCGGCGAGCTCCTCCCGCTCCTCCGCCAAGGATCGGAGGGCTGCTTGGTTGGCGGCCCGGAGCTCTTCAGCGCGCTTCTCCAAGTCAGTACCCGCCTTGGCGGCCAGAGCCTCTCAGGACTCCAACTTGGTCTGCCTGGCGCGGTACAGGGCCAGAAGCCTCCGCAGAAGCCGCTCCTCCTCGGGCTCGCTACTGCTGCCGGGCGCGTCGACGAACTTCAGCCCGGCGGAGGCGAGGACCTCCCCGTCGAAGACCTCTCCCTCCGCGGGCGCCCTTGACGTGGACGCCCACGGGAGCTGGATGAAGACTCCGTTGCCGACCTCCAGGTAGGCGCCTGTTTCGGCCGCGGCAGCGGCGGGGTCGGCACTCGGCGTTGCGTCTGACGCTCCTGCGGCCTCAGGGCCGTCAGTGCGACTGCCGGTACCCTCCTCGGCTGCCGCGCCGGCGGCCTTGGCTGCCTCTTCGACGGCGGGCTCGTCAGCACCGACCGCCCCTTCAGTGGCTGCAGCGTCACCGGTGTCGCCGCGCGCGTCCTCCTCGACGGCGACTTCCGTCTCCATGGGCTCGGCTACGGACGAATCAGAAGCCAAGAAAAGAAGAAGAAAGAAGAAAATAATGGTCAAGCAAATATCCAAAAAGAGAAATTCGGAAAAAAGAAAAGTTCAGGAGTTTACCTGCGCTGGCCTCCTCTTCGATGGGGTTCCTTACCGGGGAGTTCTCCCTCGGCGGCGTGGTGGTAGCTCCCGCCGGCGGAGGGCCGCTGGCGCCTTCCCTTGGCGGAGTGCCTTCCCTTGGCGGGGTACTCGCCCTTGTCGGGGTACTCGCCCTCGGCGGGGTGCTCACCCTTGGCGGAGTATTCTCCCTCGCCGAGGAGCTCCTCCTTGGCGGAGAGGTTGAGACATGCGGCTCGTCGGGAGCAATCTCTTGGCGCTCCTGAGGCTGCTGCTCTGCTTCTGCACAAGCCAACAAACAAACAAAACGTTAACAAGGATAAGAAGCCCGCGCGCGCGCCCGACGAGCGGAGAGTGAACAGAAGACTTACGTTGAGGGCTGCGCTGGGGGCTGCTCTGGCAAGCTCGGCGCAGGCGCACCCCCTGCTGCGGCGGCGGGCTCGTCCTCAACGACGATTATTGGGATCTTGGCCCTCTTCGCCGCCCTCTGGGCCAAGGTCCTGGAAGAAAAACAAGATCAGAATCAGGCAAAGAAGCTACAAGACAAAGGGTCAATCAAAGACTAACGAGAAACAAGAATCACGAAGACTTACTCTTCCTCCTCCTCGTCGTCGGAGCTGAGCACCGAAAAGTCGAAATCCGGCTCGCGCGTCCCGGCACGAGGAGCTGGAGGAGTCTGCTCCCTTGGCCGCTTGGTGGGGGCCGGGACGGTGGTCTGAGAAGACCCCGCTCCGGTTGCCGCCGAAGCTCGAGGGGCGGTGTGCACGGGGGCGCCAGTTCGGGAAGATCCCCCTCCTGTTGCCGCTGAGGCACGGGGCGCTCCCTTGGCGGCCTTGCTCGTCGTGGTGGCGCGTGTCGGGCGGCGCTGCGGCTGCTGGCTCGTCTGCCGCCCGGTCACGCATGCGGCCTTGCGGATGCGCCTTTTCGGCGCAACTGGAGGACTTGGTGGTGGTGGTGAGCTCCCCGAGGACGAAGAAGAAGAGTAGAGATTCAGCGACCCGCCCGAGTCTTCGACTGGATCGCTTGATCCGACGCCCTGCTCGGCGGGCCCGCTCGACTCTGAACCTTGCTCGGCGGCCTCACTTGTCCCGGCAGGTCGCCCGGCAAGCTTTCCCACTTTGAGGAACTCTTCCTCCTCGGCCAAACTTACCGCCTCCGCTGCGTCCGCCTCCTCCACAGTATATCCAAACTCACCCGCAGCCCTGGCTGCAGCTGCCTCCTCCAACCTGGTGGCAATATACGCCATCTCCTCATCGGTGGTGTCACGGGTGAGGCCCCTCTTCTCATCAGGCTTGACTGGCAGCTCCACCAGGTTGTCGAAGAATGTTTGCACAGCCTCGTCGGAAGGTTCCCGCCAAGTGGGGTCGATTCCGTGGGAGTCACACCATGGCATCACCGCGCGAATGGCGCTGAGCGACGCGTTGTTGCACAACGGAACTACGCCCCGCGGCAACGCAAACCACTTCGGATGCTTGGGGTCGTACTTGAATAGCGCTTGGAGCATTGCGTTGAGCTCCAAGACCGTGAAATTATAGTTGAGGCCCGGGCGCAGCCTCATGATGTCTGCTGCGTTATCAAACTCCCAATCAGGCCTTTTCCTCTCCTGCAAGGGAGCGATGTGGCGGCGAAGAAAGTCTGCCCCGACGGCACCTAAAGTGAGCTCGGCTTGCCGGAGGCGAAGAATCCTAGTGGTGGCTATCTTCAGCTTGTCGTCCTCAGGGGCCAGGTCACTCCAGTCATTGTCGCGCACTATTGCAACTTGGCGCCGGAAAGTAAACTGCTGGGGGTCGTCCTCCATGATCCAGCACCAGTTGGCCCTCCATTCTTCCCACTTGTCGCGGAGCTCCCCAGTCAAGTAAGCCTCTTTCTTATGGAGCCTGAAGATCCAAGAAATTCCACCGGACAGAGGAGACCCAGACTCGACTCGGGGCGTGAAGTAGTGGCGGAAGAGAGCTACATTGGGGTAGACTCCAACAAAGTTTTCGCACAGATGTGCGAAAACGGCCATGGTCAAGACAGCGTTTGGGGTGAAATCAAGGAGATGAAACCCGTAGGTATTCATGATATCGCAGAAGAACTCCCAGTAGGGCGGGCAGAGCCCGCAGTAGAAGAACAGAGCAAAAAAGGCGTAGCCTTCCGGAAACATATCGCAGGCCACGGCGGGGAGTACCTTGGTGCGCGGATGCGCCTTTGTCTCCCTCGACCAGAAGAGGTAGAAGGAGTCCTTTAGCTCCTCCGCGTTGAGCCTCGGCGGGAAGACCGCCATCTTCTTCCGCATTGCTGCTAGCTTCAGCGCCTTGCCGGTCTTCGCGGCCTTCGCCTTGTCGCCCTTCGAGGCCATGGCGGGGACTGCGAGGGAAGTCGACGGCGCTGGGGATACTGGCGGCGGCGGAGGAAGGGCGGAGCGCGGCTCCTTTCAACTTTCGGGGAGGAGGGGAGCAGCGGGGGTTTCTGGAGGATGAAGAAGCAGCACACGAATGGGAGGAACTGCCCCTGTTTTCCCCTGCTTTTAAGGGGGGGAGAGGGGGGCGTTCCGCATTTCCCTATTAAAGAAACAGGCCACGATCTCTCCCATGATGCCGCAATCGACGCGTGCCGTTAGGGAGGGGCGCGGTGGATACGTAGTGGGATACGGCGGGACCGTGGGCCGCGTGTGCCCGTGCACTGTTTTGGGCCTGGCCCAACAGCGCTCGGCACCGTGTGTGGCCCAGGTCCGGGGGCTCCTGTCGGTGCACTAAAGTAGGGGTACCTTAGTATCCCGAACTTGTGCACGGGCAGTAGCAGCGTCCCGTGGCAAGGCTTGCCGCGCGTCCGCCAAGGCCCGCTGTGGTTCCTATGGAGCCATTCAAGAACAAAGTATTCAAGTTAAAGAAACAAGGCCCTGACAAGAGGAGCTTGCCGGGAAGGCCATTCAAGGCTCAAGACCGCCTCTTTGGTACAAGACCCTGGCAGGAGGAGCCTGCCGGGAAGGCCAAACACGGCATTTCAAGAGACTTGCCGCGACGCGCCACGTGTCCCGGCAAGTCCTGAGGAGCGACAAGATCCCAGGCGCGACAAGATGGCGGCCGCGGCAAGGCGCTCGCCGCGGCAAGCTTCCACTAAGTACCCGCGCTCCAACTCATCCGCCCACGCGTCGCCCTGGGGCCCTTCCAGGCACGCGTGGCGGAAGGCTGTGTAGCCTGGGGTACACGGTGGCAAGCTGCGATGACGAGGCCACCTTCGTGGCAGACGGAGACGCCCTGATGGACGCTTTTTGCACTGTTTGGGGCGACGGCGACGGGCATTTAATGCCCTTGTCCCCTGCCGTCAGGGTTAGGTATAGAGCACTATACATACACTGTTCCAACTACCACCGTTTTTACGTTTTTATCCTCACCTACGTTGCCACCTGTCGGTGACCCCTTTGATCTATAAAAGGAGGCCCATGCGCTACGTAGAGGGGGTTCCGATCTTCGATCACTCTCACGCTCGGTGTTGCTAGCGATAAGTACTGTAGCTCTTCTTGCTCCCGAGCCAAGAACGCAATACAAACCAAAGCAGGAGTAGGGTTTTACGCATCCGTGCGGCCCGAACCTGGGTAAACTGCTCGCGTGTTCGCCTCGATCCGCTCTTCGTGCACCCTCCGCTCCCTTGCCGTACAGAAAAGGGGCTCCGGTCCCATAGGTGTTCGTGGGCGATCAGTTTCCCCGACAATCATGCGTTGATTACTTTGTTTTGATGACTCGTAGATTTTTGCAATAAGTATATGAGTTCATTATGACTAATGTTGTGTCCATGGATTATACGCACTCTCACCCTTCCACCATTGCTAGCCTCTCTTGTACCGCGCAAATTTCGCCGGTACCATACACCCACCATATACCTTCCTCAAAACAGACACCATACCTACCTATCATGGCATTTCCATATCCATTCCGAGATATATTGCCATGCAACTTTCCACCGTTTCGTTCATTTTTGCAATCTTTGAGGTGTAAGTCAATAAAAGTGTGATGATCTTCATTACTAGAACATTGTCCCATGTGAGGAAAGACCAAATAAAAAAGAGATGGCCAAAAAAAAATATATAGGGGGGCTAAATAAAAAAAGAGAGAGAAAGCCCCTCCAAAAAACGAGAGAAAAGATAGAAGGGACAATGCTACTATCCTTTTCCAAACTTGTGCTTCAAAGTAGCACCATGATCTTCATGATAGAGAGTTTCTTGTTTTGTCACTTTCATATACTAGTGGGAATTTTCATTATAGAACTTGGCTTGTATATTCCAACAATGGGCTTCCTCAAATGCCCTAGGTATTCATGAGCAAGCAAGTTGGATGCACACCCACTTAGTTTCTTTTGATGAGCTTTCATACCCTTATAGCTCTAGTGCATCCATTGCATGGAAATCCCTACTCACTCACATTGATATCTATTGATGGGCCTATTCCGGAGCTCCCCCAGAGGGGGGATCTACCATGGAGTGCTTCTACATCAACGCCATAGCCTCACCAATGAGTTGTGAGTAGTTTATCACAGACCTTCGGGTCCATAGTTATTAGCTAGATGAATTCTTCTCTCTTTTTGGATCTCAATACAAAGTTCTCCTCGATCTTCGAGGAGATCTATTCGATGTAATATTTTTGCGGTGTGTTTGCCGAGATTCGATGAATTGTGGGTTTATGATCAAAATTCTATGAGAAATAATTGATTCTTTTCTGAAATATTTTATGTATGATTATGATATCCTTGCAAGTCTCTTCGAATTATTCGTTTGGTTTGGCCTACTAGATCTATAGTTCTTGCAATGGGAGAAGTGCTTGGCTTTGGGTTCAATCTTGCGGTGTCCTTTCCCAGTGAGAGCAGGGGCAGCAAGGCACGTATTGTATTGTTGCCATCGAGGATAAAAAGATGCGGTTTATATCATATTGCTTGAGTTTATCCCTCTACATCATGTCATCTTGCTTAAAGCATTACTCTGTTCTTATGAACTTAATACTCTATATGCATGTTGGATAGCGGTCAATGTGTGGAGTAATAGTAGTAGATGCAGAATCGTTTCGGCCTACTTGTCACGGACGTGATGCCTATATATAATGATCATGCCTAGATATTCTCATAACTATGCGCTTTTCTATCAATTGCTCGACAGTAATTTGTTCACCCACCGTAGAATTCTGCTATCATGAGAGAAGCCACTAGTGAAACCTATGGCCCCTGGGTCTATTCTCAACATATTAATCTTCCATCTACTTTACTTTGTGTTATTTACTTTCTGTTCTTATACCAAACAATACCAAAATTATTATACTATCCTATTTATCAGATCTCACTTACGTAAGTGACCGTGAAGGGATTGAAAACCCCTTATCACATTGGCTGCGAAGTTCTTATCTGTTTGTGCAGGTGCGAGGAACTCGCGCGTGGTCTCCTACTGGATTGATACCTTGGTTCTAAAAAACTGAGGTAAATACTTAGGCTACTGTGCTGCATCACCCTTTCCTCTTCGAGGGAATACAACGCAAGCTCGAGAAGTAGCAAGAAGAATGTCTGGCGCCGTTGCCCGGGAAACTTACGCAAAAGTTATATACCAAGTACCTATCACAAACCCTTATCCTTCGCATTATATTTATTTGACTCTCGTTTTCCTCTCCCCCACTTCACCCTTGCCGTTTTATTTGCCCTTCTTTTGTCGTGTGTTTACCGTTAGCTTGCTTCTTGTTTGCTTGTGTGTTGGATTGCTTGCTTGTGATTATGGCTCAAAACTATACCAAATTATGTGACTTCTCCAATACCAACAATAATGATTTTATTAGCACTCCGATTGCTCCTATTACCGATGCTGAATCTTGTGAGATCAATGCTGCCAAGTTGAATCTTGTCCTGAAAGATCAAATCTCTGGCCTTCCGAGTGAAGATGCCGCTACCCATCTGAACAACTTTGTTGATTTGTGTGATATGCAAAAGAAGAGGGATACAGATAATGATATTGTTAAATTGAAGCTATTACTGTTTTCACTTAGAGATCATGCTAAAACTTAGTTTTCCTCTTTGCCTAGAAATAGTATTGATTCATGGAATAAGTCCAAACATGCTTTTATCTCTAAGTATTTTCCTCCTGCTAAGATCATCTCTCTTATAAATGATATTATGAATTTTAAACAACCAGATCATGAGCATGTTGCACAAGCTTGGGAGAGAATGAAACTAATGATACGTAATTGAACTACACATGGTTTGAACTTATGGATGATTATACAAAACTTTTATGCTGACTTGAATTTTGCTTCCATAAATCTTTTAGATTCGGCCGCGGGAGGCACTTTCATGGAAACTTCCTTAGGAGAAGCTACCAAACTCCTAGATAATATTATGGTTAACTACTCTGAATGGCACACCAAAAGATCTACTAGTAAAAAAGTGCATGCTATTGAAGAGATTAGTGTTTTGAGTGGAAGGATGGATGAACTTATGAAATTATTTGTTGTTAAAAGTGCTTCTTCTGATCCTAATGATATGCCTTTATCCACGTTGATTGAAAATAACAATGAATCTTTCGATGTGAATTTTGTTGTAGGAATGATTTTGGTAACAATGATTATAGAGGAAACTTTAATCCTAGGCCTCTTCCTAGTAATTCCTCTAATGATTATGGTAATTCCTTCAATAACTCTTATGGAAATTTTGGTAATATGCCCTTTGAATTTGAAACTACTGCTAAGGAGTTTATGAATTCGCAAAAGAATTTCAATGCTTTGCTTGAAGAAAGATTGCTTAAGATTGATGAGTTGGCTAGAAGCGTGGATAGAATTACTCTTGATGTTGATTCCTTGAAACTTAGATCTATTACACCCAAGCATGATATCAATGAGTCTCTCAAAGCCATGAGAATTTGTATTGATGAATGTCAAGAAAGAACCGCTAGGATGCGTGCTAAAAAAGAGTGTTTTATGAAAGCGTGTTCTTCTAGTTATCATCAAAATAAAGATGAAGATCTCAAAGTTATTGATGTGTCTCCTATTAGATCCCTGTCTTCTAGTATGAATCTTGATAAATATGGGACCGGAGATGAGTCTACTTTAGATAAAAGGCGTCCCAATCATTCGGAGTTTTTAGATCTTGATGCTTAAATTGTTAAAAGTGGGATTGAAGAGATTAAAACTTTGCATAGTGATGAACCCACTATTTTTTATTTCAAGGGATTCAATTATGATAATTGCTCTTTAATAGATTGTATTTCATTGTTGCAATCCGTACTAAATTCTCCGCATGCTTATAGTCAAAATAAAGCTTTTACCAAACACATAGTTGATGCTTTGATGCAATCTTATGAAGAAAAACTTGAATTAGAAGTTTCTATCCCTAGAAAGATTTATGATGAGTGGCAACCTACTATTAAAATTAAAATTAAAGATCATGAATGGTTTGCTTTGTATGATTTGGGTGCAAGTGTTTCTACAATTCCAAAAACTTTGTGTGATTTGTTAGGTTTCCATGAGCTTGATGATTGTTCTTTGAATTTGCATCTTGCGGATTCTACCATTAAGAAACCTATGGCAAGGATTAACGATGTTCTTATTGTTGGTAAGAGAAATTATGTGCCCGTGGATTTCATTGTTCTTGATATAGATTGCAATCCTTCATGTCCTATTATTCTTGGTAGACCTTTCCTTAGAACGATTGGTGCAATTATTGATATGAAGGAAGGAAATATTAGATTCCAATTTCCATTAAGAAAAGTTATGGAACACTTTCCTAGAAAGAAAATCTAATTACCTTATGAGTCTATTATGAGAGCCACTTATGGATTGCCTACCAAAGATGGCAATACCTAGATCTATTCGTGTATCGTACCTAGCTAGGGGCGTTAAACGATAGCTCTTGTTGGGAGGCAACCCAATTTTATTTTATTTGTTTTTTCTTTCGTTTAGGAATAAATATTGCACCTAGCTTCTGTTTAGATGTGGTTTTGTGTTTTAATTAGTGTTTGTGCCAAGTAGAACCTTTGGGAAGACTTGTGTGAAGTTTATATGATCATGCT
The DNA here is from genome assembly GCA_902687465.1 of Secale cereale. Taxonomy (NCBI): domain Eukaryota; kingdom Viridiplantae; phylum Streptophyta; class Magnoliopsida; order Poales; family Poaceae; genus Secale; species Secale cereale. The sequence goes on from LR738712.1 coordinate 327,313,873, forward strand.
GTAAAAAACAGAAACTTTAGCGCTCACGAGATTAGCCACCGGATTTTACTCGAGAGTTCCATTTAGTTGGTTCTTTTGCAAATGATTAATAGACAAATTCCTCACGTTTACAAATTTAATTTAATTTTTTTGGAGTTACAAAAGTATTCGAAAGTTACAGATTACTACAGACTGTTCTGTTTTTAACAAATTTTGTTTTTCGTGTTTTGTTTGCTTATTTTGATGAATATATGTGTAGTACTGGGGAATATGAATCATAGAGAAGTTGGAATGCAGTAGGTTTAACACCAATATAAACAAATAATGAGTTCATTATAGTACCTTTGAGTGGTGGTTTGTTTTCTTATACAAACGGACCTCTCGAGATTTTTGGCTAAGTTTTGTGTTGTGAAGTTTTCAAGTTTTGAGTATGGCTTTGATGGATACGGAACAAAGAGTGGCAAGAGCCTAAGCTTGGGGATGACCCAGGAACCCCAAGGTAAAATTCAAGTACAACCAAAAGCCTAAGCTTGGGGATGCCCCGGGAAGACATCCCCTCTTTCGGCTTCATCTATCGGTAACTATACTCGGGACTATATTTTTATTTACCACATGATATGTGTTTTGCTGGGAGCGTCATGTATGATTTGAGTCTTTTCTTTTTAGTTTGCCACAATAATCCTTGCTGGACACACCTTTTGAGAGAGATAAATATGATTTAGAATTTACTAGAATATTTTATGTGCTTCACTTATATCTTTTCAGCTAGATAGTTTTGCTCTAGTGCTTCACTTATATCTTTTAGAGCAGGGTGGTGGTTTTATTTTGTAGAAATTGTTGATCTCTCATGCTTCACTTATATCCTTTTTAGATTCTTTTAGAACAGCATGGTAATGTGCATTGGTTATAAAACTAGTCCTAATATGATAGGCATCCAAGATGAATATAGTAAAAAAATCATACAAAGGGCATTGAATATGATGAGAAGTTTGATACTTGATGATTGTTTTGAGATATGAGGATGGTGATATTAGATTCATGCTAGTGTAGTAATTATGAATTGGAGAAATACTTGGGCTAAAGTTTGTGATTCCCGTAGCATGCACGTATGGTGAACCGCTATGTGACGAAGTTAGAGCATGACGTATTTATTGAGTGTCATCCTTTGTGTGGAGGTTTGGATCGTGTGATGGCTAACTCCTACCAACCCTTCCCCTAGGAGCATGCGTTGATTACTTTGTTTTGATGACCCGTAGATTTTTGCAATAAGTATATGAGTTCTTTATGACTAATGTTGAGTCCATGGATTATACACACTCTCACCCTTCCACCATTGCTAGCCTCTCTTGTACCGCGCAACTTTCGCCGGTACAATACACCCACCATATACCTTCCTCGATACAACGACCATACCTACATATCATGGTATTTCCATAGCCATTCTGAGATATATTGCCATGCAACTTTCCACCGTTCCGTTCATATCACATGCTTCATCATCATTCACATAGAGTCATATTTTGTTCTAGCTTCGAGTTGTAATCTTTGAGTTGTAAGTCAATAAAAGTGTGATGATCTTCATTACTAGAGCATTTTCCCATGTGAGGAAAGGCCAAATAAGAAATAGATGGCCCAAAGAAAATTTATAGAGAGGGGCTAAATAAATAAAAAGAGAAATCCCCTCCAAAAAATGAGAGAAAACAGATAAGGGACAATGCTACTATCCTTTTCCACACTTGTGCTTCTAAGTAGCACCATGATCTTCATGATAGAGAGTCTCTTGTTTTGTCCCTTTCATATACTAGTGGGAATTTTCATTATAGAACTTGGCTTGTATATTCCAACGATGGGCTTCCTCAAATGCCCTAGGTCTTCATGAGCAAGCAAGTTGGATGCACACCCACTTAGTTTGTTTTGATGAGCTTTCATACACTTATAGCTCTAGTGAATCCGTTGCATGGCAATCCCTACTCACTCACATTGATATCTATTGATGGGCCTGTTCCGGAGCTCCCCTGGAGGGGGGATCTACCACGGAGTGCTTCTACATCAATGCCATAGCCTCACCAATGAGTTGTGAGTAGTTTATCACAGACCTTCGGGTCCATAGTTATTAGCTAGATGAATTCTTCTCTCTTTTTGGATCTCGATACAAAGTTCTCCTCGATCGTCGAGGAGATCTATTCGATATAATATTTTTGCGTTGTGTTTGTCGAGATCCGATGAATTGTGGGTTTATGATCAAGATTATCTATGACAAATAATTGATTCTTTTCTGAAATCTTTTATGTATGATTATAATATCCTTGCAAGTCTCTTTGAATAATTCGTTTGGTTTGGCCTACTAGATCTATAGTTCTTGCAATGGGAGAAGTGGTTGGCTTTGGGTCAATCTTGCGGTGTCCTTTTCCAGTGACAGCAGGGGCAGCAAGGCACGTATTGTATTGTTGTCATCGAGGATAAAAAGATGGGGTTTATATCATATTTCTTGAGTTAATCCATCTACATCATGTCATCTTGCTTAAAGCATTACTCTGTTCTTATGAACTTAATACTCTAGATGCATGCTGGATAGCGGTCAATGTGTGGAGTAATAGTAGTAGATGCGGAATCGTTTCGGTCTACTTGTCACGGACGTGATGCCTATATATAATGATCATGCCTCAATATCCTCATAACTATGCACTTTTCTATCAATTGCTCGACAGTAATTTGTTCACCCACCGTAGAATTCTGCTATCATGAGAGAAGCCACTAGTGAAACCTATGGCCCCGGGATCTATTCTCGACATATTAATCTTCCATCTACTTTACTTTGCGTTATTTACTTTCTGTTCTTATACCAAAAATATTATGCTATCCTATTTATCATATCTCACTTCCGTAAATGACCGTGAAGGGATTGACAACCCCTTATCATGTTTGCTGCGAAGTTCTTATCTGTTTGTGCAGGTGCGAGGAACTCGCGCATGGTTTCCTACTGGATTGATACCTTGGTTCTCAAAAACTGAGGTAAATACTTACGCTACTATGTTGCATCACCCTTTCCTCTTCGAGGGAATACAACGCAAGCTCGAGAAGTAGCAAGAAGAATTTCTGGCGCCGCTGCCCGGGAGAGTTACGCAAAAGTCATATACCAAGTACCTATCACAAACCCTTATCCTTCGCATTATATTTATTTGCCTCTCGTTTTCCTCTCCCCCACTTCACCCTTGATGTTTTATTTGCCTTTCTTTTGCCGTGTGTTTACCGTTAGCTTGCTTCTTGTTTGCTTGTGTGTTGGATTGCTTGCTTGTGACTGTGGCTCAAAACTATACCAAATTATGTGACTTCTCCAATACCAACAATAATGATTTTATTAGCACTCCGATTGCTCGTATTACCGATGCTGAATCTTGTGAGATCAATGCTGCCTTGTTGAATCTTGTCATGAAAGATCGAATTTCCGGCCTTCCTAGTGAAGATGCCGCTACCCATCTGAACAACTTTGTTGATTGGTGTGATATGCAAAAGATGAGGGATACGGATAATGATATTGTTAAATTGAAGCTATTTCCGTTTTAACTTAGAGATCGTGCTAAAACTTGGTTTTCCTCTTTGCCTAGAAATAGTATTGATTCATGGAATAAGCGCAAAGATGCTTTTATCCCTAAGTATTTTCCTCCTGCTAAGATCATCTCTCTTTTAAATGATATTATGAATTTTAACCAACCAGATCATGACCATGTTGCACAAGCTTGGGAGAGAATGAAACTAATGATACTTAATTGCCCTACACATGGTTTGAACTGATGGATGATTATACAAAACTTTTATGATGGCTTGAATTTTGCTTCTATAAATCTTTTAGATTTGGCCGCGGGAGGCACTTTCATGGAAACTACCTTAGGAGAAGCTACCAAACTCCTAGATTATATTATGGTTAACTACTCTGAATGGCACACCAAAAGATCTACTAGTAAAAAAGTGCATGCTATTGAAGAGATTAGTGTTTTCAGTGGAAAGATGGATGAACTTATGAAATTATTTGCTGCTAAAAGTGCTTCTTCTGATCCTAATGATATGCCTTTATCCACGTTGATTGAAAATAACAATGAATCTTTGGATGTGAATTTTGTTGTAGGAATGATTTTGGTAACAATGATTGTAGAGGAAACTTTAATCCTAGGCCTCTTCCTAGTAATTCCTCTAATGATTATGGTAATTCCTTCAATAACTCTTATGGAAATTTTGGTAATATGCCCTCTGAATTTGAAACAACTGCTAAGGAGTTTATGAATTCTCAAAAGAATTTCAATGCTTTGCTTGAAGAAAAATTGCTTAAGATTGATGAGTTGGCTAGAAGCGTGGAAAGAATTACTCTTGATGTTGATTCTTTGAAACTTAGATCTATTACACCCAAGGATGATATCAATGAGTCTCTGAAATTCCATGAGAATTTACATTGATGAATGCAAAGAAAGAACCGCTAGGATGCGTGCTAAAAAAGAGTGCTTTATGAAAGCGTGTTCTTCTAGTTATCATGAAAATAAAGATGAAGATCTCAAAGTTATTGATGTGTCTCCTATTAGATCCTTGTTTTCTAGTATGAATCTTGATAAATATGGGACTGGAGATGAGTCTACTTTAGCTAAAAGGCGTCCCAATGATTCAGAGTTTTTAGATATTGATGCGAAAATTGTTAAAAGTGGGATTGAAGAGATTAAAACTTTGCATAGTGATGAACCCACTATTTTGGATTTCAAGGGATTCAATTATGATAATTTCTCTTTAATAGATTGTATTTCCTTGTTGCAATCCTTTCTAAATTCTCCGCATGCTTATAGTCAAAATAAAGCTTTTACCAAACACATAGTTGATGCTTTGATGCAATCTTGTGAAGAAAAACTTGAATTAGAAGTTTCTATCCCTAGAAAGCTTTATGATGAGTGGGAACCTACTATTAAAATTAAAATTAAAGATCATGAATGCTTTTCTTTGTATGATTTGGGTGCAAGTGTTTCTACAATTCCAAAAACTTTGTGTGATTTGTTAGGTTTCCATGAGCTTGATGATTGTTCTTTGAATTTGCATCTTGCGGATTCTACCATTAAGAAACCTATGGGAAGGATTAGTGATGTTCTTATTGTTGCTAATATAAATTATGTGCCCGTGGATTTCTGTGTTCTTGATATAGATTGCAATCCTTCATGTCCTATTATTCCTGGTAGACCTTTCCTTAGAACGATTGGTGCAATTATTGATATGAAGGAAGGAAATATTAGATTCCAATTTCCATTAAGGAAAGGTATGGAACACTTCCCTAGAAAGAAAATCAAATTACCTTATGAGTCTATTATGAGAGCCACTTATTGATTGCCTACCAAAGATGGCAATACCTAGATCTATTCTTGTATCGTGCCTAGCTAGGGGCGTTAAATGATAGCGCTTGTTGGGAGGAAACCCAATTTTATTTTATTTGTTTTTTCTTCCGTTTAGGAATAAATATTGCATCTAGCTTCTGTTTAGATGTGGTTTTGAATTTTAATTAGTATTTGTGCCAAGTAGAACCTTTGGGAAGACTTGTGTGAAGTTTATATGATCATGCTGTAAAAACCAGTAACTTTAGCGCTCACGAGATTAACCACCCGATTTTACCGGAGAGTTCCATTTAGTTGATTCTTTTGCAGATGATTAATAGACAAATTCCTCACGTTTACAAATTTATTTCAATTTTTTTGGAGTTACAAAAGTATTCGAAAGTTACAGATTACTACACATTGTTCTATTTTTGACAGATTTTGTTTTTCGTGTGTTGTTTGCTTATTTTGATGAATCTATGTGTAGTACTGGGGAATATGAATCATAGAGAAGTTGGAATACAGTAGGTTTAACACCAATATAAACAAATAATGAGTTCATTATAGTACCTTTGAGTGGTGGTTTGTTTTCTTATACTAACGGAGCTCACGAGAATTTTGGCTAAGTTTTGTGTTGTGAAGTTTTCAAGTTTTGAGTATGGCTTTGATGGACTATGGAACAAAGAGTGGCAAGAGCCTAAGCTTGGGGATGAACAAGGCACCCAAAGGTAAAATTCAAGTACAACCAAAAGCCTAAGCTTGGGGATGCCCCGGGAAGACATCCCCTCTTTCATCTTCATCTATCGATAACTATACTCGGGACTATATTTTTATTCACCACATGATATGTGTTTTGCTGGGAGCGTCATGTATGATTTGAGTCTTTGCTTTTTAGTTTGCCACAATAATCCTTGCTAGACAAACCTTTTGAGAGAGACAAATATGATTTAGAATTTATTAGAATACTCTATGTGCTTCACTTATATCTTTTGAGCTAGATAGTTTTGCTCTAGTGCTTGACTTATATCTTTTAGAGCACGGTGGTGGTTTTATTTTATAGAAATTGTTGATATCTCATTCTTCACTTATATCCTTTTGAGTGTCTTTTAGAACAGCATGGTAATGTGCTTTGGTTATAAAACTAGTCCTAATATGATAGGCATCCAAGATGAATATAGTAAAAAAATCATACAAAGGGCATTGAATGATGAGAAGTTTGATACTTGATGATTGTTTTGAGATATGAGGATGGTGATATTAGATTCATGCTAGTGGAGTAATTATGAATTTGAGAAATACTTGGGTTAAAGTTTGTGATTCTCGTAGCATGCACATATGGTGAACCACTATGTGACGAAGTAAGAGCATGAGGAATTTATTGAGTGTCATCCTTTGTGTGGAGGTTGGGATCATGTGATGGTTAACTCCTACCAACCTTTCCCCTAGGAGCATGCGTTGATTACTTTGTTTGGATGACTCGTAGATTTTTGCAATAAGTATATGAGTTATTTATGACTAATGTTGAGTCCATGGATTATACACACTCTCACCCTTCCACCATTGCTAGCCTCTCTTGTACCGGGCAACTTTCGCCGGTACCATACACCCACCATATACCTTCCTCGAAACAGCCACCATACCTACATATCATGGCATTTCCATAGCCATTCCGAGATATATTGCCATGCAACTTTCCACCGTTCCGTTCATATCACATGCTTCATCATCATTCACATAGAGTCATATTTTGTTCTAGCTTCGAGTTGTAATCTTTGAGTTGTAAGTCAATAAAAGTGTGATGATCTTCATTACTAGAGCATTGTCCCATGTGAGGAAAGGCCAAATAAAAAACAGATGGCCCAAATTTTTTTATAGAGAGGGGCTAAATAAACAAGAGAGAGAGAAATCCCCTCCAAAAAAATGAGAGAAAAGAGAGAAGGGACAATGCTACTATCCTTTTCCACACTTGTGCTTCTAAGTAGCACCATGATCTTCATGATAGAGAGTCTCTTGTTTTGTCACTTTCATATACTAGTGGGAATTTTCATTATAGAACTTGGCTTGTATATTCCAACGATGGGCTTCCTCAAATGCCCTAGGTCTTCATGAGCAAGCAAGTTGGATGCACACCCACTTAGTTTCTTTTGATGAGCTTTCATACACTTATAGCTCTAGTGCATCCGTTGCATGGCAATCCCTACTCACTCACATTGATATCTATTGGTGGGCCTATTTCGGAGCTCCCCCAGAGGGGGGATCTACCATGGAGTGCTTCTACATCAACGCCATATCCTCACCAATGAGTTGTGAGTAGTTTATCATAGACCTTCGGGTCCATAGTCATTAGATAGATGAATTCTTCTCTCTTTTTGGATCTCAATACAAAGTTCTCCTCGATCTTCGAGGAGATCTATTCGATGTAATATTTTTACGGTGTGTTTGTCGAGATCCGATGAATTGTGGGTTTATGATCAAGATTATCTATGAAAAATAATTGATTCTATCTGAATTCTTTTATGTATGATTATAATATCCTTGCAAGTCTCTTCGAATTATTCGTTTGGTTTGGCCTACTAGACCTATAGTTCTTGCAATGGGAGAAGTGCTTGGCTTTGGGTTCAATCTTGCGGTGTCCTTTCCGAGTGTCAGTAGGGGCAGCAAGGCACGTATTGTATTGTTGCCATCGAGGATAAAAAGATGGGGTTTATATCATATTGCTTGAGTTTATCTCTCTACATCATGTCATCTTGCTTAAAGCATTACTCTGTTCTTATGAACTTAATACTCTAGATGCATGCTGGATAGCGGTCAATGTGTGGAGTAATAGTAGTAGTTGCAGAATCGTTTCGGTCTACTTGTCACGGACGTGATGCCTATATATAATGATCATGCCTAGATATTCTCATAACTATGTGCTTTTCTATCAATTGCTCGACAGTAATTTGTTCAACCACCGTAGAATTCTGCTATCATGAGAGAAGCCACTAGTGAAACCTATGGCCCCGGGGTCTATTCTCAACATGTTAATCTTCCATCTACTTTACTTTGCGTTATTTACTTTATGTTCTTATACCAAAAATATTATACTATCCTATTTATCATATCTCACTTCCGTAAGTGACCGTGAAGGGATTGACAACCCCTTATCACGTTGGCTGTGAAGTTCTTATCTGTTTGTGCAGGTGCGTGGAATTCGCGCGTGGTCTCCTACTGGATTGATACCTTGGTTCTAAAAAACTGAGGTAAATACTTATGCTACTGTGCTGCATCACCCTTTCCTCTTCGAGGGAATACAACGCAAGCTCGAGAAGTAGCAAGAAGAATTTCTGGCGCCGTTTCCCAGTAGACTTACGCAAAAGTCATATACCAAGTACCTATCACAAACCCTTATCCTTTGCATTATATTTATTTGCCTCTCGTTTTCCTCTCCCCCACTTCACCCTTGCCGTTTTATTTGCCCTTCTTTTGCCGTGTGTTTACCGTTAGCTTGCTTCTTGTTAGCTTGTGTGTTGGATTGCTTGCTTGTGACTATGGCTCGAAACTATACCAAATTATGTGACTTCTCCAATACCAACAATAATGATTTTATTAGCACTCTGATTGCTCCTATTACCGAAGCTGAATCTTGTGAGATCAATGCTGCCTTGTTGAATCTTGTCATGAAAGATCAAATCTCCGGCCTTCCTTGTGAAGATGCCGCTACCGATCTGAACAACTCTGTTGATTTGTGTGATATGCAAAAGAAGAGGGATACACATAATGATATTGTTAAATTGAAGCTATTTCCGTTTTCACTTAGAGATCGTGCTAAAACTTGGTTTTCCTCTTTGCTAAGAAATAGTATTGATTCATGGAATAAGTGCAAAGATGCTTTTATCTCTAAGTATTTTCCTCCTGCTAAGATCATCTCTCTTATAAATGATATTATGAATTTTACACAACCAGATCATGAGCATGTTGCACAAGCTTGGGAGAGAATGAAACTAATGATACGTAATTTTCATACACATGGTTTGAACTTATGGATGATTATACAAAACTTTTACGCTGGCTTGAATTTTGCATCCATAAATCTATTAGATTCGGCCGCGGGAGGCACTTTCAGGGAAACTACCTTAGGAGAAGCTACCAAACTCCTAGATAATATTATGGTTAACTCTCTGAATGGCACACCAAAAGATCTACTAGTAGAAAAATGCATGCTATTGAAGAGATTAGTGTTTTGAGTGGAAAGATGGATGAACTTATGAAATTATTTGCTGCTAAAAGTGCTTCTTCTGATCCTAATGATATGCCTTTATCCACGTTGATTGAAAATAACAATGAATCTTTGGATGTGAATTTTGTTGTAGGAATGATTTGGTAACAATGACTATAGAGGAAACTTTAATCATAGGCCTCTTCCTAGTAATTCCTCTAATGATTATGGTAATTCCTTCAATAACTCTTATGGAAATTTTGGTAATATGCCCTCTAAATTTAAAACTACTGCTAAGGAGTTTATGAATTCGCAAAAGAATTTCAATGCTTTGCTTGAAGAAAAATTGCTTAAGATTGATGAGTTGGCTAGACGCGTGGATAGAATTACTCTTGATGTTGATTCTTTGAAACTTAGATCTATTTTACCCAAGCATGATATCAATGAGTCTCTCAAAGCCATGAGAATTTGCATTGATGAATGCAAAGAAAGAACCGCTAGGATGCATGCTAAAAAGAGTGCTTTATGAAAGCGTGTTCTTCTAGTTATCATGAAAATAAAGATGAAGATCTGAAAGTTATTGATGTGTCTCCAATTAGATCCGTGTTTTCTAGTATGAATCTTGATAAATATGGGACTGGAGATGAGTCTACATTAGCTAAAAGGCGTCCCAATGATTCGGAGTTTTTAGATCTTGATGCTAAAATTGTTAAAAGTGGGATTGAAGAGATTAAAACTTTGCATAGTGATGAACCCACTATTTTGTATTTCAAGGGATTCAATTATGATAATTGATCTTTAATAGATTGTATTTCCTTGTTGCAATCCGTACTAAATTCTCTGCATGCTTATAGTCAAAATAAAGCTTTTACCAAACACATAGTTGATGCTTTGATGCAATCTTATGAAGAAAAACTTGAATTAGAAGCTTCTATCCCTAGAAAGCTTTATGATGAGTGGGAACCTACTATTAAAATTAAAATTAAATATCATGAATGCATTGCTTTGTATGATTTGGGTGCAAGTGTTTCTCCAATTCCAAAAACTTTTTGTGATTTGTTAGGTTTCCATGAGCTTGATGATTGTTCTTTGAATTTGCATCTTGCGGATTCTACCATTAAGAAACCTATGGGAAGTATTAATGTTTTCTTATTGTTGCTAATAGAAATTATGTGCCCGTGGATTTCATTGTTCTTGATATAGATTGCAATCCTTCATGTTCTATTATTCTTGGTAGACCTTTCCTTAGAACGATTGGTGAAATTATTGATATGAAGGAAGGAAATATTAGATTCCAATTTCCATTAAGGAAAGGTATGGAACACTTCCCTAGAAAGAAAATCAAATTACCTTATGAGTCTATTATGAGAGCCACTTATTGATTGACTACCAAAGATGGCAATACCTAGATCTATTCTTGTGTCGTGCCTAGCTAGGGGCGTTAAATGATAGCGCTTGTTGGGAGGAAACCCAATTTTATTTTATTTGTTTTTTCTTCCGTTTAGGAATAAATATTGCATCTAGCTTCTGTTTAGATGTGGTTTTGTGTTTTAATTAGTGTTTGTGCCAAGTAGAACCTTTGGGAAGACTTGTGTGAAGTTTATATGATCATGATGTAAAAAACAGAAACTTTAGCACTCACGAGATTAGCCACCAGATTTTACTCGAGAGTTCCATTTAGTTGATTCTTTTGCAGATGATTAATAGACAAATTCCTCATGTTTTCAAATTTATTTCAATTTGTTTGGAGTTAGAAAAGTATTCGAAAGTTACAGATTACTACAGACTGTTCTGTTTTTGACAGATTCTGTTTTTCGTGTGTTGTTTGCTTATTTTGATGAATCTATGTGTAGTACTGGGGAATATGAATCATAGAGAAGTTGGAATACAGTAGGTTTAACACCCATATAAATAAATAATGAGTTCATTATTGTACCTTTGAGTGGTGGTTTGTTTTCTTATACTAACGGAGCTCAGGAGATTTTTGGCTAAGTTTTGTGTTGTGAAGTTTTCAAGTTTTGAGTATGACTTTGATGGACTATGGAACAAAGAATGGCAAGAGCCTAAGCTTGGGGATTACCAAGGCACCCCAAGGTAAAATTCAAGTACAACCAAAAGCCTAAGCTTGGTGATGCCCCGGGAAGACATCCCCTATTTCGTCTTCATCTATCAGTAACTATACTCGGGACTATATTTTTATTCACCACATGATATGTGTTTTGCTGGGAGCGTCATGTATGATTTGAGTCTTTGCTTTTTAGTTTGCCACAATAATCCTTGCTGGACACACCTTTTGAGAGAGATAAATATGATTTAGAATTTATTAGAATACTCTATGTGCTTCACTTATATCTTTTGAGCTAGATAGTTTTGCTCTAGTGCTTCACTTATATCTTTCAGAGCACGGTGGTGGTTTTATTTTGTAGAAATTGTTGATCTCTCATGCTTCACTTATATCCTTTTGAGAGTCTTTTAGCACAGCATGGTAATGTGCTTTGGTTATAAAACTAGTCCTAATATGATAGGCATCCAAGATGAATATAGTAAAAAAAATCATACAAAGGGCATTGAATATGATGAGAAGTTTGATACTTGATGATTGTTTTTGAGATATGAGGATGGTGATATTAGATTCATGCTAGTGGAGTAATTATGAATTTGATAAATACTTGGGTTAAAGTTTGAGATTCCCGTAGCATGCACGTATGGTGAACCGCTATGTGACGAAGTTAGAGCATGAGGTATTTATTGAGTGTCTTCCCTTGTGTGGAGGTTGGGATCGTGTGATGGTTAACTCCTACCAACCCTTCCCCTAGGAGCATCTGTTGATTACTTTGTTTTTATGACTCGTAGATTTTTGCAATAAGTATATGAGTTCTTTATGACTAATGTTGAGTCCATGGATTATACACACTCTCACCCTTCCACCATTCCTAGCCTCTATTGTATCGTGCAACTTTCGCCAGTACGATACACCCACCATATACCTTCCTCAAAACAGCCACCATACCTACATATCATGGCATTTCCATAGCAATTCCGAGATATATTGCCATGCAACTTTCCATCGTCCCGTTCATATCACATGCTTCATCATCATTCACAAAGAGTCATATTTTTTTCTAGCTTTGAGTTGTAATCTTTGAGTTGTAAGTCAATAAAAGTGTGATGATCTTCATTACTAGATCATTGTCCCATGTGAGGAAACGCCAAATAAAAAAGAGATGGCCCAAAAAAAAATTTATAGAGAGGGGCTAAATTAAAAAAAGAGAGAGAAAGCCCCTCCAAAAAAATGAGAGAAAAGACAGAAGGGACAATGCTACTATCCTTTTCCACACTTGTGCTTCTAAGTAGCACCATGATCTTCATGATAGAGAGTCTCTTGTTTTGTCACTTTCATATACTAGTGGTAATTTTCATCATAGAACTTGGCTTGTATATTCCAACGATGGGCTTCCTCAAATGCCCTAGGTCTTCATGAGGAAGCAAGTTGGATGCTAACCCACTTAGTTTCGTTTGATGAGCTTTCATAGATTTCTATCTCTAGTGCATCCGTTCCATGGCAATCCCTACTCACTCACATTGATATCTATTGATGGGCCTGTTCCGGAGCTCCCCCGGAGGGGGGATCTACCACGGAGTGCTTCTACATCAACGCCATAGCCTCACCAATGAGTTGTGAGTATTTTATCATAGACCTTCGGGTCCATAGTTATTAGCTAGATTAATTCTTTTCTCTTTTTGGATCTCAATACAAAGTTCTCCTCGATCTTCGAGGAGATCTATTTGATGTAATTTTTTTGCGGTGGGTTTGTCGAGATCCGATGAATTGAGGGTTTATGATCAAGATTATCTATGATAAATAATTGATTCTTTTCTGTAATCTTTTATGTATGATTATAATATCCTTGCAAGTCTCTTCGAATTATTCGTTTGGTTTCGCCTACTAGATCTATAGTTCTTGCAATGGGAGAAGTGCTTGGCTTTCGGTTCAGTCTTGCAGTGTCGTTTCCTAGTGACAGCAGGGGCAGCAAGGCACGTATTGTATTGTTGCCATCGAGGATAAATAGATGGGGTTTATATCATATTGCTTGATTTTATCCGTCTACATCATGTCATCTTGCTTAAAGCATTACTCTATTCTTATGAACTTAATACTCTAGATGCTTGCTGGATAGCGGTCAATGTGTGGAGTAATAGTAGTAGATGCAGAATCGTTTCGGTCTACTTGTCACGGTCGTGATGCCTATATATAATGATCATGCCTAGATATTCTCATAACTATGCGCTTTTCTATCAATTGCTCGACAGTAATTTGTTCACCCACCGTAGAATTCTGCTATCATGAGAGAAGCCACTAGTGAAACCTATGGCCCCGGGGTCTATTCTCAACATATTAATCTTCCATCTACTTTACTTTGCGTTATTTATTTTCTGTTCTTATACCAAAAGTATTATACTATCATATTTATCATATCTCACTTCCGTTAGTGACCGTGAAGGGATTGACAACCCCTTATCATGTTGGCTGCGAAGTTCTTATCTGTTTGTGCAGGTGCGAGGAACTCACGCGTGGTCTCCTACTGAATTGATACCTTGGTTCTCAAAAACTGAGGTAAATACTTACGCTACTGTGTTGCATCACCCTTTCCTCTTCGAGGGAATACAACGCAAGCTCGAGAAGTAGCAAGAAGAATTTCTGGCGCCGTTGCCCGGGAGACTTACGCAAAAGTCATATACCAAGTACCTATCACAAACCCTTATCCTTTGCATTATATTTATTTGCCTCTCGTTTTCCTCTCCCCCACTTCACCCTTGCCGTTATATTTGCCCTTCTTTTGCCGTGTGTTTACCGTTAGCTTGCTTCTTGTTTGCTTGTGTGTTGGATTGCTTGCTTGTGACTATGGCTCGAAACTATACCAAATTATGTGACTTCTCCAATACCAACAATAATGATTTTATTAGCACTCCGATTGCTCCTATTACCGATGCTGAATCTTGTGAGATCAATGCTGCCTTTTTGAATCTTGTCATGAAATATCAAATCTCCGGCCTTCCTAGTGAAGATGCCGCTACCCATCTCAACAACTTTGTTGATTTTGTGATATGCAAAAGAAGAGGGATACGGATAATGATATTGTTAAATTGAACCTATTTCCGTTTTCACTTAGAGATCGTGCTAAAACTTGGTTTTCCTCTTTGCCTAGAAATAGTATTGATTCATGGAATAAGTGCAAAGATGCTTTGATCTCTAAGTATTTTCCTCCTGCTAAGATCATCTCTCTTATAAATGATATTATGAATTTTAAACAACCAGATCATGAGCATGTTGCACAAGCTTGGGAGAGAATGAAACTAACGATATGTAATTGCCCTACACATGGTTTGAACTTATGGATGATTATACAAAACTTTTATGCTGCCTTGAAATTTGCTTCCATAAATCTTTTAGATTAGGCCGCGGGAGGCACTTTCATGGAAACTACCTTAGGAGAAGCTACCAAACTCCTAGATTATATTATGGTTAAGTACTCTGAATGGCACACCAAAAGATCTACTAGTAAAAAAGTGCATGCTATTGAAGAGATTAGTGTTTTGAGTGGAAAGATGGATGAACTTATGAAATTGTTTGCTGCTAAAAGTGCTTCTTCTGATCCTAATGATATGCCTTTATCCATGTTGATTGAAAATAACAATGAATCCTTGGATGTGAATTTTGTTGTAGGAATGATTTTGGTAACAATGATTATAGAGGAAACTTTAATCCTAGGCCTCTTCCTAGTAATTCCTCTAATGATTATGGTAATTCCTTCAATAACTCTTATGGAAATTTTGGTAATATGCCCTCCGAATTTGAAACTACTACTAAGGATTTTATGAATTTTCAAAAGAATTTCAATGCTTTGCTTGAAGAAAAATTGCTTAAGATTGATGAGTTGGCTAGAAGCGTGGATAGAATTACTCGTGATGTTGATTCTTTGAAACTTAGATCTATTACACCCAAGCATGATATCAATGAGTCTCTCAAAGCCATGAGAATTTGTATTGATGAATGCAAAGAAAGAACCGCTAGGATGCGTGCTAAAAAAGAGTGCTTCATGAAAGCGTGTTCTTCTAGTTATCATGAAAATAAAGATGAAGATCTGAAAGTTATTGATGTGTCTCCTATTAGATCCTTGTTTTCTAGTATGAATCTTGATAAAGATGGGACTCGAGATGAGTCTACTTTATCTAAAAGGTGTCCCAATGATTCGGAGTTTTTAGATCTTGATGCTAAAATTGTTAAAAGTGGGATTGAAGAGATTAAAACTTTGCATAGTGATGAACCCACTATTTTGTATTTCAAGGGATTCAATTATGATAATTGATCTTTAATAGATTGTATTTCCTTGTTGCAATCCGTACTAAATTCTCTGCATTCTTATAGTCAAAATAAAGCTTTTACCAAACACATAGTTGATGCTTTGATGCAATATTATGAAGAAAAACTTGAATTAGAAGCTTCTATCCCTAGAAAGCTTTATGATGAGTGGGAACCTACTATTAAAATTAAAATTAAATATCATAAATGCTTTGCTTTGTATGATTTGGGTGCAAGTGTTTCAAATACAAAAACTTTGTGTGATTTGTTAGGTTTCCATGAGCTTGATGATTGTTCTTTGAATTTGCATCTTGCAGATTCTACCATTAAGAAACCTATGGGAAGGATTAATGTTTTCTTATTGTTGCTAATAGAAATTATGTGCCCGTGGATTTCATTGTTCTTGATATAGATTGCTATCCTTCATGTTCTATTATTCTTGGTAGACCTTTCCTTAGAACGATTGGTGAAATTATTGATATGAAGGAAGGAAATATTAGATTCCAATTTCCATTAAGGAAAGGTATGGAACACTTTCCTAGAAAGAAAATCAAATTACCTTATGAGTCTATTATGAGAGCCACTTATGGATTGCCTACCAAAGATGGCAATACCTAGATCTATTCTTGTATCGTGCCTAGCTAGGGGCGTTAAACGATAGTGCTTGTTGGGAGGCAACCCAATTTTATTTTATTTGTTTTTGTTTCCGTTTAGGAATAAATATTGCATCTAGCTTCTGTTTAGATGTGGTTTTATGTTTTAATTAGTGTCTGTGCCAAGTAGAACCTTTGGGAAGACTTGTGTGAAGTTTATATGATCATGCTGTAAAAAACAGAAACTTTAGCGCTCACGAGATTAGCCACCAGATTTTACTCGAGAGTTCCATTTAGTTGATTCTTTTGCAGATGATTAATAGACAAATTCCGCATGTTTACAAATTTATTTCAATTTTTTTGGAGTTACAAAAGTATTCGAAAGTTACAGATTACTACATACTGTTATGTTTTTGAAAGATTCTGTTTTTCGTGTGTTGTTTGCTTATTTTGATGAATCTATGTGTATGTGGGGACCCCGACTTGGAAGTCGAGATCACCGAATGCACGTGTACAGTGATCCCAGAGATCAATGCTCACTGAACACACAGAAGCTGAAATAACAAGAGTCTTACAGCCATACAGATAGTCTTACACGAATTAAGGCCATTATGGCCAAGTCTTACATAGATAGAGCCTCACGGGCTGAATAGCAAATAACTCAAGTAGCGGAAGTCTTCGATAAAACGGGTAGAACCCATGCCATCTGCCTTAACCCTACAGGCATTCTGACTGGGATAGCGTCCTAGTTCGCATGGTCGTCTCCAAAGAACTCTTCCTCATAATCCTGCTCTTCCATGCCTGGCCAATTAAATAACCAGTGGCAAGCCAATGAGTACTTTGAATGTACTCGCAAGCAACCCATGATGTGGTTCAAGTAACAATGCAATTGAATAATAATGAACAATCTAGCAGGAGGCTAGAACAATATGCTATCATCAAGCTTATGCATCAATAACCTCGCGTAACCTCGAGAACAGGTTACCGACATCAACATGAATGTGATTCATCTCATCGAGTCAAGTCACCACCTTGACTCGCACACACACGCATGGTTTCACAAACATTGGACGTAGCCCAAGAGCGGTTACCCAACTGTCCATGACCGTGGACACGGCTATTCGAATAGTTTGACACTCTGCAGAGGTTGTACACTTTACCCACAAGATCCGGGGAACTTCCGTGTCATCCACGACCCGCGGTACCTCAAGTACCCGGGGTAAGCACCCGGTCATTACCTTTCCTTGGACGACACTAACATAGAGTCCACTCGTTGGCACACGGCCTTTGGGGTACAAACAATAGATCGCGGGACTTGCCCTAATTAAATGTCACGCGTACCCGAAGGGACCAACGGTGTGTCCGGTGCCCTGTAAAAACAGTCATGGCCGTCTATCCAAGCACGACCCCGTCCCGGGAAAGACCTCAAGTCTTCCCGTCACTAGTAATGCGGGCACCATGCTAGTATCGACCTAAGTAATCAATAAAGCCCCGTCCCATAAGGGGTAGTGTGGTTGCACATGTATGGTTGGAATAACGGTCGCAACTTCAACCAATCCGTTTGAAAAACACACACACTTGCCTTGGCACACCACTTCGTCATCAAGTGGTCACCCAACTCATCATCATCATCTCCCTCGGGCATAAATGGCACCCGACGGGGTTTTATGTAAAGACTTCAACCGTGAAGGTTCATGTCACACATGCATCACTTTCCATGACTACTAACCATATGCAAGTCATCTAGCATATAGCAAGATCAAGATCATGTCATGTATCATATAAGCATCATGACCACCTATTGCAAGTCATCTAGCATATAGCAAGATTAACAATAAAGCATGCATCATGTGGTGGTTCATCTAGGTTACCATCGTAACCCTAATCATCATGCATCGGAAACCAACGGGTTCCGAAGAACAAGTGTATCATGGTCAAAGGGATGCTTGCCTGGATTGGCTTGGTCTTCAAAGTCTTCTAGTCCTTCTCCTTCCTCTTCCACAGCAACTTCGTCAAATACGGGATCTATACGTCGCATAGTAACCACTGAAAAATAAGAATACAAATAAAACAGAAAAACCAAAGTGCTCAGAAAAATGTCAACTCATTTTTGTAAAATACTAGAGGGTTTTCTAAGATGGGGAAAAATCTTAGTTGGAGTTTTGGAGTTGCAGAATAGGATATATTGATTTTCGAACAGGAGTTATACTGCTCAAATTTAAATTTAAATTTGAACAGTACAGAAAAGTTTCATGGATTTGAGTGAAAGTAGTACCATTAAATAGGTTGGAATATTACAAGATTTTAGGAGTTGGAATTATTTAATTTGGATCAATATTCTTTTCTTCATAAATGTTTGAATCATTTACAGAAAAGAAAAAGGGAAAAGGGGTCCTGTGCACTGGGCCAGAAGAGGCCACAGTGCACGGCCCAAACGGGCTGGCCCAGCCGCACGGTGCCAGCGCGCGCGCACGTCAGGTTTCAAACCTGACGGGCGGGGCCCGTGGGTCAGCGGCACAGAGGAGGGGAGAGAGGTGGGGGGATGACAGGCGGGGCCCGCCTGTCATCTCTAACCCCTCGGCCACGGCGGCGGCGAGCTCACCGGCGACGATACCGGCCACGGCAACGGCAACGGAGGCCAGGGACGGACTCAGTGGCGTGTTGCGGTTGCAGTGGTGGTAGCGCGGCACGGCGGGGAGCCCTGGTTCGCCGGCGACGAGGTGCGACGGCGGAGGCCCGTCGGAGGACGGTGGTCGGGGTCGTTTCCGACTGCAAATGGAGGGGGAAAGAGAGGGGAAAGGGTCAGTGAGGTGCGGCGGTTCCGAAATGAGCGGAAGGAGAGGCAGGGGAGGCCTGTACCTCGAGATCGCCGGCGGCCCGACGCGGCGGAGCTCCGGTCGATCCCGAGCACTGGGGCGCTCCGGGGTCGAACTGAGGGTGCAGGAGGGATGAGTGGAGAGGTGTGAGGCTGGTGGTGGTGTTGGAGAAGCTCGGGGGGGGTCTATTTATAGGGGCCCGACGGGGACCCGTGGTCCAGTGCGCCGGCGAGCTCATCGGCGAGGCTACAGCGCACGGGATGCTTGGGGAATGGGTCCGGGGAGTTCCTGGACGAGTTCCACGTCCAGCTGAGGTAAGAGGAGGAGCGGGGGAGCGACAGAGAGGCGCGCGCGTGCGAGGCAGAGGAGTGGCTGCCACGGGCGGCCAGCGCGCGTGCGACGGCGGCTACTGGAGGGCGCAGGAGGAGGGGGAACAGCGCCGGGGAGGTTGCGGACGTCGAGGCACCTCGACTGGCGCGAGGGGGAGGCCCGAGGCTGTCGGGGAGCGGCGATGGGCCCGAGCCAGCGTGCGAGGTGCACTGTTCACGCGCTCTGGAGCGTGCGTATGACCGGCATCAGCGTGCTCTCGCCGGTTTGGCCCGTCCCAGCGTGTTCAACAGTGTCTGGGGCGTAGAGGAAGGAGTAAAGAATTGCCCTGAGGCCTTGGATGCTCTGGGGTTGCAGAGAGAGAGGGGGAGGGCTGGTAACAAGATGAAAGTTGGCTGTACAGCCAGGTAAAGCTGGGGTTTCACCCTCCAATCATGGAGCTGAGGTGCTGGGGGAGTTACTGGAGGTGGCTGGTAACTCAATGAGCCTGTGGTAAGAAGTTGAGGCTATGGAGAAAGGTGAAAGTGGTCAAGTTGGAGGTTTTAGAATTTCTGCAGAAGGTGTTTGATCTGTGTTTGATCAAGTAAATGAGGTCCACTTGACATTGCACTTGACAGGGTTGAAAGACATGAGAAAATAGGGTGCTTCACCAAATTTGGGCTCATTTGAAGAAACTAGCCAATGTAACTTTGGTGAACCCTAGAAATCAACAGAAACAGTTTCATCTTGATTGAGTCAAGCTAATCATCTCCCCTTGATGCACCACTTGGTGTAGCATCATCATTTGGGGTATTGATCATGCTCACAAAGTTTGAGGCTCCAGATAAAAAGTTGGTAATGTAAAGTTGTTCAAATTTGCATTTGAACAGAAAGGGTTTTGAGGTGATCTGATCAAGTTGCTCTATTCCAAATCTTGTGACATTTGGTCTAGGTGCCTTATTAGGCCATTCTAGCATGTGCACCAAGTTTGAGAGCATTTGGACAAGTTTGGCAATGTAAAGTTGCTCAAACTTCAAATATGGACAGAATGGTTATGAAGGGGTTTGAGGAGGTTTTCTTGCTTCCCAAGGCATGGGACTTGGCAAGATCATCAAATATGACATATATGACATGATAGAATTTCCCTGGAATTTTTGGAGAAAAATTCCTTTGTAAATATTTCAAAAGCTTGAAATATCCAGAAAGGGTTTTAGAGGGTTTAGCCCATTATTTTGAACATGACCAAGTGTTGAAACTCTTATATATGGACAATATATGTCCTATGAGTCTCTCTGAATTTTGCCAAATATTTTTGAAACAGTTAAATAATTTTCCCCTATTAAAGACCATTTCTGGCCTTAAGAAAAAGCCTTTAAATAAAATAGGAAAATAAATTTTAAAATTATACCTTTGTGGTTTCTGGGAGTCCTATGACTACTAGGTCTCAAATAAACCTTTTGAAATAATTTTCACACCCTTAATCAAGTACTTGCAGTGCAAATCTCAATTCAGGGGTTTTTGGAAAACTAAATTCATAAAATACTTTTTGGCCAAATTAATTTTGTAAGAAAATACTATACTGCTATATAACACTTGGCATGATCATTGGGCAGAAGTTTTGGGTGTAGAGATGAAATCTACAAGAGATCATAGTTGACTTTAATGAGCACATGAAAAAGCAAATGAAGAAAACTCAATTCCAAATAAAAGCCAAATGATGCTAAAAAATTTTGCTGGTCCAAATTTTCATGCTTCAAAGTTACAAACAACATGTTACAAAATGCAGGGTGTGACAGACCTACCCCCCTTACAAGAATCTCGTCCCCGAGATTCCTAAACTAGGGCTTAAAAGAGGACGGGAAACTCGGATCTAAGATAGTCTTCTCGTTCCCAGGTTGCTTCTGCTTCGGTGTGGTTGCTCCACTGGACCTTGAAGTACTTGATGGTACGGCTCCGCGTACGTCGTTCTGCTTCGTCCAGAATACGAATGGGCTTCTCGCGGTAGGTCAGATCAGGCTGCAGATCAATGGCTTGGTGATCCACATCCTTGTAGAGACTGGGCTTGTCCGGAACCTGGAGACATTTCCGGAGTTGTGACACATGGAATACATTGTGCACATCGGATAGCTAAGGTGGTAGTTCCAACTGATAAGCCACTTCTCCTCGTCGGTCGGTGATCTTGAAAGGGCCAATGAACCTTGGTGCGAGCTTCCCCTTGACGTGGAAACGCTTGGTTCCCTTCAGAGGAGTTACCCGCAGGTACACATGATCTCCGACACGGAAACTCATGTCTCGGCGTCGAGTGTCAGCATAACTCTTCTGCCTTGACTTGGCTGCCTTTAATCGCTCTCTGACTAGTTGGACTTGCTCTTCTGCTGCGCAGAGAATATCCGGTCGAAAAACTAGTCCTTCTCCAGTCTCTGACCAATTGAGGGGTGTGCGGCATCTGCGTCCGTACAACACCTCAAATGGTGCCATCTGAAGGCTTGACTGGTAACTGTTGTTATAGGAGAACTCGGCAAAAGGGAGACAGTCTTCCCACTTGGCTCCATATGCCAGGACACAGGCTCGGAGCATGTCTTCGAGAATCTGATTGACTCGCTCAGTTTGACCTCCGGTCTGTGGGTGGAAAGCTGTGCTGAAAGACAACTTGGTTCCCAAGGCTTCTTGGAATCTCTTCCAGAACCTTGAAGTGAACTGGGTGCCTCGATCTGACACAATCTCCTTGGGAACACCGTGAAGACTTACGATTCGGTTGATATAGAGAGTTGCCAACTGGTTGCCTGAGTAGGTAGTCTTGACAGGAATAAAATGAGCCACCTTGGTCAAATGATCGACTATGACCCAGATAGAGTCATGTCCTCTATTCGACCTTGGTAATCCAGTGATGAAGTCCATTCCGACTTTATCCCACTTCCACTCAGGAACCTTGAGTGGTTGGAGCAATCCAGCGGGTCGCTGATATTCAGCCTTGACCTTTTGGCACACATCACACTTTGCAACATAGGTTGCAATCTCTCTCTTCATACCGTGCCACCAGAATCATGCCTTCAAGTCATGCTACATCTTGGTTCCTTCGGGGTGGATGGAATATGGGGTGTCGTGGGCTTCTTGCAGAATTAGCGTCTTCAGCTCGGTGTTGTTTAGTACACAGAGGCGACCTTTGTACCAAACAATCCCGTGCTCGTCTTCGGAGAATCCTGGGGCCTTGTCCAGCTTCATCTTCTTCTTGATACCTTCGATGCTTGCGTGTCCATCTTGAGCCTTCTTGACGTCGTCCAGCAGGGTTGGTCTGACTTCCAAATGATCCAGAAATCCGGGGGTGACCAATTCCAAACTGAATTGTTCGATCTCCTTAAACAAGGCTGGCTGTCTTTCTTGAATAATGACATTCAAAGAGCAAGCCTTCCTGCTTAAGGCATCGGCCACCACGTTAGCCTTCCCAGGGTGATACTGAACACTGAGGTCATAATCTTTGATGAGTTCCAACCATCTCCGCTGCCTCATGTTCAACTCCTTTTGGGTGAAAATATACTTCAGACTTTTGTGGTCTGTGTAAATCTCACACCGTTTCCCTAGGAGGTAATGCCGCCATGTCTTCAAGGCATGAACTACTGCCGCTAGCTCAAGATCGTGAGTAGCGTAGTTCTCCTCATGGGGTCGTAGCTGCCTGGAGAGGTATGCTATGACACGGCCTTCTTGCATTAGAACGCTTCCCAATCCGGTTCGAGAGGCATCACAATATATCACGAACTCCTTGTGAATATCAGGTGTTGCCAGAACTGGGGCGGTGGTCAATCTCTTCTTGAGCTCTTGGAAGCTCTCTTCGCATTTTGGCGTCCACTCGAACTTCTTGTCCTTCTTGAGGAGCTGAGTCATTGGTCGCGCAATGCTAGAGAATCCTTCCTCGGTCAAGACATGACCTAAGAATCCAACTTTGTGCAGCCAAAACTCACACTTGCTGAATTTGGCATACAGTTGGTGCTCACGAAGCTTGTCTAGGACCATCCTCAGATGCTGCTCATGCTCTTCCTCCGACTTTGAGAACACAAGGATGTCATCAATGAAGACAACAACGAACTTGTCCAAATATTCCATGAAGACTTTATTCATGAGATACATGAAGTAAGCTGGGGCATTGGTTAACCCAAAAGACATGACCGTGCACTCGTACAAGCCATATCTGGTTACGAATGTCGTCTTCGGAATATCTTGGGGTCTGATCTTCAGCTGGTAATACCCAGATCTGAGGTCGATCTTGGAGAATACCTTGGCTCCGCTGAGCTGATCAAACAGATCTTCGATCTTGGGAAGTGGGTACTTGTTCTTGATTGTAACTTCATTGAGGGAACGATAGTCAATGCATAAGCGGATGGTACCGTCCCTCTTTGCCACAAACAGAACAGGAGATCCCCAAGGGGAGGCACTCGGGCGGATAAATCCTTTCCTTAGCTGCTCTTCTAGCTGCTTCTTCAACTCGGCTAGTTCTTCCGTTCCCATTCTATAAGGCTTCTTATAGATGGGTCCTGCTCCGGGCACGAGCTCGATGATGAACTCAATGTCACGGTAAGGGGGCATTCCCGGTAGTTCATCCGGAAAGACATCAGGATACTCACATACCACCGGTACTTGATCTAGCCCAACTTCAGACAGACAGTTGACTTTAGCGGCTTGAGCGGAAGAGGAGTTGGGGGCAAACTTGACTTCTACTCCTTGGTCATTGGTCACAGTGACTGTCCGATTGGCACAGTCTAACAAGCCTTGGTGCTTACTGAGCCAATTCATACCTAGGATCACATCCAAGCCTTGCGATCTCAGGACGATAAGGTCTGCTAGGAAGTCTACACCATTAATGGTAATACTGACTCCTTTACAGCCTATCTTGGCTCTCATCTCGGCTCCGGGGGTTTGTACCACCATAGGGTTATTCAGGGGTGTAGGGGTCATGCCATTTTTTAATGCAAATCTTTGAGTGACAAATGAATGCGTTGCTCCAGAATCAAACAAGACAGTTGCAGGTGCTGAGTTGACGAGGAACGTACCCAGCACGACGTCCGGGTCTTCCTGGGCTTCTTCAGCAGTGACGTGATTCACACGCCCCTTCCCATAGTTCGGTGGATTGCGAGGAGCTGGGTTCCTTGGTGGCATTCCACGGCCTTGTCCCTAGTTCTGCGCATTGGGGCGCGGGGCATCAGGCTTCTTGTTGGGGCACACCCTGGAGATGTGTCCGGGCTGACCACACCCAAAGCAAGTGACTTGATTTGGAGTGTTGATCTTGTTGCCACCACTGGTATTGGGGTTGAAGGCTGGCCTGGGGTTGCCACGAGGTGCAGGAGCTCTTGGCTGCTGATAGGTTGGCTTGGCCGGGGCTGACTGCCACGGACGAGGCTTCTGGTTGCTGGAACTTCCCTTACTGACCAACTTGCGCTTGCGAGTGTCTTCCAAAGCACGCCGCTTGTCTTCAAGCATAAGTGCCTTGTTCACCAGGTCAGGGAAAGACGGGCAGTCGCACACGACAAGCGAGTATTGCAGAGTCTGATTAAGGCCTTCCATGAAGCGCTCCCTTTTGGCAGCATCAGTGCTGACATCCTCAGGGGCATACCTTGACAGAATACTGAACTTCTGCATGTACTCCTTGACAGTGCCACTTCCTTGCTTCAGGGCTCGGAACTCGCGCTTCTTGATAGCCATGACTCCAGAAGGAATGTGGGCCTTGCGGAATTCTGCCTTGAAGTTAACCCAAGTGATGTCTTGTTCAGCATGCGCGACCTTGAAACCATCCCACCAAGCTCTTGCGGTTCCCCCGAGGCAGTGGGCTGCATAAGCCAGTTTCTCGCGATCTTCGGTGCATCCGACTAGCTCCAGGATTTCCTCAATGGAACGGACCCAGTCATCAGCATCCAGGGGTTCAGTAGTCTCGATGAAGGTTGGCGGTGCATGCTTCTTGAACTCTGCCAACGTGGAACGTCCATTGCCATTCCCCGCCAGCTGGCGGTTGTTGGCGACAGCTTGAGCAATCAGCTGAAGAGCTGCAGTGTTGGCTTGGCGTTCCTCTCGAAAAGCTTGGAGAAGCTGAGCCATGTCCATGCTTGGAGGAGGTGGTGGTGGAGCTTGGTCGTTGGTTTGGTCGTGGTCTGCCTCTGGCTGAGAGGATGCTCCGGCTTCGGGCTGCTGGGTAGAGGTACCAGTACGAGTTACAACAGGCATCCTGTTGGAGCGGTAAAAGTCTCATGACTCGGAAGAGGAAAAGCAAGATAGATGGGTGCCTAGTAAGGGGGTGGGTGTGACACTAAATCAAATCATGCAAGGGTCGTAAGGCCAAAACACTTTCATTAAAATCCAAATGGGTGATGTAGTCGTTTACACCTTCCCGAAGGAAGAATACGACATACATCCAGACACAACAAAAGCAAACACTAGATGGTTTCATATGAACCATACAAGGACTCGACTGCGCATAGGGGTTACACGACCTATCCTACCGTAGGGGTTACAACTGGCATATCCGAGTAGCGAATAATGCCTAAGCGGCGGAATGCTCGGTCGCGTATTCCGGCTCTTCTGGGTCTTCCTCCTTGTCTTCATCTGTCTGGGCTCCCTTGTCACCGGAGGGAGTGGGGGAGTGGAGGAGTTGGATACGACGGTGCTTCGACGGTGGTGCAGGGAAAAGCTTGCGGTATTCCCTTGCTGTCATCCGGCGTCGCCGAGGTGGTTCTTCACCCTTGGAAGACACATCCTCGGAGGGCCTTCCGCCTCGATATGCGATAGCGGATTGTCCAGAAGGTGCTCCTTCCTTCTTAATCCTGTTTGCCTTCTCTTGAGCTCGACGAAGAAGTGCCTTGGTCTTGTAAAGTTCTTCTCGAAGCTTCATTGATTTCGAGGCCAAGTCTTGTGCCAGGCTGTCGGCACAGAGACTGAAGTAGGTCTGGAACCGAAGCGAGAGTCCTTCCTTCAGTGGAGGGGCTAGTGCGTTGCTTTCTTCGTCACCTTCCTTCCGGTAAGGTAAGAAGCGAGTTGCCATCTTGGCTGCCATCTCCGGAAGAAGCTCGCGGAGACGGGTTAGTGCCTTGAGTGCAGCAGCCTCGACAGCAAGTGGTAGTGTCGTCATCTGGGGTCCCTCGAAGAACCAACTTGTGGGAGGATCGTTTGCCTTCACGATCACTTCCACATGGTACTCCACCTCAGTATCGCTCACCCAATGCTCAAGGTAGGTGAGGATGGGTGCTCGGTGGAACTGACACTCCTGGAGGCTATCCTCGAGAAGTAGGGGAAACCCAGTGGTCAGGTGCTCTTCGGGAACAGCGGCCATCTACAAAGGTGGAATAGGAGGGGTTAATAAGCTGAGGAAATCTCAGGTTTAGAAAAGAAGAGAGGCTCAGAAGGTTTTGAAAAGGGGTCTCAACTAACTAACGCCCATGCTAACTAAGGCTTCCTACAGTCAACCTGGCTCTGATACCAGCTCTGTGGGGACCCCGACTTGGAAGTCGAGATCACCGAATGCACGTGTACAGTGATCCCAGAGATCAATGCTCACTGAACACACAGAAGCTGAAATAACAAGAGTCTTACATCCATACAGATAGTCTTACACGAATTAAGG
This sequence comes from Secale cereale, assembly GCA_902687465.1. Classification (NCBI taxonomy): domain Eukaryota; kingdom Viridiplantae; phylum Streptophyta; class Magnoliopsida; order Poales; family Poaceae; genus Secale; species Secale cereale. The sequence continues at coordinate 327,341,065 of LR738712.1, forward strand.
CCATTATGGCCAAGTCTTACATAGATAGAGCCTCACGGGCTGAATAGCAAATAACTCAAGTAGCGGAAGTCTTCGATAAAACGGGTAGAACCCATGCCATCTGCCTTAACCCTACAGGCATTCTGACTGGGATAGCGTCCTAGTTCGCATGGTCGTCTCCAAAGAACTCTTCCTCATAATCCTGCTCTTCCATGCCTGGCCAATTAAATAACCAATGGCAAGCCAATGAGTACTTTGAATGTACTCGCAAGCAACCCATGATGTGGTTCAAGTAACAATGCAATTGAATAATAATGAACAATCTAGCAGGAGGCTAGAACAATATGCTATCATCAAGCTTATGCATCAATAACCTCGCGTAACCTCGAGAACAGGTTACCGACATCAACATGAATGTGATTCATCTCATCGAGTCAAGTCACCACCTTGACTCGCACACACACGCATGGTTTCACAAACATTGGACGTAGCCCAAGAGCGGTTACCCAACTGTCCATGACCGTGGACACGGCTATTCGAATAGTTTGACACTCTGCAGAGGTTGTACACTTTACCCACAAGATCCGGGGAACTTCCGTGTCATCCACGACCCGCGGTACCTCAAGTACCCGGGGTAAGCACCCGGTCATTACCTTTCCTTAGACGACACTAACATAGAGTCCACTCGTTGGCACACGGCCTTTGGGGTACAAACAATAGATCACGGGACTTTCCCTAATTCAATGTCACGCGTACCCGAAGGGACCAACGGTGTGTCCGGTGCCCTGTAAAAACATTCATGGCCGTCTATCCAAGCACGACCCCGTCCCGGGAAAGACCTCAAGTCTTCCCGTCACTAGTAATGCGGGCACCATGCTAGTATCGACCTAAGTAATCAATAAAGCCCCGTCCCATAAGGGGTAGTGTGGTTGCACATGTATGGTTGGAATAACGGTCGCAACTTCAACCAATCCGTTTGAAAAACACACACACTTGCCTTGGCACACCACTTCGTCATCAAGTGGTCACCCAACTCATCATCATCATCTCCCTCTGGCATAAATGGCACCCGACGGGGTTTTATGTAAAGACTTCAACCGTGAAGGTTCATGTCACACATGCATCACTTTCCATGACTACTAACCATATGCAAGTCATCTAGCATATAGCAAGATCAAGATCATGTCATGTATCATATAAGCATCATGACCACCTATTGCAAGTCATCTAGCATATAGCAAGATTAACAATAAAGCATGCATCATGTGGTGGTTCATCTAGGTTACCATCGTAACCCTAATCATCATGCATCGGAAACCAACGGGTTCCGAAGAACAAGTGTATCATGGTCAAAGGGCTGCTTGCCTGGATTGGCTTGGTCTTCAAGGTCTTCTAGTCCTTCTCCTTCCTCTTCCACAGCAACTTCGTCAAATACGGGATCTATACGTCGCATAGTAACCACGGAAAAATAAGAATACAAATAAAACTGAAAAACCAAAGTGCTCAGAAAAATGTCAACTCATTTTTGTAAAATACTAGAGGGTTTTCTAAGATGGGGAAAAATCTTAGTTGGAGTTTTGGAGTTGCAGAATAGGATATATTGATTTTCGAACAGGAGTTATACTGCTCAAATTTAAATTTAAATTTGAACAGTACAGAAAAGTTTCATGGATTTGAGTGAAAGTAGTACCATTAAATAGGTTGGAATATTACAAGATTTTAGGAGTTGGAATTATTTAATTTGGATCAATATTCTTTTCTGCATAAATGTTTGAATCATTTACAGAAAAGAAAAAGGGAAAAGGGGTCCTGTGCACTGGGCCAGAAGAGGCCACAGTGCACGGCCCAAACGGGCTGGCCCAGCCGCACGGTGCCAGCGCGCGCGCACGTCAGGTTTCAAACCTGACGGGCGGGGCCCGTGGGTCAGTGGCATAGAGGAGGGGAGAGAGGTGGGGGGATGACAGGCGGGGCCCGCCTGTCATCTCTAACCCCTCGGCCACGGCGGCGGCGAGCTCACCGGCGACGATACCGGCCACGGCGACGGCAACGGAGGCCAGGGACGGACTCAGTGGCGTGTTGCGGTTGCAGTGGTGGTAGCGCGGCACGGCGGGGAGCCCTGGTTCGCCTACGACGAGGTGCAACGGCGGAGGCTCGTCGGAGGACGGTGGTCGGGGTCGTTTCTGACTGCAAATGGAGGGGGAAAGAGAGGGGAAAGGGTCAGTGAGGTGCGGCGGTTCCGAAATGAGCGGAAGGAGAGGCAGGGGAGGCCTGTACCTCGAGATCGCCGGCGGCCCGACGCGGCGGAGCTCCGGTCGATCCCGAGCACTGGGGCGCTCCGGGGTCGAACTGAGGGTGCAGGAGGGATCAGTGGAGAGGTGTGAGGCTGGTGGTGGTGTTGGAGAAGCTCGGGGGGGTCTATTTATAGGGGCCCGACGGGGACCCGTGGTCTAGTGCGCCGGCGAGCTCATCGGCGAGGCTACAGCGCACGAGATGCTTGGGGAATGGGTCCGGGGAGTTCCTGGACGAGTTCCACGTCCAGCTGAGGTAAGAGGAGGAGCGGGGGAGCGACAGAGAGGCGCGCGCGTGCGAGGCAGAGGAGTGGCTGCCGCGGGCAGCCAGCGCGCGTGCGACGGCGGCTACTGGAGGACGCAGGAGGAGGGGGAATAGCGCCGAGGAGGTTGCGGACGTCGAGGCGCCTCGACTGGGGCGAGGGGGAGGCCCGAGGCTGTCGGGGAGCGGCGATTGGCCCGAGCCAGCGTGCGAGGTGCACTGTTCACGCGCTCTGGAGCGTGCGTATGACCGGCATCAGCGTGCTCTCGCCGGTTTGGCCCGTCCCAGCGTGTCCAACAGTGTCTGGGGCGTAGAGGAAGGAGTAAAGAATTGCCTTGAGGCCTTGGATGCTCTGGGGTTGCAGAGACAGAGGGGGAGGGCTGGTAACAAGATGAAAGTTGGCTGTACAGCCAGGTAAAGCTGGGGTTTCACCCTCCAATCATGGAGCTGAGGTGCTGGGGGAGTTACTGGAGGTGGCTGGTAACTCAATGAGCCTGTGGTAAGAAGTTGAGGCTATGGAGAAAGGTGAAAGTGGTCAAGTTGGAGGTTTTAGAATTTCTGCAGAAGGTGTTTGATCTGTGTTTGATCAAGTAAATGAGGTCCACTTGACATGGCACTTGACAGGGTTGAAAGACATGAGAAAATAGGGTGCTTCACCAAATTTGGGCTCATTTGAAGAAACTAGCCAATGTAACTTTGGTGAACCCTAGAAATCAACAGAAACAGTTTCATCTTGATTGAGTCAAGCTAATCATCTCCCCTTGATGCACCACTTGGTGTAGCATCATCATTTGGGGTATTGATCATGCTCACAAAGTTTGAGGCTCCAGATAAAAAGTTGGTAATGTAAAGTTGTTCAAATTTGCATTTGAACAGAAAGGGTTTTGAGGTGATCTGATCAAATTGCTCTACTCCAAATCTTGTGCCATTTGGTCTGGGTGCCTTATTAGGCCATTCTAGCATGTGCACCAAGTTTGAGAGCATTTGGACAAGTTTGGCAATGTAAAGTTGCTCAAACTTCAAATATGGACAGAATGGTTATGAAGGGGTTTGAGGAGGTTTTCTTGCTTCCCAAGGCATGGGACTTGGCAAGATCATCAAATATGTCATATATGACATGATAGAATTTCCCTGGAATTTTTGGAGAAAAATTCCTTTGTAAATATTTCAAAAGCTTGAAATATCCAGAAAGGGTTTTAGAGGGTTTAGCCTATTATTTTGAACATGACCAAGTGTTGAAACTCTTATATATGGACAATATATGTCCTATGAGTCTCTCTGAATTTTGGCAAATATTTTTGAAACAGTTAAATAATTTTCCCCTATTAAAGACCATTTCTGGCCTTAAGAAAAAGCCTTTAAATAAAATAGGAAAATAACTTTTAAAATTATACCTTTGTGGTTTCTGGGAGTCCTATGACTACTAGGTCTCAAATAAACCTTTTGTAATAATTTTCACACCCTTAATCAAGTACTTGCAGTGCAAATCTCAATTCAGGGGTTTTTGGAAAACTAAATTCATAAAATACTTTTTGGGCAAATTAATTTTGTAAGAAAATACTATACTGCTATATAACACTTGGCATGATCATTGGGCAGAAGTTTTGGGTGTAGAGATGAAATCTACAAGAGATCATAGTTGACTTTAATGAGCACATGAAAAAGCAAATGAAGAAAACTCAATTCCAAATAAAAGCCAAATGATGCTAAAAAAATTTGCTGGTCCAAATTTTCATGCTTCAAAGTTACAAACAACATGTTACAAAATGCAGGGAGTGACAGTGTAGTACTGGGGAATATGAATCATAGAGAAGTTGGAATACAGTAGGTTTAACACCAATATAAATAAATAATGAGTTCATTATAGTACATATGAGTGGTGGTTCGTTTTCTTATACTAACGGAGCTCACGAGATTTTTGGCTAAGTTTGTATTGTGAAGTTTTCAAGTTTTGAGTATGACTTTGATGGACTATGGAACAAAAATGGCAAGAGCCTAAGCTTGGGGATTACCAAGGCACCCCAAGGTAAAATTCAAGTACAACCAAAAGCATAAGCTTGGTGATGCCCCGGGAAGACATCCCCTATTTCGTCTTCATCTATCAGTAACTATACTCGGGACTATATATTTATTCACCACATGATATGTGTTTTGCTGGGAGCGTCATGTATGATTTGAGTCTTTGCTTTTTAGTTTGCCACAATAATCCTTGCTGGACACACCTTTTGAGAGAGATAAATATGATTTAGACTTTATTAGAATACTCTATGTGCTTCACTTATATCTTTTGAGCTAGATAGTTTTGCTCTAGTGCTTCACTTATATCTTTCAGAGCATGGTGGTGGTTTTATTTTGTAGAAATTGTTGATCTCTCATGCTTCACTTATATCCTTTTGAGAGTCTTTTAGAACAGCATGGTAATGTGCTTTGGTTATAAAACTAGTCCTAATATGATAGGCATCCAAGATGAATATAGTAAAAAAATCATACAAAGGGCATTGAATATGATGAGAAGTTTGATACTTGATGATTGTTTTGAGATATGAGGATGGTGATATTAGATTCATGCTAGCGGAGTAATTATGAATTTGAGAAATACTTGGGTTAAAGTTTGTGATTCCCATAGCATGCACGTATGGTGAACCGCTATGTGACGAAGTTAGAGCATGAGGTATTTATTGAGTGTCATCCTTTGTGTGGAGGTTGGGATCGTGTGATGGTTAACTCCTACCAACCCTTCCCCTAGGAGCATGCGTTGATTACTTTGTTTCGATGACTCGTAGATTTTTGCAATAAGTATATGAGTTCTTTATGACTAATGTTGAGTCCATGGATTATACACACTCTCACCCTTCCACCATTGCTAGCCTCTCTTGTACCGCACAACTTTCGCCGGTACCATACACCCACCATATACCTTCCACGAAACAGCCACCATACCTACATATCATGGCATTTCCATAGCCATTCTGAGATATATTGCCATGCAACTTTCCACCGTTCCGTTCATATCACAAGCTTCATCATCATTCACATAGAGTCATATTTTGTTCTAGCTTCGAGTTGTAATCTTTGAGTTGTAAGTCAATAAAAGTGTGATGATCTTCATTACTAGAGCATTGTCCCATGTGAGGAAAGGCCAAATAAAAAAGAGATGGCCCAAAAAAAATTATAGAGAGGGGCTAAAAAAAGAGAAATCCTCTAAAAAAATGAGAGAAAAGAGAGAAGGGACAATGCTACTATCCTTTTCCAAACTTGTGCTTCTAAGTAGCACCATGATCTTCATGATAGAGAGTCTCTTGTTTTGTCACTTTCATATACTAGTGGGAATTTTCATTGTAGAACTTGGCTTGTATATTCCAACGATGGGCTTCCTCATATGCCCTAGGTCTACATGAGCAAGCAAGTTGGATGCACACCCACTTAGTTTCTTTTGATGAGCTTTCGTACACTTATAGATCTTGTGCATCCGTTGCATGGCAATCCCTACTCTCTCACATTGATATCTATTGATGGGCCTGTTCCGGAGCTCCCCCGGAGGGGGGATCTACCACGGAGTGCTTCTACATCAACGCCATAGCCTCACCAATGAGTTGTGAGTAGTTTATCACAGACCTTTGGGTCCATATTTATTAGCTACATGAATTCTTCTCTCTTTTTGGATCTCAATACAAAGTTCTCCTCGATCTTCGAGGAGATCTATTCGATGTAATAGTTTTATGGTGTGTTTGTCGAGATCCGATGAATTGTGGGTTTATGATCAAGATTATCTATGACAGATAATTGATTCTTTTCTGAAATCTTTTATGTATGATTATAATATCCTTGCAAGTCTCTTCGAATTATTCGTTTGGTTTGGCCTACTAGATCTATAGTTCTTGCAATGCGAGAAGTGCTTGGCTTTGGGTTCAATCTTGCGGTGTCCTTTTCCAGTGACAGCAGGGGCAGCAAGGCACGTATTGTATTGTTGCCATCGAGGATAAAAAGATGGGGTTTATATCATATTGCATGAGTTTATCCATCTACATCATGTCATCTAGCTTAAAGCATTACTCTGTTCTTATGAAATTAAAACTCTAGATGCATGCTGGATAGCGGTCAATGTGTGGAGTAATAGTAGTAGATGCAGAATCGTTTCGGTCTACTTGTCACGGACGTGATGCCTATATATAATGATCATGCCTAGATATTCTCATAACTATGCGCTTTTCTATCAATTGCTCAACAGTAATTATTTCACCCACCGTAGAATTCTGCTATCATGAGAGAAGCCACTAGTGAAACCTATGGCCCCGGGGTCTATTCTCAACATATTAATCTTGCATCTACTTTACTTTGCGTTATTTACTTCATGTTCTTATACCAAAAATATTATACTATCCTATTTATCATATCTCACTTCCGTAAGTGGCCGAGAAGGGATTGACAACCCCTTATCACATTGGTTGCGAAGTTCTTATCTGTTTGTGAAGGTGCGCGGAACTCGCGCGTGGTCTCCTACTGGATTGATACCTTGGTTCTCATAAACTGAGGTAAATACTTAAGATACTGTGCTGCATCACGCTTTCCTCTTCGAGGGAATACAACGCAAGCTTGAGAAGTAGCAAGAAGAATTTCTGGCGCCATTGCCCGAGAGACTTACGCAAAAGTCATATACCAAGTACCTATCACAAACCCTTATCCTTCGCATTATATTTATTTGCCTCTCGTTTTCCTCTCCCCCACTTCACCCTTGCCGTTTTATTTGCCCTTCTTTTGCTGTGTGTTTAACGTTAGCTTGCTTCTTGTTTGCTTGTGTGTTGGATTGCTTGCTTGTGACTATGGCTCAAAACTATACCAAATTATGTGACTTCTCCAATACCAACAATAAAAATTTTATTAGCACTCCGATTGCTCCTATTACCGATGCTGAATCTTGTGAGACCAATGCTGCCTTGTTGAATCTTGTCATGAAAGATCAAATCTTCGGCCTTCCTAGTGAAGATGTCGCTACCCATCTGAACAACTTTATTGATTTGTGTGATATGCAAAAGAAGAGGGATACGGATAATGATATTGTTAAATTGAAGCTATTTCCTTTTTCACTTAGAGATCGTGCTAAAACTTGGTTTTCCTCTTTGCCTAGAAATAGTATTGATTCATGGAATAAGTGCAAAGATGCTTTTATCTCTAAATATTTTCCTCATGCTAAGATCATCTCTCTTATAAATGATATTATGAATTTTAAACAACCAGATCATGAACATGTTGCACAAGCTTGGGAGAGAATGAAACTAATGATACATAATTGCCCTACCCATGGTTTGAACTTATGGATGATTATACAAAACTTTTATGCTGGCTTGAATTTTGCTTCCATTAATCTTTTAGATTCGGCCGCGGGAGGCACTTTCACGGAAACTACCTTAGGAGAAGCTACCAAACTCATAGATAATATTATGGTTAACTACTCTGAATGGCACACCAAAAGATCTACTAGTAAAAAAGTGCATGCTATGGAAGAGATTAGTGTTTTCAATGAAAAGATGGATGAACTTATGAAATTATTTGCTGCTAAAAGTGTATCTTCTGATCCTAATGATATGCCTTTATCCACGTTGATTGAAAATAACAATGAATCTTTGGATGTGAATTTTGTTGTAGGAATGATTTTGGTAACAATGATTATAGATGAAACTTTAATCCTAGGCCTCTTCCTAGTAATTGCTCTAATGATTATGGTAATTCCTACAATAACTCTTATGGAAATTTTGGTAATATGCCCTCTGAATTTGAAACTACTGCTAAGGAGTTTATGAATTCGCAAAAGAATTTCAATGATTTGCTTGAAGAAAAATTGCTTAAGATTGATAAGTTGGCTAGAAGCATGGATAGAATTACTCTTGATGTTGATTCTTTGAAACTTAGATCTATTTTACCCAAGCATGATATCATTGAGTCTCTCAAAGCCATGAGAATTTGCATTGATGAATGCAAAGAAAGAACCGCTAGGATGCGTGCTAAGAAAGAGTGCTTTATGAAAGCGTGTCCTTCTAGTTATCATGAAAATAAAGATGAAGATCTGAAAGTTATTGATGTGTCTCCTATTAGATCCTTGTTTTCTAGTATGAATCTTGATAAATATGGGACTGGAGATTAGTCTACTTTATCTAAAAGGCGTCCCAATGATTCAGAGTATTTAGATCTTGATGCTAAAATTGTTAAAAGTGGGATTGAAGAGATTAAAACTTTGCATAGTGATGAACCCACTATTTTGTATTTCAAGGATTCAATTATGATAATTGCTCTTTAATAGATTGTATTTCCTTGTTGCAATCCGTAGTAAATTCTCTGCATGCTTATAGTCAAAATAAAGCTTTTACCAAACACATAGTTGATGCTTTGATGCAATCTTATGAAGAAAAACTTGAATTATAAGTTTCTATCCCTAGAAAGCTTTATGATAAGTGGGAACCTACTATTAAAATTAAAATTAAAGATCGTGAATGCTTTGCTTTGTATGATTTGGGTGCAAGTGTTTGTACAATTCCAAAAACTTTGTGTGATTTGTTAGGTTTCCATGAGCTTGATGACTGTTCTTTGAATTTGCATCTTGCGGATTCTACCATTAAGAAACCTATGGGAAGGATTAATGATGTTCTTATTGTTTCTAATAGAAATTATGTGCCTGTGGATTTCATTGTTCTTGATATAGATTGCAATCCTTCATGTCCTATTATTCTTGGTAGACCTTTCCTTAGAACGATTGGTGCAATTATTGATATGAAGGAAGAAAATATTAGATTCCAATTTCCATTAAGGAAAGGTATGGAACAATTTCCATGAAAGAAAATCAAATTACCTTATGAGTCTATTATGAGAGCCACTTATGGATTGCCTACCAAAGATGGCAATACCTACATCTATTCTTGTATCGTGCCTAGCTAGGGGCGTTAAACGATAGCGCTTGTTGGGAGGCAACTCAATTTTATTTTATTTGTTCTTGCTTCCGTTTAGGAATAAATATTGCATCTAGCTTCTGTTTAGATGTGGTTTTGTGTTTTAATTAGTGTTTGTGCCAAGTAGAACCTTTGGGAAGACTTGTGTGAAGTTTATATGATCATGCTGTAAAAAACAGAAACTTTAGAGCTCACGAGATTAGCCACCAGATTTTACTCGAGAGTTCCATTTAGTTGATTCTTTTGCAGATGATTAATAGACAAATTCCTCACGTTTACAAATTTATTTCAATTTTTTTTGAGTTACAAAAGTAGTCGAAAGTTACAGATTACTATAGACTGTTCTGTTTTTGATAGATTTTGTTTTTCGTGTGTTGTTTGCATATTTTGATGAATCTATGTGTAGTACTGGGGAATATGAATCATAGAGAAGTTGGAATACAGTAGGTTTAACACCAATATAAACAAATAATGAGTTTATTATAGTACCTTTGAGTGGTGGTTTGCATATTTTTGGCTAAGCTTTGTGTTGTGAAGTTTTCAAGTTTTGAGTATGGCTTTGATGGACTATGGAACAAAAGAGTGGCAAGATCTTAAGCTTGGGGATGACCAAGGCACCCCAAGGTAAAATTCAAGTACAACAAAAAGCCTAAGCTTGGGGATGCCCTGGGAAGACATCCCCTCTTTCGTCTTCATCTATCGGTAACTATACTCGGCACTATATTTTTATACACCAGATGATATTTGTTTTGCTGGGAGCGTCATGTATGATTTGAGTCTTTGCTTTTTAGTTTGCCACAATAATCCATGCTGGACTCACCTTTTGAGAGAGATAAATATGATTTAGAATTTATTATAATACTCTATGTGCTTCAGTTATATCTTTTGAGCTAGATAGTTTTGCTCTAGTGCTTCACTTATATCTTTTAGAGCACGGTGGTGGTTTTATTTTGTAGAAATTGTTGATCTCTTGTGCTTCACTTATATCCTTTTGAGAGTCTTTTATAACAGCATGGTAATGTGCTTTGGTTATAAAACTAGTCCTAATATGATAGGCATCCAAGATGAATATAGTAAAAAAATCATACAAAGTGCATTGAATATGATGAGAAGTTTGATACTTGATGATTGTTTTGAGATATGACGATGGTGATATTAGATTCATGATAGTGGAGTAATTATGAATTTGAGAAATACTTGGGTTAAATTTTGTCATTCCCGTAGCATGCATGTATGGTGAACCGCTATGTGACGAAGTTAGAGAATGAGGTATTTATTGAGTGTCATCCTTTGTGTGGAGGTTGGGATCGTGTGATTGTTAACTCCTACCAACCCTTCCCCTAGGAGCATGCGTTGATTACTTTGTTTTGATGACTCGTAGATTTTTGCAATAAGTATATGAGTTCTTTATGAGTAATGTTGAGTCCATGGATTATACACACTCTCACCCTTCCGCCATTGCTAGCCTCTCTTGTACCGCGCAACTTTCGCCGGTACCATACACCCTCCATATACCTTCTTCAAAACAGCCACCATACCTACCTATCATGGCATTTCCATAGCCATTCCGAGATATATTTCCATGCAACTTTCCACCGTTCCGTTCATATCACATGCTTCATCATCATTCACATAGAGTCTTATTTTGATCTAGCTTCGAGTTGTAATCTTTGTATTGTAAGTCAATAAAAGTGTGATGATCTTCATTACTAGAGCATTGTCCCATGTGAGGAAAGGCCAAATAAAAAAGAGATGGCCCAAAACAAAATTATAGAGAGGGGCTAAATAAAAAAATAAAGAGAGAGAAAGCCCCTCCAAAAAAATGTGAGAAAAGAGAGAAGGGACAATGCTACTATCCTTTTCCACACTTGTGCTTCTAAGTAGCACCATGATCTTCATGATAGATAGTCTCTTGTTTTGCCACTTTCATATACTAGTGGGAATTTTCATTATAGAACTTGGCTTGTATATTCCAACAATGGGCTTCCTCAAATGCCCTAGGTCTTCATGAGCAAGCAAGTTGGATGCACACCCACTTAGTTTCTTTTGTTGAGCTTTCATACACTTATAGCTCTAGTGCATCCGTTGCATGGCAATCCCTACTCACTTACATTCATATCTATTGATGGGCATCTCCATAGCCCATTGATACGCCTAGTTGATGTGAGACTATCTTCCTCCTTTTTGTCTTCTCCACAACCACCACTCTATTCCACCTACAGTGCTATATCCATGGCTCACGCTCATGTATTGCATGAAAGTTGAATGGTTTGAAAAAATTTGAGTATGAAAACAATTGGTTAGCTGAAATCAGGGTTGTGCATGATATGAATATTTTGTGTGATGAAGAGGGAGCATAGCCAGACTATATGATTTTGTAGGGATAACTTTCTTTGGCCATGTTATTTTGAGAAGACATGATTGCTTTGTTAGAATGCTTGAAGTATTATTATTTCTTATGTCAATATAGACTTTTGTCTTGAATCTTTAGAATCTGAACATTCATGCCACAATAAAGAAATTACATTGAAAATTATGTTGGTTAGAATTCCACATAAAAAAAATCTGTTTTTATCATTTACCTACTCGAGGACGAGCATGAATTAAGCTTGGGGATGCTTGATACGTCTCCAGCGTATCTACAATTTTAGATTGTTCCATGCTATTATATATTCTGTTTTGGATGTTTAATGGGCTTTATTATAAACTTTTAGATTATTTTTGGGACTAACCTACTAACCAAGGCCCAGTGCAGATTGTTGTTTTTTGCCTATTTCAAGGTTTCGCGGAAAAGGAATATCAAACGGCGTCCAAACGGAATGAAACCTTCGGGGGAGTTATTTTTGGAACCGCATCTACCCAGAAGACTTGGAGCACACGCGAGTGAACGAAGGAGGCTGCCACGAGGGTCCAGGGCGCGCCCCCTCCCCCTGGGCGCGCCCCCCACCCTCGTGGGCCCCCTCTAGCTCCTCTGATGCCCTCCTTCCTCCTATATATATATATCCATATACCCTGAAAACATCGAGGCAACAGAGAAAACCCTAATTCCACCACCGCAACCTTCTGTTCTCGTGAGATCCCATCTTGGGGCCTGTTTCGGATCTCTGCCGGAGGGGGGATCTACCACGGAGTGCTTCTACATCAACGCCAGAGCCTCACCAATGAGTTGTGAGTAGTTTATCACAGACCTTCGGGTCCATAGTTATTTGCTAGATGGCTTCTTCTCTCTTTTTGGATCTCAATACAAAGTTCTCCTCGATCTTCGAGGAGATCTTTTCGATGTAATCTTTTTGCGGTGTGTTTGTCGAGATCCGATGAATTGTGGGTTTATGATCAAGATTATATATGAGAAATATTTGATTATTTTCTGAAATATTTTGTGTATGATTATAATATCCTTGCAAGTCTCTTTGAATTATTGGTTTGGTTTGGCCTACTAGATCTATAGTTCTTGAAATGGGAGAAGTGCTTGGCTTTGGGTTCAATCTTGCGGTGTCCTTTCCCAGTGACAGCAGGGGCAGTAAGGCACGTATTGTATTGTTGACATCGAGGAAAAAAAGATGGGGTTTATATCACATTGCTTGATTTTATCCCTCTACATCATGTCATCTTGCTTAAAGCATTACTCTGTTCTTATGAACTTAATACTCTAGATGCATGCTGCATAGCGGTCGATGTGTGCAGTAATAGTAGTAGATGCAGAATCATTTCGGTCTACTTTTCACGGACGTGATGCCTATATATAATGATCATGCCTAGATATTCTCATAACTATGCGCTTTTCTATCAATTGCACGACAGTAATTTGTTCGCCCACCATAGAATTATGCTATCATGAGAGAAGCCACTAGTGAAACCTATGGCCCCCGGGTCTATTCTCAACATATTAATCTTCCATCTACTTTACTTTGCTTTATTTACTTTCTATTCTTATACCAAAAAATACTAAAAATAGTATACTATCCTATCTATCAGATCTCACTTTCGTAAGTCACCGTGAAGGGATTGACAACCCCTTATCGCATTGGATGCAAAGTTCTTATTTGTTTGTGTAGTTGCGAGGGACTCGCACGTGGTCTCCTACTGGATTGATACCTTGGTTCTCAAAAACTGAGTGGAATACTTATGCTACTGTGCTGCATCACCCTTTCCTCTTCGAGGGAATACAACGCAAGCTTGAGAAGTAGCAAGGTTTGATGAGGAGACTGACGAGGAGAGTGAGGACTCAAGCAGTGATGATGAGGTCGAGTTGCCGCCTCGCATCGAGAGGCGCTCCAAGATGACCCACGACCCAGAAAGCGCGCGAGCCAAGACAGCTCCCTCTGGTGCTCAGGCACAAAAACGCACTGGGGCGACTTCAGCCGATCCGACCGAAAAGGCCCCGAAGCAGCCTAAGGTCGCGGCTTCAAAACCTCGGAAGGCTCTGCCCAAGATCAAGGTGGACGTTTCGATTGCTTCCACGTGAGTGTCATTCTTCCCTGTTCTTCTCTTGTTCTAGAGATCTTACGTATCTTGTCAATTCATCTGTCTGTTTGACCGAGTAAGTTCTGAAACTTTTAGTACTGCCGCTTCTGGGACCTCCATGGAGATTGACAAGGTCCACGATGAAGAGGAGACTGCGCACGTTGTGACTTCCAGTGCAGGTATAACTCTTTGGCATGTTTTCATTTTGCTGATTGCTTCGTCAGTCGACTGAATATTTTTCTTGGTCAAATGTCTTGCAGCACCACCCAACGTTATTGACATGTCGGATGATGATGACGAGTATGTAGAAGTGCCTTGGAGGAACACAGGGAGGAGGGGCAGGAAGGCGCCTGCTGCCTCATACCCTAAGCCACAGGGTGACTCGATTCGGGCAACTGTTTCTTTTGTCGTTCATGTGTCGACTGTTCGTCCTTCGGCGTCGACTGTCCAAGTTGTTGCCTCGCCCGTGCAACCCCAAGCTTCGGATCCTCTGGCTGCTCCAACTACTCCATCATCTTTTCTCTTTGCTGCCCACCATGTCCCAAAGGACCCAGTGAATGCAGATAAGGAAGCTATTCGCCAAGCAGGTCTGATGATGGACAGATGAGGGCAGCGTATGAGGCCAGCATGGCTGCTTATAACGACAGTTCAGCTCTTTGGACCAACGTCCAGGTGAGTCTTTTTTCAACTAAGTGTTGTTCTGCTTGGATATTCTACCTGAAAATTGCTGCTTTGTTCGTAAAATGATGTCCGTGGATGAGCGTTTGAAACCTGAGATTTTCCTTGTTTCACTCGCACACCCACTGGGTGGTCTAGCTTCTGTTATGTAAGTCTTGTTCTTCAATCGACCCGGCTGCGTCGATTGAACCAGTGGGGGCACGCAGAGTGCACCCACTGGGTGTAGTCCCCGAGACCATGGTCGACTGCGGGCAGTCGGCTGTGGTCAAAGAACGAATGTTGTTGCTATCTTTTTTTTCTTCCACTCATACTGGACGGATCGAGTAGAGTAGGAACCAGTGGGGGCACACCAAGTGCACCCATTGGGTGTAGTCCCCGAGACCGTGCTCGACTGCGGGTAGTCGGCCGTGGTCTAAGAACAAATGTAGTTTTTTTTCTTCCACTCGCACTGGACGGATCGAGTCGAGTGGGAACCAATGGGGGCACGCCAAGTGCACCCACTGGGTGTACTGCCCGAGACTACTGTTGAGTGTTTGATTCAGCAATAGTCTTAGAACTCTTTTGGTGTAACAATTCACTCTCTGCACTTCTTTGAGTGGAAACAACTGTCTTTATCTTTGTCGACTGACTTGTCTTTTTTGTTGACTATAGAAATCTTGTGAGTTCGGAGCTCAGTTTGCGGATCTTGATAAGAAGCAGATCCAACTCAATCTTGATCTAGGACTAGCCAGGGAGAACTTCCAGAAAGCAAGAGATGAAACATCTGGTATGAAAGGTAGATAACCTGTCGACTGTATTTGAATGAACGTGTCTAGTGAAAAGCAGGTCACTTCAGGCTCATCTGTCCAGCATTATCTCCTATAGATCAAATGAAGAAATCCTTGGAACAGAAAGATCTCGACTTGGTGGCGACACGGCAGAAGGCGCAAGAAAAGACCGAACTTGCTGACCAAAAGTCGGCTTCAGTCGGCAAGTTGGAAGAAGAGAATGCAAATCTGAAGATCGCCCTCGACGAAGCCAATAGAGAAGTGACGCGACTGAAGAAGGATAAGCTGGCTCTGGACGACAATGTTAGAGACCTCACCTAGAAGAGCGATGAGCTGGAGACTTATCTTGGAGGTCTTGCCAAAAAGATGTTCCTCATGCTCGAAGGTATCTTCCTTTGTCCGACTGAATCATAACTGTCGACTCACCGTCCAACTGTTGACTCACCATATCTTTGTATGTGCCGAATTCCACCAAAACTTTGAGGAAGAGACCGGATGGATCGAGACGGGTCTGGACCCTGCCAATTCTCCTGTCAAGGATGAGGTTGTGATGAACGTCTTGCGGCTGGAATCTCGTCTTGCCAGCACCACTGGTTATCTTGCACGGCTGAAGGCGGTGATGTCGCGGATCGGCACAGCGCTCTGGCGGGGAATGGTGCTCGAAAACGTCCTCGAGTCGCTCGGCTTAATGAGATCCTCGGTCAAGTGCAGGAATGGAAGAAGTCATCTGCTCGGTGCAGTGCTGACGTGGCACTATCTCTGGTCTGTGTCCATTGCAAGGAGGTCAAGGAAGAAAGGTTGGCTGCTCTCCAGGTTGCCAGTACCAAGAAGCTTCAATTCCAGTCATTCATGTAGACTTTCCTCGATGCCGCCACTCGCATTGCTGACGGAATCAACCTGGACGAATATGTCGCGCCCGCAAGCCCTCCTCCTCCTGAGGAGTGAACAAACTTTACGCCCTAAATCAATTTGCCCCGGAATGCCGAGTGATTTTGTAACTGTTAAACTCTTCCGGGCTTGATGCACAAGTACTTCCACCCGAACCTTGCGGGCTTTATCTGAACTTGGTTTCCTTTGGAATATGTTTGCTTTGCTTCTGATGCTTTCGGATCTTTTGGTTCCGAATGGACATTGTACTTATGGCGCAGCTCAGAGGGCCAAGGTACATTGTACTTATGGCGCAGCTCGGAGAGCCAAGGTGCATTGTACTTTATGGTGCAGCTCGGAGAGCCAAGGTACATTGTACTTATGGCGCAGCTCGGTGTGCTTCCAAGTCCCTGAGTGAGAGGGTTGTTCTTCACTCGGAGTGTTTTCGAAACTTAGGCGATTACAGGGTCGCAGCTAAGCCTCCGAGTGAGAGGGTTGCTCTGCACTCGGTGTGTTTTTGAATACTTAGGCGAGTACGGGGTCGCTGCTAAGCCCGCGAGTGAGAGGGTTGCTCTTCACTCGGAGTATTTTTGAATACATAGGCGAGTACGGGGTCGCGGCTAAGCCCCCGAGTGAGAGGGTTGCTCTTCAATCGGAGTGTTTTCGAAACTTAGGCGATTACAGGATCACATCTAAGCCCTCGATTGAGAGGGTTACTCTTCACTCAGAGTGTTTTCAAAACTTAGGCGATTACGGGA